>BMAU01017646.1:0-417500 GCA_019973935.1 Trichonephila clavipes | reverse complement strand
TCACAAATTGCTATGTAGCATAACATTAAGCGAGACATGAGGCCTAGTAGGATAAAATATAGTTACCACACTGTTCAGACATTAGAATAAATAATATTTATTGTTCTGGAAAGTACAAAAGCTGTGAAACATCTGAAAGAAAAAGAAAAGTTCATTTGATCTGCGTACGGAGAAATGGAACAATGCATCTAAAAGTCAGCAGGCACCTTAAAGAAAGGTATCAGTACGGGATATGTCCACCGTGGACTGTGATGCAACATTCCACACGTCGTACCATACTTTGCACAACATTATCCAGCAGCTGTTGAGGCAATTTATCCCATTCCTCTGTGAGTGCACGGATGAGGGTGTTCTTGTTTGTCGGAGGATAGTTTCGACCAGCAACTTACCTCCCCAAAGCATCCCACACATTTTCAATGGGGTTTAGATCTGGAGAACACGCTGGCCATACGAGACGTTGAATACCCTCGCTGTCTAGACAATCCTGAACAGCGAGTGTTCGATGACATGTTGTGTTGTCGTTCATAAAAACAAATTTATCACCGACAGCACCACGGAAAAGACGAACATGAGGAAGTAGAACTTCATCAATGTATCGTTGGCCCGTCATAATCCCATTCGCAACCACATGTAGGCCGGCCCACACCATGATACTGCATGTCGGATATCGGTCCTTTTCCTGGATATTTTCTGGACGATAAGCAGTACCACTCTCGCGCCAGATCAGTTGGCGTCTACAATCCGATGACAGACTGAACCTACTCTCATCTGAGAATAGTACGCATGCCCAGTCCTGTTCAGTCCAATTGCGATGCTCACGACACCATTGCAAACGGGCAGTACGGTGCTGTCTGGTCAATGGGACACACACAACAGGTCTGCGTGCGTATAGTCCTCCTCCCCTCAAACGTCTGGCAACAGTTTTTCGGGAGATCTGCTTTTCTGAGGCAGCAAGAAACTGATTTGCCACCTGCTGAACTGTGGTGCGCCTGTTCCTTTTTGCTGATAGGACGATATATCTGTCTTCTGCAGGCATCGTGCTTCTAACACGACCTCCCCCGTACCGTCTACTACACACATTCCAATAGTTTTAAATTACTTCCGCAGCCGTGAAACAACGCTGTGAGCGATGTCGAACTCCCTGGCAACATCTGTTATTTTTCGCCCTTCTTCGATCATTCCAATAATTCGGCCACGCATAAAATCATCTATGTGATGTCAGGAAGACATGCCAAAAATTTTAAGTTCGTCTATTAAATCTTTCCTGTAAAACTTTGACTTGAAACAACAACTGTCCACACGCGTCAAAACCTTTAAAGCTCTTATGAACGCTATCACGTGATGAACAGAAGTGGGGAAAAATTTGCATACTCATACTTCTTTTTACTAATATCCCGCACTTATTCTAATTTTCCACATTTTGCTTCCTTTCATTTTGTGGTTGCTATGGATGATAGTGTTATCCGTCCTTAGCAATTGTCCAGCAGTGTATAAGGAGTACTTTGAATTTACCAAAGAACAAAAAAGGTTTTGTGTGTGTCCTACGCATGGTGTACAATAAGTGTAACTTTACTAACTAACAAAAACAGGGAGGGGTGAACGCAGCCCGTTATCACAGTGCTTCTCAAACTTTCACTACCGTGACCCTATATTCAATCATCATTTTCATCACGCCCCCCCCATACAATAACATTGTATTGAATTCAATAGCACCATACTTTTACACTAAAGTTACAGTGTTGTGTACGACTTTAACCTCTTATGTGCCACGGGCGTATATAAACGTCTCGCTCAGTCAAAGCATTAATCTTCTGGACGTATATATACGTCTTTCCGAAGTACGATCTTTTCTGTTCATTACTATCCAGAAAATTATTCCTAAGGCTTTGGAATACAATAAAAGGACCTAGACAGTCTTTGAAAAGGATTTACTTTATTTCAGAGGATTTTGCTTATTTTTTTTCCTTTTTCCTCCCCCGAAAAAAAAACATCAAAATATTCGCGTCTACGTGGAAAATTGTGGCATTGAGGACCGAACCACGTAACTTTTAATCGGCAGTTAAGGAATTAATTATAAACCGTACAAATCATCAAGATAAGTGTTAATACAAGCCCATGGGGTAACTGGTAATTATCTAACTTGTTCTTAAATTAGTATTGTTAAATTAATAATAAAATACATTGTACGGTAAAGATACTTTTATAAGTGTATTATATTAGTGTAAATGCGTATTTTATATTTTATTATGTCAGAAAATATTTTGTTTGCTTACTTTCAGTAAATTAATAATGTTTTAAATAATCTTTAATTTTTTAGATTTTTCAATATGTTCGCGCCCCCCTCGAAGAGTTATCACGCCCCTCAAGGGAGGGGCGCGCCCCACAGTTTGAAAGACGCCGCGTTACCAAAAACTACGCGCTCCAATCAATTACGTTTTACGAAAATGGCAGCTGAACAGTTTGCAATGGACGCCACCCTTATTTATCAAGGCTTCTACGCAGTGGCGTAACAGAGAACATTTGAGCCCCCCTGCAAAGTCAGGTTTTGGGCCCCCACGTTGAATTTTACAAAGGGTTACTTGTGTCAGTCAGGCTTTGGGCCCCTTAGAACCCTTGGTCCCCCGCGATGCGGGGGGGAGGTGTACGTTACGCCACTGCTTTTACGTTAAATAAGCATGCCTAAATCACAAAATTTCATGTATAAAAAAGAAACTTACTTTAATGAGTGGTATAATAGCTTTAAAAAAATTTCTTAAAATAGGAAATTAACGGGAAATTTTTTTTACTGCCATTTTTATAGGAAAATGTATAAATATTTGCTGTTGGGCAACACACACACACACGCACACACACACACACACACACATATATATATATATATATATATAAGTGTAAAGTGTATTATACGTGGTAATTATTAACTAAAAGGACGTATCGAGTGTGATAAGGACATTATTTATTTACTAATGGTGCAATGACTAGGCAGTGCGATGTTTATTATTAATTCTGTTCATTGTACACGTACAGACACACAAACAAATATGAGCAACACCACAAAGAAAACACTCATAACAAAAGTACGTACACGCCAGTTGTAGCCAATTACATTACGAAGGACGAACAAAAAGAGGGACGGTGGATTTTCTAGAAATGTCGGTAAAAATGTTCAAATGACATGAAAGTTTAAATGAATGAAAGTTCAAATCACACGATCTGCGTGGATGAATAGATGCAGCTCAAAAGAATCCCGTTAGGTGGGTAGCTAGTTATTACTTAAACGTAGGTCCTGAAGGAATAGACCATCAATAATTAATAAGATAGTAAAGATTAAATTAATGGGAATTATTATTACATTTCCCCCATCCACACAGACGCGCGTGTGTGCCAAGGCTTTTGACATACATCCACATCTCACAGAGATCCTAAGTTTAAAATTAAAAATGTAGATTTATTCAGTATTTTTTAAAAATTTTCCTCCACTTAAACATAAACAATGACATAAAACTAATCTGCAACAAGGAGACTAAGGTTGCATAAGAAAACAAAAACAAATATGCATTATGAGAATTACAAGGTGTAAATTTTGGATGCATACAAATAAAGTTCAAACTGTGCCCATTTTGTTGAGTGGCAATTATATCTGGGATACTATAAGCAGTAATGTGTTTATAAAAACCAACGTTATACCAGAAAAATAAATAATACCAAAATACACTCAGGAACATTGAAAATTGCGACCCAAGAAGAAAGCATCGGATTGAAATGAAATTTAATGCATATAATGACACAGATGAGAGATTCACTTGATCTAAAAAACAAGACAATTAAACGAATACAGGGTGTACAACGACACAAATACTGGGCAACTTCAATAGCGCGTTGGACCACCTCCAGCTGCAATAAATGCCGCCACACGGTCTGGCATTGAGTTGATTAGACACCTTATGTTGTCCTGAGGCAGATAGGCCCACAAATCTTGAACAGCCAACTCTAAATCATGTACAGAGTGACACGATGGCATCTGCCGTTTTAGCTGATCCCACACGTGCTCTACAGGGGACAAATCGGGGGAGCGGTACATGGGGTCGAAGAATATCATCAACGTACCATTGGCCCGTTAAGGTTCCACGTATTACAATTAAAGTGGACCGGCTATCATAGGCTATGGCCCCCCAGACTATTACACCAGCTGTGCGGGCAGTGTGACGTAGAACAGTGTGGGGGGAATTGTACCGCTCACCAGGGCGCCTCCACACCCGTACACGGTTATCATCTGTCCCCAAAACAAACCGGGGTTCATCACTAAACACAACCTTTTGCCAAATTGTGACATTCCACATTGATCTGGCTTGGCACCACTGTAGACGCAGTTGCCGATGTTCCGGTGTTAAAGGGAGTGCACGGAAAGGTCGCTTTGATTTAAGATTTGCTTCTGCAAGGTGTCTGGAAATTGTTTGTGGAACAATTGCTACGCCGACGTCTGCTCGTATCGTTGAACGAGTCACTGTGGGGTCCACAAGTGCTTGCCGCACGATCCTTCGATCCTCTCTCCTCGTGGTTTTCCTGGTCGCTCCAGACCCGGTTTTCCGCGCGTGGTTACCTTCTCGTGTTCACTGCTCCTAACAATTTCTAACGGCCCACTCCGAACGATCCACCTGGCCAGCAACACGGCGCGTCGAGCAGCCTGCAGTTTTCATCTCGATGACCAGGCCTCTCTCAAACTCACTTAACTGTGAGAAATGTCTTCTAGCACGTTTACTTGACATGTTTCGCTTACCAAAGTCTTCCTACAATCGGCGGGTAATCGTCACGTTTATGAATCTTCGAATTTGCGCTGGCTTATATAGCACCCTCTTCCTGATTGTAGCGCCACCTTGGCGTGTATGAGCATGCGTATTGGCACAAAACATGGATCATTTGCTTATCACATTACGCTGTACATATTTGCAAAGTTTCACATTTGTACTTAGCTTCCTTCTTGAGTCGCTATTTTCAATGTTCCTGAGTGTATATATATGAAAACAAGAGTAGTAAACATTTGAATATAAAATATTATCAATGAGAAAAATCATGTAAACATATAAGTTGGTTTCATAAATAGAAGTTGTTAGACTTCGTGGTCTAAAGTAAAACTTAATAAATTTATTGGTAGACTATTAAAAACAGAGGATATAATTCAAACTCCTCCCTGTTTCCATCCACTTGTCCAAAACTGAAACAGAATACTGAGATGAAAACAGGAAAAACTCTGAGCCGGAGTGGAAGATGGACCCTATATTTCGCACGTGTATAAGACCGATAATAATTCCATATTGTGATAATTTCACAGCAACATTTAAAAAGAAGAAGAAAATGTATGTGTGTGTTTTATTTTAGTGTTATTATTGCTATGATTATCATTCTTGACTTAATTTTGATTCTTCGGGAGGTTAATAAGTTCTGAATTGTGAAACGTGAATAATTTCAGTAGATTTTTTAGTTAAAGCATTGGGTTTGGTTATTTCATAATTTACATCTGAAAGTTTTTGTACTATTTCGTAGGGGCCTGAAAAAACTGAAGATAATTTTCTACGATTTGGATGATTGAATTCCTCATAGATTACAGTGTTACCAGGTTCAAAAGGAAAATTAATGAAATTAGCATCATATTTAATTTTGTTTTTCTCATGATATTTTAAGGTGTTCATTTTTGCTAATTTCCTTGTTTCTTCAACTGAAGGGTAAAATTGATATTCGGTTAATGGAGGTGGTACTTCAGTTATATGGTAAATTGCCAAATAACAAATATGCAGGAGGGAATTATTGATAGAATGAGGTGTTAAATTATATTCATTAATTGCTTGTCCATGGAATTTTGGTAGGAGAAGAATTTACCTTAAATCTTAATTTAGTTATTATAGACTGGTTAAAGCGTTCCCATTTTCCATTTGTCTGCGGGTGATCAGAAGTAGTTAATAAATATTTATAATTATAACTTCTTAGGAAGCGTTTAAATCTGGATGGGGTAAGAGCACACTATTTCTATGGGTTCTCAATTGAGTTGGAAAAAAAAAGCTTAGAGTATTAACTTGAAGAAACCAATGCTTAAAAATGTGTTTTCATGTCACATAAGATTAGATGTTTTGAATGGAAACAAGATGAAAGCCAATTTGGAAGAAATTTCTAATATAAACTTATTTTAAAAAATGGATTAGCAAAACAAGAAAGTATGAGGCTGTGGAATCATTAATATACGCTTGTGTAGGAAGGGATGTTCAGTATGAAAAAGCTCTTGATTATGATACCGAAAAAGGAATATTCACACAAACAAGTAACAAGCAAATAATAGAGTTATACTAACTAATATTTTATGTTTTGCATGAAATATAAGAAGCATATAGGAAAAAGTTTGCAGCTTTTAACGAAACAAATTAAACCAAATATAGAAACTTTTAGTTTGTTGACATGGAAACAGTAAAATGCATACAATTCTTCCCTTCCCACTGAATTGATTGTGTATTCGTGTCGCATTGCGAAGCTATAGGCGATGGACTTCATAATTTTGAACCACGATTAAGTAATGAGAAAAACACGAACTAACATCTCATTCTCCAACACATTACAATAAGGGGAGAATTCAACGTATTAAATATGCATTCAGTGGGATTAAGACTCGAATCCACAACGCCGTTCAAAAGTTCACGACTTGACTTTGATGTTTTCGTAGGGCAAATGGGCTGCGTTTGTAGCCCTCAATCCCCTATCGTGAACTGAGAGGTTGAAATGTGTTGTTGGCTTAGAGAGAGGGCTCGCAACTATGCAATTTATTAATATATGTATATTTCTTTTAAACCACTGAGCCCACAATATGTATTTCCATGAGTATTGATATTCAAATAAAAACACATAAACTAGGTTTAATTATCAATATCCAAACTACTATTTAATTTAAGATTGTGTAAGTGTGATTTTTTTCAATAATAGTTTAATAAATCCTTTTTGAAAGCTGATATTCAAGGAATAAAAGATTCATTCGGCCCTTTTAGTCCTAGGTTAAAGTGATTAAAGAAAAAAATGGCTCTTTTTGATAAAATAACGTTCGGAATATATCGGTTTGGAAAATATTCGGTTATTTTTAAAGAACTAACTACGCATTTTGTTCAAAAGATGTCGTTTATTAAATTTTGCTATTTTCAGTAGATTAATACAGCAGCTCTTAAAGTGTAACAGGCTTAATTTTTAGACATGCCATTTTCAAGAAAGAAAACTCCTAGTCTCTTTGAATTGATTGATTTATTGAATATTAACGTCGCACTGTTCAGCTACACAAGGGCTTTTGGCGACGGACCACCTAGTCTCTTTCAAACTTTCTTTGCAGTGTACGAAGATTTTGAAATTAAATTTTGAAAGTATGGCCACGAAATATAATACGTTTCTAAATGAGGAAATCCAAAAAATTCTTATAATAATATCGGCTCTGAGATTATTATGTAACATACTTTTTATCGAAAAAAATTGGTTCGTCTCTCCTTTTCAGATGAAATTTAAAGACCGTAGAAGGGCTGAAACGTGAAGGGATTTTAATGCTGTTTTTCCCTAATTTCTAAGAACCCGATCCAACTTCCTTTAACTCTGTGACACTGAAACACATGCATCTGTTTATTTCATACTGTTCTTAAAGTGTAGAAACCGACGCTTAGAAAGAAAGTCTGAGAACAGGTTTTGAGGAAATTGACTTCCCCCCCAAAAGGAGGCGGCGTTAAAGATCCGTCTTAGTCCTTTCCTTCTTAAATCAAGAGAGAGGCGTATGAGAATGTTTTTGAATACAGGTGAAAGCTTAATGCTGGGATTTAGATAGACTACATAATCATACATCATGAGATATACCCAGAGATGACTAATACTAGACTACAGTAAAAAAATTTTTAACTAGTCTAGCACCACTAAGCACCATTTTTTTCATGCTTCGTCCATGCATACAAATTAATTTGTATTTTGAAAACATATTTATATATTTTTTGGTTCTTCCGCTTATTTATTGAACATTTCCAAACACACTTTCTATTCTACTGTAATGTTCTTTCTTATTTTCGTTCGCAATCAGATGACGAAGTCGACATTTGAACTGAAACTCCACATCTACGTCGTGTGATATCTTTGAACCTCTCTCGACAGTTTTAATGAGCCTTAGGCCCTCTGCTCTAAGGTGTTTGGAAGGACGAGATCTGAACCCACGTCCCATTGGTTGCGAATGTATTACATCAACATATAGAAAACCACAGCCTTTTATTTTTAATTGAATGTATTACCCTTTGCCTAACTCAAATGTTCGCTTAACGCGAAAAGGACTTTTCGTAATTCAAAACCATAACGAATAAAAAGGCCAGCGCATAAATTGGCGTTCCACTTATAGTACCGTCTTTGAAACCCGACATATTTTGATGCGCAATCAACATAGCAATCTTTGTTTACACTTCTCAAAGTACTAAACAGTCACGCCCCCAATTACATTACAGTAGTTTCCACATGTCAGTACTTTTCTTGAAAAAATCACAGGTCGTGGTAGCCTAGGTAACGGACTCGTAGCTGGCGTGTCAAGAATTCGAGCCCAGTACTACTGAAGACCCACCATGTACGGGAGCGATGCCCGTTAAATTTGTCAGAGCTCAAACTTCCCGTTGGTGTGGTAGTTAAAAGAGGTAGTGCCAGCTCAGGTTTCGTCCTCGTCACTTGACCATGGTTCAAAATGACGAGGTCCGTCGCCAAAAGCCCTCGTATAGTTGAACAGTGCGACGTCAATATTCACTCATTCACTCTTGAAATAATACCCTACCACAAGAGTATTAGAAAGATAAACATCAGTTGCGTTACTGAATCTTTCGACTAGTAATGCCAAAATAACCTTTTCTGTATAAAGAAGCCAGCTAAATCCGTCAAAACTGTAAGGTGTGGATGCTGTGAAAATGAGGTGCCAGTTCAGATGTTCACTTCGTCACTTGACCTTTGTTCAAAACTATACAACGTGCTTTCGGGGGTTCAATAAATTCGGCAAGGAAATTTTTCAGTATTAACGCTGCATTTAGATATAACACGAGAGCTACTGTTGACACTCTGTAATGTTGAACTATGGCTAAATGAAGAAGACAATACCCGAACTCACTTCCACGGTAAACATGAGAACTTTGAATCTCACGACAGATTCAATGTGTATTATACATAACCGTGCGACCACACTCATTCTGCTACAGTTAGTTGTCTATGTTTTCCAGGAAAAGAAAGATTTGATAATAATTTAAAAAAAACTCTCATTAAAAATTTGCAGCGCAAAAACGAAATTCCTGCAAACGAGATACTTCGCGAAGATAACTCAAAAGAAACAGCCAACGCTGGCTCTATTTCCATCTGTAAGGCACTTTCTTTAGACTTTATATTCTAAGAAACACAAATTATACTGGTACTTTATAAATCCTTTTTCACCAATACCCCAATAAAAAGTTTTTTTCAAAAGCAAATCATAACGATTAAAAAAAGCAAAGTTATGTTTTCTAAGCATATATTTTTTCTTTTTAATTCTATCTTGCACAATTATTTACTATAGTTCACTTTATCTTATTTCAAAATACGAATTCGTTTTCGTTCGCAGAGTATTTTGCTATCTACTTTGGCTCTCATTTTACAAGTTATTTTATTTAATCCCAACTTTCTTTATATGGACAACCTAAGCCCACAATGAGTCCGGAATAACACTAAAGAACTAAACTTTGACCAGTGTTACTCTGTAACTAATCGTTCGATTCATATACTATGAGTTGACTCTGACATTGATAATTTTTAGTGGGGCCTATAAATCGTGGAGCGATCACCAGTCTCGTGAGAATTTGATGTACTTTTTTATATTTTCTCTTTATTTCAAACAAACTACGCTTAACGTTCCCGGGAAAGCGAGCCTCCATCCCAGTGCCTGACGAATGAAGCAGTCCTGAGTGGAGAAGGAACGTGAAAAGGGGGAGAAGAATCTTGATATCTTTGAGAAATGGAACGCGAAACGTTCCTCCATTCCATATCGAAATGTATTTGGGCCTTGAAGTGGAAAGGCCTGGATTGAGAGGGAGCTTCCTGATTAGTGGACTAGAAGGAGCAAGGGGGTGTGGTTACGGTGACTGCTTCGGAAACGTCCGATGTGATGGAACTTTTTTCAGAGTAAACACACGACAGACTCGTCTGCTATTTGTTGAAAAGAATCAGTGAGTTAACACTCTATTCGCTGCATTGAAGTTATGGAACAAAAAGTGGGAGTGGCTAAATGATGCTTACTTGCTTTGCACAAACAAATGAGTGTATGTTGACAAGTATTTGAATTAAAAACGAAAAAAGGTGGTAAAAAGAACGCTTGCACTCTTGACCGTTGAGAAAAGTGTTTTCTACAAATAGCCTCGTTGCAGTAGTTGTGAATACTGTAGAACTTGTTTTTGAGTGGTCCTTTCTTATGCGATTTTATTTTTGTGTTGTTTGTTTTGTGCGATCTTTTTCTATGCGGTATTTGAATTTTCAACAACTTTGGTGCCACTGTAATGTTTTCTATCAATGTACATATATACACTTCAAGATACTCTGTTCATTGGTTATAAAGAGTCTCTAGAAATTGCTTTTTCTCGACGCACTGGGTTGAAGACGAAACTTTCAATGATAGTGGCAATATCAGCCAATTTGATAGCTTAGGAAGACAGGCCTGATTCTTTGAGAATGTTGGATTGTCAGGGAGGAGCAGCTTGTTTTGGCTCTCGATGGATTGTGTGGATCCATCCAATTCTGCCACTTTTTTCCTAATATTTTTACCAAGTCTTTTTAGTACAATGTGTTGATTAAAAGTCTGACTACTGATGTGAGTGGGAACCCCTTCATATCATAAATTTTGGCAATGTTTTGGTCTGTAATTGCTGACCTTTGGCGCCCAGCAGGTACATCACACTGTCAATTCCCCTTGAAAATCTCTTGTACCATTCAAATGCATTTGTATGAGACAAAGTTTCATCTCCATAAGCCTTCGTTAATATTTGAAATGTTTTCGTGGCTGATTTCTTAAGATTCACAAGAAACTTGATGTTAGTTCGACATTTTTCCGGCAGAACGCAGTTGCACGTGTTTACTCAATGACGCAGTACTCCTAACTGGCGTGATCGATTAAGGCTAAACTAGCCACATGGATAAAGGAGAGCTGAGGGGTGCCGTTACTATAAATCAGTTGTGGCCAACTCCACTCTTTTTTCATGCACGCACTTAATCTCGCTGTTTTGTGTGTGTCACTCTTTGTTTCTCAAAGAATAATATAAAGTGCTGTTCGAGCTTTATTGCTAGTTTACTTATGCATCCGAAAAATTTCATTTGTTATGAGTCTCATAATTTTCAGCAATGGTAACAAAACAAAAAATAATAATAAAAAAAATTGGAACAAGTTATATATATATCAATCATACATATGTAAATGATGATAATAACCCGTTGGGGGAAGAAATGTGTGTGTTTCCAAATTTTAAAACTAATTTCATTCTTTAAAGAAAAGTAGCATTTACCAAGAATGAAGATAAAGATTCTCATCCGTACAAAAAATCGTCAGAATAACACTTTGAACTATTTTTAAAAAAGAATGGTTAAAATATGAAATTTAAACCATTCATCATAATCCAAAGTAAGCTAAATGAAGATGAGAATGGTGTAGAGAAAAAATAATCGTTTGTCAAGTGAAAGAATTTGTATTAACTAATTGCGTAAAAGATTGTGTACAGAAACATGTTAATTTTTTTTATCATTGAGATAAAACAGCAAATTTTATCACATATAAAACAACTAATGATAACTAGCCTAAAGTTAACACTTTCCTATTTCTCTCTTATAATATCACACAAAGATAAAAAAAATAACAAGAATTTGTTCTTTTCGAAACAAATTTGACTTCAAATCAATTTCATGTCGCATAATTTTTCTGTAATTTTCATTAAATATGTTTCTAAAATCATATACAAACAAAACTGCCATCTAATTTTCATTATTATTATTTATTTATTTTCCTAATTACATATAATTTTTATTTAACTTTCAAATAAGCTTTAGTGCAGAATGTACATTTCTGCCATAAACTCAAAAACGCTAATTTTAACAAAACATTTGTTTTATTTTTAGCATTTTTAAACGTTAATTATCCCATACTCTATCAGAAATAAAGACCAGTTGTTCAATAATGTCTGTGGTGGTGCAGGAAATTTTTATTTTGGGGAAATATTTTGTTTGGAGGAAGAAAAAAGTCCACACATTCAAATAAACATTCGCATAAAAATAATCGATAACTCTTCAAAAATAATGTCTTGTCAAAACTTTTAACTCCTTTAATATTTTATCCATTGAAATTCGCAGAATGTCAATAAACGGGTAAATTTTTTACATATTTCAGTGCAGCAATTTTTTTAAAAATATATTAAATAGAATAGAATCTATATATATATATATATATATATATATATATATATATATATATATATATATATATTCTATTCTATTTAATATAATATATATATAAGACTACTATAAAATTACACCAATACAATATCTTTTAAGGATAAATTTTGTGGCTCCAGTCATGGCTTCGATCTTTTCTGCAGGCTTTGGTCCTGGTCATGAGCTTGGAGCAAGTATTATCGAGTCACGGGTCTTGAAACTCTGGTACCACTGAAGATCCACCGTGAAAAAGGAATGATCAGCGTTAAATCTGCCATGGCTCTGTTCTCACCTTGTAGTGGTGTGGAAGTTTTGAGTGAGAAGTGCCAGCTCAGATGGGTTTTTTCGTCACTAGAACGAGGTTGAAAATTAAGATCTCTCTCGCTAATAGTACTCGCGTTGCTTCAGAATGCGAAAATAATAAAAATTCAAGTCAGATGTGATTAAAGAAAAAATCATGTCTCATTTTCGGCTATTCTCATTGGTTCGAGTCCTGATATGACTGAAGACTCGACGTGCAGAACGGCTGATACACGTTTAATCTGTTGACCCTGAAAGTTCTCTTTAGGATGCGGAGTGGAAATTAAAAGAGAACCTTCTCACTTCCGATGATTAAACAATTACGAGGTCCGTCGCCAATAGCTCATGTGTTGCTCCGTAATGTAAAGTTAGTTTACTTTGAATCAATTAGTTCATCCTCTGAATTATCTTAAGATAAAAAACTTTTATTCTTTATGCCTAATTTCTAAAACATTTTTTATGGAAACATTTAGAAATAAATTGCCACTCACCTTGAGCACACCACACATCTCTAGTTAATTCAAATATTTTTCAATTGTTTCACAAATTATTTTTACTATCGAAGTGTAAGAATTTTTCCTAAACAAGACTGCGTTTTTGTCTTCTTTATTTTAGAATGAATAAAAAGGCTTGTGAACTGCTAAATTTACTGCATTTAAATAATGAAAATTTCAGTTAGCTAAAATTCTTATATATGACATCATAAAACTTTATATAATTATTACTAAGAAATAACCAAGATATCTTGATAAAATTTATTATAAATATTAATTTATCTTTATCCTCATAATGTTGTAAATCCCAACTATTGATATTGATTTGACTTGTAAGTATGGGGAGGATAAAAAGAAAACTCACGCAGATTCAATTCAAAAGTTACTATGACCGTCAAATCTACGATGAAATTATTGCTTTTGATGGGATCCTTTGTAGGACAGTTCAATGAGCTAAAAAGATCACAGACGCCACAGTGAAGAACTACTTCACAGACCTCCAAAGGATCGTGGATAGAAATACTGATATTAAGTACTTTTCACAAAACACTGCATAGATTAAAGGCACAACGATTATTTTCATTTGCAAACACGATGGGACCTGTCAAAAAAATGCTGAGTCATTTAAAGCAAGACGAACAGAACTTTTGGGGTTTCTATGGGTGGACTACAATTTCTTGGTTAATGTACTTCGGTATTTGTATTTGTAGCTATCAATCCTTGGTAGAGTGAATATTAACGTCGCACTGTTCAGCTACACGAGGAATTTCGGTGACACATCTCGTAAGTTTGAGCCATTGTCAAGTGATGGGGACGACACCTGAGCTGGCATCCCCTTCTCCTAACTTCCACATTACACCAACGGGAGGTTTGAGCTTCGACAGGTTTAACGTGTATCAGCCCCTCTGCAAGGCGTATTTTCAACAGTACAAGGCTAGAACTAATGACACTCCGGTCACGAGTCCGCTACCTTGACCACTGGGCTATCGTGGCCCTTATGGAAAAAATTTTGCAGAGAAAGGCTGTCTTCCTTTTATAACCACCGTAGAATCATCCAGACAGTCCCAAACAACCCGAAGAAGGGGGACAACCATAGTGCCTATCACTACATACTGATACTAATAAATTGCTTAATGCTCTGTTCAAAACCAATTCAATATTATGGTGGGGGAACAATTAATAACCATGTCATTGTTTTTATACGATTTTTGCTACACGAATAGAGTTTAAAGAACAGGTTCTTTTAGAGCTCTTAACCAAGGTGAATGGAATTTTCAAGTCGTTTTTTAATTCACTGAGTTTCGCTGTAAAAACCCTTTTGAATCCTGCACACTGAACTGCACGCTTCAATTAACCTGGCACTCAAGCAATGGCAGAATTAAATTCTATCGCGAGTAAAAGTAGAAACCATGTACAAATACTGCGTAGTTATAATGATATAACTTCATACTATTTTTCTTTACTATAACGTACACGCAAATTTCAATACAATCGAGCATTTCAAAAGTAGTCAGCATTACGCCCCATACACATTTGTGAAGCCCTAATTTGCATAATGCATTCACACTTCTGATTTATTCGAATCATTGATAGTGTTCAGTGTACGTATGTAAATGTAGAGTGCCCTCTAGCGCTCAGAATGTCTAACGAATCTGTGTAACCTCTGACTCCATCGAGAAAGGAGTCAAATCGAGAGAGCTGAGCAACAAAGTAATAAAAACTACAGTCCACTGAGAGAGACTTTTTCTTGAGTTTTTACTTGTCACCCAACATTCTGGTCCGTCGAGCCGGAGAGACCTATGCATTGAAAATACGAGGTATGTGCTGTTGTTTTTTGACTTTTCGTTGAAAAATCGAACTTTAAACTTTAACGATGTTTAAAGGAGCAAAAAAAGAAGACTTGAGGCGAATCGCTTCTGATTTAGAGTTGTGTGTGAGTGATAAATTAACTGTTTTAGACTTCATGGATCTTATAAAAAACTGTGATCGATACAAAAACGATCCTGATTCCGTGCATGAGTTAGCAAATTTAATTATCGAAGAAAGGAAGTATGACGAAAGTCAGCAATTAGAGTTAGAAAAAATAAGAGAAAAGTCTAAGCTTGATTTAGAGATAGCGAGAATACGAGCAAATGATAAAGACAATAATACTGAAGTTAATTGTAATGATTCCTCTTCTGTAGATTCTTTAATTAAAAGTATCCGCACACTTACAGTGAAGATTTCCGACAAACCTGAGGGATGTAGTTTCTTTTTTTTTATCATTAGAACGTGCATTTGCAGCTAAAAGTGTTACTGATAAATTTCAGCCTGAGATTTTGTTAAATTTATTAGGAGAAAAGGCTGCAAATATCATTATATATCTGAAAGATGAGGATCTTAAAAATTATGATAAAATAAAGTCCATAATACTCCAAGAATTTGAGCCAACTCCTCAATCGTGTTTAGAGAATTTTAAGAAAGCAACACGGGGCAAAATTGTGAATCCCATGTCCAGTTTGCGAGTAGATTAACAACAAATTGGGAATACTATTTAAAATGGAGAGATGTTTCAAATTTCGAGGTATTAAAACAATTAATAGTTTCAGACAAAATATTTAGTACTTTAGATAAAGAAACCGCATCGCATATTAGTGTCAGACAAGCAGATAAATGGTTTGATCCTTTAACGTTGGGAAAAGAAATTGATTTATTTTATTCATCGCGAGGAAAACCACTGAGTGAGAGTATTAATTATTGTCGCAAAAATCAAAATTCTAAAAATATGTACAGAGTATTTTTCTCAGATGTCAAGAACAAAAATGTGTTTTATGTCAATCTGATAGTCATTTTTTAAATAAATGTCCTCAATATAAGCAATTATCAGTAAATAAACGGGTAGAACTTGTTAAAAATAATTCCTTATGTTTTAATTGTTTAAATTTGCATAGAGTCAAGTTTTGTAAATCTAAAGTTCTTTGTAAATGCTGCCAAAAAAAAGCATCATTCTTCTTTGTGTTTCTCTGGAGACCCAAATTTTACGAGTGAAAGGGTCATTCAACCTTCTTCATTGGGGGAGGGGGGCAGAAAGAGCCGGAAACAGAGGAATCCTCGATGAGTCAACTTTCAGCGAAGGCGTCTTTTCGCAACAGTGTATGAATAGACTCAATTTAAAAAGAGAGAAAATAAACATTTTAGTTTCAAAAGATATTGCCCTTAAAAAATTAAATTCTTTATGGAATAGATTAAAATGTGAGCCTAACTATTTAAAATTATATAGAGATTTTTTAAAAGAGTATAAAGAGCTAGGCCATATGCAAGAGGTAGATGAGAAAGAGGAGTGTGGAATGTATTTCATACCACATCTTGATGTTTATCGCTCTGATAAAAAAACAAGTAAATTGAAAGTAGTTTTTAATGCGTCGAGTGCAACTACAAATGGTTATCCTTTAAACTCTCTACAATACAATGGGGGAGTTGCTCAAAATGACCTTTTTTCAATAATGGTTCGCTTTAGAAAGCAAATATTTGCATTCATTGCGGATGTGCAAAAAATGTATCGAATGATTTGGATTAATCCAGATCAGCGTAAACTTCAGTGCATTCTGTGGAGAGAGAACATGGACGAACCAATAAAAACGTTTGAGTTGTCAACTGTGACCTATGGAACAACGAGTGCACCATTTTTAGCGACACGTACGCTAAAACAATTAGCGCTAGATGAAGCAGAGAATTTTCCATTAGGGTCTTCAGTTGTGATGAGTGACATGTACATTGATGATGTACTTACCGGTGCAGAGACCTTATTAGAAGCAATAGAACTGAAAAATCAACTGATCAATATCTTCGCTAAAGGAGGTATGGTTTTGCATAAGTGGTGCGGAAATAATACGGAATTGATTGAGGTTTCCAAAAATTATGATTTTTCAGATTCATCAGAGATAAAAGTGTTGGGTGTTTATTGGAACCCCAAGCATGATTGCTTCTCCTTCAGAGTAAAAATAGACTTGCACGAATTAAATACCAAACGGGATGTTTTGTCAACCATCGCCAGGATATATGATCCTCTAGGTCTTTTAGGTCCTGTGGTGGCGAAGGCGAAAATCTTCCTTCAAAAATTATGGATGCTAAAGATTGATTGGACAGATTTGCTTCCAGATACAATCAATAGAGAATGGCGACAATTTGTCGAATCACTTCAGGTAGTAAATGACATCAACATCAATCGATGCATTGTGGTAAAGCAACCGGAAGTGATCGAGCTGCATGGATTCTCCGACGCGTCCCAGTCAGCATATGGAGCTGTCGTCTACTGCAAATCCATAACATCAGATAGAAAGATGCTTGTACATCTTATTGCCAGTAAATCCCGAGTTGCGCCTACCAAGCAAACAACGATTCCCAGACTTGAGCTATGTGCCGCTGTGCTGTTAGCAAAATTAGTGCATCGTGTCAAGCAAGCTTTAAATTAAATGTGACTAATACTTTTCTTTGGAGTGACTCCATGATAGTTTTGTCATGGATAAGGAAGGAGTCATATCAACTAAAAACCTTTGTGGCTAACAGGATTGCTACAATCCAGGAGATGACTTCCAGTGAACAATGGCGTTATGTGGTAACAGAGGACAATCCTGCCGACTTCGTTTTCAGAGGAATGGATTCTCTAAAACTTAAAACCTGTGAATTGTGGTGGAATGGTCCTAAATTTCTGATGAGCAACCAGTACCCACAACGACAAATTCCTGTTGCAGTGATCAAGGATCCAGGTGAACTTAAAAACTGTAGTGACTTTTCTAACTTTTTTCTTGATTCTGCTACTAACTCTTTTGTAAATAATTTACTTAACCTTAGTAATGACTATTTTAAAAATAATTCGTGTCTTAAGTTTTATTTGTAGATTTGTTTATAATTGTAAGAGCAAAGAAAGCAAAAGAATTGGGCCTCTAGATTTAGGAGAATTAAAAAAGGCTAAACAGCTTTTATTGAAATTAGTGCAAAAGGAAGAGTTTAAAGTAGAGATGAATGGTATTCAAAATTCTGCCATGGTACCTTCCAACAGTCGAGTAAAAACACTCAATCCATTTATTGATAGTGAAGGGATTTTGAGAGTTGGAGGTCGATTGAGAAATAGTGTGATATTAATTATAACCAGAAATTTCCAATTCTTTTGCCTTCGACACATAAATTGACTTATTTAATAGTTGAGTATTTTCATAAAAAGTTTTTACATAGTGGTCCACAATCCTTGTTATATCAGATCAGGCAAAATTTTTGGATATTGAATGGCCGTAATATTTGTAGAAAGGTTGTTCATAATTGTGTAATTTGATGTAAGGCCAATCCTACTTGCACTGATCAAATAATGGCTGACTTGCCAAAAGAGTTATCAAAAATTATCCATTCAATGTGTCAGGTGTGGACTTCTGTGGCCCCTTTTACATTAAGTATAAAGGGCAGAGAAAAGGTGTATATAACAAAATCTATGTTTGTATATTTATATGTTTTGTTTCTAAAGCTGTGCACTTAGATATTGTGACTGATTTAACCTCTAATGCATTTATTGCTACACTTAAGCGTTTTATATTTAGAAGAGGTAAATGTGCTAAGTTGTATTCTGATAATGCAATAAATTTTGTGGGTGCAAATATAGAACTTAAAAAAAATGTTTAATTTGGTGTGTAAACCTGATGAGGTACTTGCAAGTTATATGGCCTCTGAAGGAATAGATTGGAAATTCCTCCCCCCTAGAGCCCCAAATTTTGGAGGTCTCTGGGAGGCAGACGTTAAATCTTTTAAGATCTATTTAAAGAGAGTAGTAGGTAACATTAGATTAACATATGAAGAGTTTCTGACCGTGATTATCCAAATAGAGGGGATGTTAAATTCTCGTCCTCTTGTCCCATTATCCTCTGACTTAGATTATTTAAATGTATTAACTCCTTCTCATTTTTTGATAGGTAGATCAATTACATCAATTGTTGAGCCTGATTTAACTAATTTAAATGAAAATATATAGGTTGGATAATTGGCAGAAAATTACAAAAATAATTCAATTAATTTGGAAAAGATGGAGTGTAGACTATCTAAATAGTTTGCAGCAGAGAAATAAGTGGTATTTCGAGAAAAAGAATGCTAAAATTGGAGATATGGTTATAATAAAAGAGGATAATTTACCTTCATGTCAATGGTCATTAGGTAGAATCAACAATATTTATCCAGGAAAGGATTCTAAAGTTAGAGTAGTGGAAGTCAAAACCACTAGAGGTATATTTAAGAGACCCATTTCGAAACTATGCATTCTACCAATTGAAACAGTGTGTGTGTGAAGTAGCATATATATAACCCTTCAGTTAGTAATGTTTGTGTGTAGAATAGTATTTTTTAAAATTCTGTGTGATTTATCAATTGCTTTATACATTGTCTTCATTTGTATGTTGTTTTGTTTGTATTTTGAAGTATTGTATTTCTGTGTGTTATCTTTATGATTATGTTCTGTGTAAATCTTGCATGTTGAAAAACATTGCAAGGCCGGGCGGCATGTTCAGTGTACGTATGTAAATGTAGAGCGTCCTCTAGCGCTCAGAGTGTCTAACGAATCTGTGTCTCCATCGAGAAAGGAGTCAAATCGAGCGATCTGAGCAACAAAGTAATAAAAACTACAGTCCACTGAGAGAGACTTTTTCTTGAGTTTTTACTTGTCACCCAACAAATAGTATTCAACTGAGCTTTTATAATTCCGCAGTGTGAAAGATATTTTTTTAAAAAAGTCGTTCACACATCATTTAATTCATTTTCTTTAGTGAAGGAGACTGGATTGCATTACTTTTAACCTAGTGGCGTTTTCACGTAAAACGAACAGTGTCTTTTTTGCTTATTAATATTTTTTGTGGAAGTCGTTACAGAAAAAAAAATTCTTTTATGATCTCAGTTCTATTGTATATAAAAGGATTTTTTTACTTAAATATCAATCTGCTGTTTGTTTTCCTTTCCTGTGAGTGGTTTAGTTGGGTCTCAGAGTGGTTGCATTCAAATGAAGAGAATTTTTCAAATCAAACTAGACTATAAAAAGTATACTTTCTGTAGAATTTTTCAGAATTCATTATATGTACCTTAAGCTGAAAGTTAAAAGAATAATACGAAAATAGGTTATACAAGCAGAGGTTATTCCGAAGAATAAAAAAAATACTTATTATTATAGCGTATTAAAAGAGATGCTGCCAAAATTTCGTGAGTTTAAAACAACAAAAAATGTTTGATTTTTAATTTCTCTTACGACATACGACACTATTTATCAAAAAGAAGAACGATAAATATATATTAATTAAAAGGTTAATTTAAACTGTTAGACTTTTATCTTTACTTAACTCCCGGAAATAATTTAGCTATATATATTCTTGCTGTTTTACAAATTTCATCATTTTTCAAATTATATAATTTTGGTGAAATTTTCTCATATTTTTTATTTTTTTATAAGATGTCTGCAGTTTAAAGGGTCAAAAAATGGAAATATTTTAATACTCCTTCGTAAACAGTGTTAAACAAAAAAATAATAAGAATAACTTCGTAATAGAAAAGAAGAAGCGAAAATTTGCGCAAAGCAACTTCAATAGATGAGCGATCTTCAATAATATAAAGAGGAAATTTCTTGGCCTTATTTTTTTTTTACATTCAAAAACAGAAATATTTTATTAATATAAGATATTAACTTCTTCTGAAACATAATAAATAAGACTTTTCTCATTTTTAGGAAATCTGGTTATCCAGATTACATGAAATGCATGTCAGATTTCAAGAAAAGCGCAAAGTAAATTCAATGGTTGATGGAGTGTCTGCTTCCCGCAGGGAAGTTTAAACTCCTGTCATGGAAAAACGGGGAGTGAACATTTGTTCGGCTTAACCTTAGCCCTTTGCTGCTTTAAAATAATTATAGTTAGAGATGAAATTAAAAGTTAAAATTAAGAATTTACATGATGATAATAAAATTGCGTGAAAATTTAAGAATCATTAAGGTGTGAAAAAAATGATGTTGAAAGTGAGTGAGATTACTTTTAATTATTTAGTGTAATTGTTTGTGAGTTTGTGTATGTGCAGGAAAAACAACTGTGCCGAACGATGACTAGGCCGGAGACCGAGCTAACGCAGTCGGCTTGAAAATCCAGAATGGGGAGGGAGAATAAATGAGCGACGCGGAGAACCCGCTTCGTCGAAATCAGCCCTCGGTCTGAAAAGTCGCAAATTGGAAGATGGCGAGTTCGGATAATTTTAAAGATTACAGTGGAAACAATTTGGAAAAAAGGAATTTAGATAAGAATATTTCGGGGACGATTAAAAAGAGGATTTAAATTATATTTTTCAATTCTGGTTATTGCTCTATTGTCATGTGAGTCTATTTTTTCAAAGAATTTAATGGCTATTTTCTTGAATATTTCTTTAAGAGTTTTAGCTTTAGTACAGATCTGAGATAATCGTTTCTCATGAACTAGTCTGCGTTTGTGATAATTCATATTATTTTATTTTGAGCAGTTTCTAAAATTTTTATGTTAGAATAGGCTGCGTGCGCCCCCAGATTGGACATGCATAAGTGAGAACATGTCGGAGGATCATTTTATAAATTAATATTTTGTTTTTAATAGATAAACATGAATTTCGGGCAGTCAATGGGTAAACTTTAGACACGGCAATATTGAAGTTTCTGCGAATGTGTGTTATATGTTGTTTGAACGAGAGGCGTTTATCTAGGATTATACCTAGGTATTTAGTGTTGCGAGACCAGGGAACGTGGGTGTTGTGTAAATACAAATCAGGTAGTTGTTTTTTAATGTGGTGACATAAGAAGACGGCCTCTGTTTTTAATACAGCTGATGCGATTTTCCAAATTGAGAACCATTTGATAAGATCAAGTTCGTTGCTCTGCGCGCAAATCGAGGTATCATCAGCATACATGCAAATTGTGGTTTGGCTGGTCCTAGGAATATCATTTACATAGATATTAAAGAAGGCAGGGGATAATAAACTTCCTTGTGGAACCTCACATTGTACGGGTCTATTAATAGAGGGGATGTTATTCACTCTGACAGAGAAAGTTCTATTGCAAAGGTAGGAAGAGATTACTTTGAATAGGTGAGGAGGGGTGATAATTTTGATCAGTTTGTAGAGTAGGCCTGTGTGCCATACTCTATCAAAGGCTTTTTGGATATCAAGGAAAACAGCTCCTGTTGATTTCCGATCTTTAGATCCTGTTTTAATGTACTCCACCACCCGCAGGAACTGGTGTGATGTGGAGAGTTTAGCTCGGAAGTCGTGCTGCTGGGGAATAAGAATGTCATTAGTGTTGAGATATAATCAGAGCCTGTTCAGAATAATTTTTTCTGCTAACTTAATGAGAATCGGGAGCAATGAGATGGGTCTGAAACTATCTGGGAAAGTTGGATCCTTACCAGGTGTTAAAATCGGGATAACTGAAGCTGTTTTCCTGGCTTGAGGGAAGTAACCCACTTTCAGGATATTTTCAATAATGTTAGTTATTTGAAAGATAGTGGATTTATTAAAGTTTCGAACCATCTTGCTCGAAATTCCTTCCCTTTAAGGGGCTTTTCTAATTTTTAATTTATTAATATAGGTAAGAATTTCAAAAGGTTTAGGTTTAGTTGGGTTATCATCGATATTGTTATCATTAGTGAAAAATCTAGAAAAAAGCCGTGTGTGGTTTTTGTCGTGTTGTGGATTGGAAATGTCGTTCAGTTTAAATTGATTTTTGAGAGAGTCCGCTAATGTTTCAACTTTTTCTGTGTCCGAATATGCTATGGTGGTGTGACCTTTGAGTGTAGGAATGGGAGACTTCTGGCTAAGCCCCATAGGAAGCCGTCATCAGTGTCCAGAGAAGTGAACGTTTCTTCCCACTGTTTTTGAGTGAAGTCACGGATTTTCCTGTGGATTTTGTGTTGGAGTCTATTTAGAATAGTTTTATCTGATGGATGGCGAGTGTATTGATAAATTTTGCGAGCTTTATTTCTAAGTTTATATATAAAGCGCGTTTTCAAATCACTATCAATGTAAAAATTATTGTTCGGGTGTATGGGTTTCGAAGCCGAGTTGTAGGCCGCGAGAATCTGGTTTGTGAGTGCGGAGACCTGCTTTTCAATTTCCTCTCCTGTGTGAGCTGTGATTGGTTGAAAAGTGGGCGTGTTTGAGAGGTGTGTTCGAAAGCGTTCCCAGTAAGATACTTATTCTTGCTTCATTTACGGACGAATCTTTGCTTTCTACACAATGATCAGAGTCAGCTACCCTGAAACGAGAACTCTTTAAATATATTGAAGAAAAAAAAACATATACTGTATGCACAAATACATTTTCCCATTTTACACATCATTTTCTAATATATCAGTTAATACATCTGGATCCTTAAAATTCCCATACCATGCGTGCTGCGCTTGTTAGTGTTATTGTTAGCATTGCCTAACTACGCCACGTCCCAAACCACCAGATGTGAATTAAAACATACACATACACATACATATACATACAATTTACAACATATATAACAATAACAAACAATGCTGGATATTACCGCAGAACCTTCAAGTCAAAAATTGCAAACAAATGTCCAAAAACAACTGTTTCCACGTTTTGGAAAAGAAATTAATATACAGAGCTCATTTTTCTTACTTGAAAAATGCACACAACTTAGTGACAACTCTTGTACAACAAATATTTTTTAAAAAAATCTTGACTTGGTTGTGCAAAAACACCTGACTGCTTGTCAGCAAGAAAACGGAAAAAGGACCCTACAACCTGATTTTTTTTCTTTGTCATCTATGCGCTCCTATCAGCCGGATCTCCGTCTAAGCCTTCCATGCTGAGGCTCCTTCTCCTGAGGCTGTTCTGCGTTAGAATGTCGATCCCAGTGCTCCTCTGGTATCCTTCGGGCTTCTTTAAGCGGCTCCTGAGGTAATATGGGCAAGGTCTCACTGTTGTCGTCTTTCCAGACCGGACTGCTCTTCCCTCAGCTACACTGTGTCCTTTGCTACCTGTTGTCCTGGTCTCTCGGGCCTTGTCAGACCGTACTCTTGCTCCTCGCCTGCTCTCTTTTTTTAGTTGGATTGAACGTTCTCATCTGTTGCTGATGGGATTGACCAGAAATTGTCTCTGTTCCCTGTGAAAGGTTAAAATTATTTCGCCTATATTTATTGCTTCTAGAAGATACAAATGATGGAGTTGTTCTCTTTATCCCCTGTGGTAGTACAGGTGCTTGTCTTTTCCGGTCTCTATGTTCGGACCCTTGAAAAGATAGCTTCCTGCATATTTTAGACCGCTTTCTATCGTTCCTCTTCGCTGTCCCATTTGACTATACGCTCTTACGCTTCAATCTCAGATCCTCCAATCCGGCAGTTCCCTTATTTGATTTACTATTCTTACTTTCATCACCCGAGGGTTTTTTAGAACGTCTGGATTTTCCCGGGTGCGACCGAATCGACCCATTACTAGAAATCTTTCCTTCATATATTGTCTCATTAGTACTATCAAAACTGTTTGGGTCGGAATGTCTTGGATGATACACACGCACTTGGTCAATATTAACTGTGACCCTTCTTCCTTTTTTCCAAATGGTCAAAATGTTATTCCGAACTTCCAACACACTGTATGGCCCTTCAAACTTACGCATAAACTTTCCGACCACTCTCCTCCCCGCAGCACTAATAAAATGAGTTTGTACCAACACCAAATCATTGACTTTGATGTTAACCTCTTTCGATTATAGTATTTTTCCCATGTCTTATGTTGTTTTCGCATATTCTGCCTCGCCTCATCAAATAATTTCTCAATATTTCCTCCCACATATTCAGCACCATCCGTTACATTTATTAATTTACGAAAAGGTATTATAATTATTCTACCTAGGAATAACTCGGCCGGAGTTTTACCTGTCGTTTCATTAACTGCTGTGCGTAGCGCAAAAGAGAACTCATGGAGAAATCGGTCCCAGTTATCGTGATTTTCTTCTACAAAACAAGATATCATCTGCACTAAAGTGCGATTAACTCTTTCCGTTAAGTTTGCCTGCGGCCGATATGTTACCGTTTTCATATGTTTTATGTCCAACCTGTGACTTAAGTGTTCAAAGACAGCGGATATAAATTGGGGACCATTACCACTAATCAAAGAAATAGGAGCTCCATATCGTGAAATATAATTTTCAAAAAGCTATGGCCTGGGGCGAAGCTTTTCGTAAAGGTATAAGATCACTCCACTTAGGGAAGTTATTACCAATAGAAATATTTTGGCTTGAGATGCTGGGTAGGGGCCTAATAAGTCTAACGTCACGATTTCATTGGGGGAATTAGATACTATCGGAGTTAATCGACCAGCTGGTAGCGCGTTTTTATAGTTATATTTTTGACACCGTTCACAGGTTGATACATATTTAAATATATATTTCTTCATATACGGAAATACTTCGCGTAAAAGAGTAAACCATCAATTAATTTAAAATCCTGGGACCAACCCTCGCATACAGTTGCATTAACGGAAGTATCGTCCAGATTTTCCAAATAACGATTGATGTGCCCTAACTCAGGATATTCCCGTTGTTCTCGAAATAGTTATTCCCTGGAGTTCAAAGCTAAGGTTCGAAGAGCCGCGCACGAAATTTGTGATCCATCCACATTGTCTACTGGATTCCTAGACAATACGTCCGCGATAACGTTCTAGACACCAGGTCGATGTTCACATTCAATTTTAAACTCCGATAGCTTGAGCGCCTATCTAATCATCCGACTAGATAATTTTTCCCATTCGTGAGTTTTGTTGACGCCACATGATCTGTTATTACCTTCACTGTTAGCGTTCCAAAATAAGTCATAAACTTATTCAATGCCCATATCACCGCCAAACACTCGCGTTCCGTTACTGTCTAGTTTCTTTCGGCCTCGTTCAGGGTTCTAGATGCGAATGCAATAGGTCTGTGATTTTGATTCAACACATCGCCAATTCCGACCCCACTAGCATCCGTAAATAAGTTAAACTGTTCTTGAAAATTCGGCAATTGTAAAACTGGCGCCTCTGTTAATGCTCGTTTTACTTTATTAAAATAATCCTGTGCTTCCGTCGACCAATTATATTTTGCCCCCTTTTTCTTTAACATATAATGGTTCACATATATCTGCATAATGTGGAATAAATTTTTATTACCAACCAGCCATCCCTAAAAATTTCGACACTTCCTTATTGTTTTTAGGTGGCTTCATTTCTGTGATTGCCTTGACCTTGTTATTATCGGTTTCAATTCCGTCCTTACTAATTATGAGCCCTAAATACTTCAATTTGTCGCGTGGAAAGTGACACTTATCTTTATTTAGTGTTAGACCTGCGTCTCGCAACAATGTAAATACCTGATTCAAATGATCTAAGTGTTCATTAAATGATGGAGATGTAATTATAACTTCATCCATGTAACAGTTAACAAAACGCCCCCAAACCGGTTTTAGGATTATGTCGATTGCCTTTTGAAAATTTGGCGCCACCCCTGAAAGGCCGAATGGCATTCTGAGAAATGCGAAAGTGCCATTTCGTGTTAAACGCGGTTTTCTCGATATCTTTAGGATTTATGGCCAATTGAAAGTAACCTGATTTTAGATCTAGTGTCAACATGATAGCGGTGTGTGGATTATTTGTGATCAGCTCATCTATCACCCGTAATGAATACCCCGGATACTTAGTGATGGCGTTGAGTTTGCGATAGTCAATCACGAATAGATACGCCTCTGGCGAATCTGGAGGAAGGCCATTATTTTTGCGCGTTAATACTGCCAGCGACGCGTATGGTGATTGAATAGGCCGAATTGTGCCCTCCTGTAATATTTTCTCAATGTGATAGTCAATTATTCCCTGTTTGACACTATCATAGCGATAGGGTCTTGAAACTACTGGCCCCTGGTCCCCAGTATTGATTTTATGGTATAATATATGAATTAACCCAGGCTGGTCTGAAAATAGACCCTTAAAACTATTCAATAAATCCTTTAGTTTTTGCTTTTACCTTTCACCTAGTTTTGTATCGCATAGAACAATCTCGACCGGTTTTTCCACTATTGGCAACTGTTTAATTTGGTCATCTGGAATCACCAAAGGTTTCTTATAGAAATCCAAAGTTAATTTGGAGTTTTTCATAAAATCAATGCCTAAAATGCATTGGTACTACATATTGTTAATAATATGAAATTCCCAGGTTTTCTGGAAATCTCGGATCCGAATTTGTAATTCGAACCGACCTAAGTGACAACACGGGGGCTCCTTGGACCGTCACTACTATATCTTTAGTCTTTTGACGCGGTCGATATGAAAAAGATCTGCGGTAGACCTCTTTGGATATAAAGGATCTCTCCACCCCCGTGTCCCACAGGGCTGTAATGAAAGTTTCATTCAAAAGAATGGGAACATACGGCAGTTCTACGTGAGTCATTCGCAGTGATGAGATCCTAATAGTACGTTGTTCCGTATCAGGAGGATTTTCTGTACTTTGCGATCGATCACCCCCAGACTCGCATCGATAGCTTAAAAGTTTAAATACCTGTTTTAACCATTCTGGCCCCTGAAAGCACCGTTCCTCGAACCACCCTGTCGACCGCCTTGATTATTGTATCTATGATCAGATTGACCACTTCGGCGTCGACTATCGAACCTACAATTATTCCCAACACCTTGACCTTCAAATATGTTGAATTCCCTCTGCGGTCTGCTAATGTCAGAATATCGGTTGTTAATTCTGGTATCCCTCCAATTTTCTTGCCTATTCCTGTTTGGGAATGGACTACTCGCGCTATGTCCTGCATCTCGGAATTCCTGACTCAAACCCCTGATCCTTCTATTTAGAAACCTCTCCTGGTACTTATCAATTATTTGTAGAAGGTTAGACGTGGTCTGCGGATGTCGTACCTCCACATAATCTAAAAGTTGAGGTTCTAATCTACTAATAACATGATCTGACAATTTTTCCTCCTCCATGTCTAGTTTGAACTGTTTGTGTATCTTTAACAATTCATACACAAAATTGGAAGGTCTTTGGTTGTGCTTTTGGAATGGCGCATAAAAACGTGTTTCGAGCTCTGATCTGTTCCGAACCACGGGGAATTGCTCCTTCAATGCTTGCTTTAAGTGCGCGTAATCTGTCGCTTTGTCCTCTACAACCCTATAACCTAAAACATTAAACCAATCTAGTGCTCGTCCTGTGAGATGACCCTTTAAATATGCACACGCCAGTTGTGTGGGTATCTCGTAATATGTTAAATTATTATCAATATTCTCTAAAAACTCTGACACACTTTCCACCCCCGAAAAATACTGCTCCGGGATTACTCGAAAATTAGATCTGACTCTAAACTCGGGATTACTAGTACGTTGGGCACCACTGTGGGAACTCCCCTGGATTCCACCCTGGACACTAAGATTAATTTCAGGCAAAGAATGAGCGGACACCTTTTGTATAATAATAACATATTTATTCACTTGGTTCAAATATAGAAACTCTTTAATAACAAATAGTAGGCTGTATGTCTACGTCAAAAAGGGATTTACCTTTAATATTAAATTAAATTACGAACTACGCGCAATATCGAAAAGGTTTACCGGAATAGGAGGTCTGAGAAATACACGCAACTTGAATTATTAGCTTTCATTAACTTAAACTAATTTTATTAAACTAACGCTTGTGGTAAGCGGTATTAAACTAGAATATATCACCTGGTAGTACTTTGATCTCTTCAGGTATATTAACTTCCTAAGGTTCCTTCGCTGAGTACTAACAGCAATGCTCCACTATCGTAATCCAATTGAATCCTATAAACTTTGTCACTACTGCTGCTGGCTCCAATAGCCTTCTTCTCCGCTAACTTACAACGCTCTACTTAAATACCCTATCTACTTTACATATCCCATTTTCTCCTTTTAGAGTTGATTGGAAATATACGCGAATTTACAATCCCCAAAGACGCCTAACAATATTAGTGGAGAGGTTCCGTAAAGATTCGTCACAACTGATTCGGGGAAATTTTTTTTTATAATTCTTGAAGAACAAAATTGTACCTGAGTATTACAGGTTTAATTTTGGGGGAAAGATCAGCTACTTTGGCTGTTTTATCCGTTACGACGATTTCCGGTTCGTCGATATCGAGGCCGGCGAAGGCATTTTTTGTGGGGATGACGTCATCCCGAGATTGATCAGAATCCTGCTTGGTCTTTTTTGCAGGGTTTTTATTATTGGTCTCAGCTTTGGGAGTTGAGCCTTTTTTTTCGATTTTTTGTTAACAATATTGGGTTTTTCCTTTTTCTTATCCGGAATAAGTGTTGCCGGTAGAATTGGAGACTCTGCTGGTCTTTTTTGCTTAGGTCGAAACGAGTTAGGCCCGTTCGAGTTTTTGTGGGTTGGATAGGGCAAGGAAAGAGGACTTTCAACTCACCCATTCTGACAGCGAATTCCAGTTCAACCTGTGCTTTCTCCTTGATGAGAGCCTCCAGCTGAGCAGCACCCGGGATGTCTTTGTCGAAAGTTTCAATTTCGATCAGGTCATGGAGGTACTTGATCCGAAGTTCTTTTATTTTAATAAGATTTTCTGTTCTTTTTATTTGTGCACAGTGAGCAAGTGATGATGTTGGTTGGGTGGTGGATGCGTGGGCGGCAGGCGGATGCTCCGTGACTAGTTGAATTGCTTCTCTCAATTCGTGATCTCTCTTCCTCGTGACCGTTCATGACGGTCTCGAGAGGCTTGCACTTGCCAGTGTGTGAAGAAATGTGAGCATTCACCAATTCAAAAAACGTAATCCTTTACTTTGCGATGCATCGAATTCGATGCAATCTGATCAGATTGCTGATCTTCAATACATCAATCAACAGTCTTGAAAGCGTACAACAGAAACACTGGGGCAAGCAGATCGTACGAACTTTTAGTGAATTCATTCACTGAGCAGTAACCTATCTGACGAAGCAAAAACGACCTCTCTCGTCGAGAGGTAATCACTGACTGGAGACTAGAAGTGTTCGAGAAAAGCGCAAAGATATACTTCATTTTACTAATTTCCTTTTTTTATGTTTACAAAAATCTTTAAAAAGTGGTTTATATTACCGAGATAACATTGGGGCACACAAAATATATATATTTCCTTATATATATATGATGTAAATTAAACTATAATTTAATCCACAACGAGACTGATGTATTACAAATACCTTCTCAATTTTTAAGATTTATACAATCATGTTGTGTAATACTGCAGGTAATTTTACAAGGATTTTTTTAAAACGATAAATATAGAGATTGATTTATCATCTGCATTTTTATTTTCCTAAACTCGTTGACATAATTTTTAAAAAAATCCTTTGAAACTTTAAATGATTTTCCTAAATTCAAAATATCAAAATTACCTTCTGATTGCTTATTTTCCTCCAATTTTAAAAAATAATACTTTTTAAATATCTCAAAACACATACAAGAAGCGAAATGTAACCATAAAAATATTTTCAAAAATTAGAATTTAAATAATACACACGAATAGAAAAATTCCGTATTGATACTCTTTCTAATATTTACAGTTTATTTTATCCCACTAAAAATGTAACAATCTAGAGAGTTAAAAATATAAAAACAATATTTTCTTGGACCATACACTTTGTTTGCGTGAATTCAAAATAATGGAAAACGATTCTGTTTTAATATTATTTATAAATTCGAGGGTACACTGAAATTTTTGGAACAAGTGCAAACAATGTACGAAAAGAAAAAGTAATTGTTCAAATTATGAACTTTTATTACCACAAAAGGCAGCCTACAGATAAATTACTATTTAGTTACCGTATATTATACATACATTTTTGAAAGGAGGAAAATTCAATTGACCCGAGTTCTAACAGTGAACCTTGTCTTATGTGGGTTTTTTTTATGATTTTGAAATGGGGCTGAATCAAGATAAAAATTTGAAAGTCAGTCCAGAAGTAGACGAATCTTATGAGATCTCGTGGAAGAAGAGTGACATATCTTGAAACTCAACTTGCAGAGCAGGTTGTCATCACTTTCAGTTAAAGTTGTCCTCCGAATGGCTAGGGGTGATCTGTCGTCGTAAAAGGTCCAGATGTAATGATTGTAAACTTCGGTGAAACAAAAGCTGATTGCAGTAAATGATCCCAGCCGTCCAAATGTCATCCTTCCAAGATTGAAGAGGGATTTATCATCAAATATTATGAGCAGCCCATCTGTGGCAATCATGGTTATTTGCTATAACAACTAGACAACTTAACCGATACTATGAGGTTAAGTTTTAAAAACTGCTGAGCACAAACTTGCCATTGTCAAGCACCATAGGAAGGTAATATGAGTGTTATGGAAGATGCAGCAGTAGTGTAGGTAGCGTACAAAAAATACCGTTGGGGAAGTTCGAAGTTTGTCACACAATTCAGACCTTGCCTCGGATTCTCACACATCGGCCTTTCAGATCCTTCATACCACCTACTAGCAACACTATTGTTGCTGGTATCTTTGCACAGCCATATCTGCATGCTGTAATTGGCCGCCTGTTTTTTGGTATGATTAACCAGTTTCTCTAATCTCGACTATGCGGCCAAATTCGATATCTTTAAAATCTTCAACAAACTCTCAATGTCATTATTGCTTCCGGAAAATGCATGGCCTAAAAAAAAAGAGAAAATGCACACTTTCCACAATTGTGTTTTATACAACGCAAACTGCCCAGGGAAATGCACACTTTGATAGAAAATTAAATTCCTTGAGAATTGACATAGGCTTTAGTCAAAATGGATGATTCAGATGGTTTGCTCCATACACAGCAAATGGGCACCTAATCGTCTTTGGTGCCCATTTGCTATCATGGCAGACCTGCTTTTGGATCAGTAATTGCGTTCGTCTGTAGTAAATAGCCACGGTAACCTAGCAACATAGCTGAGGTCGACATTTTTTCTGTCGAGTCACTTGAGCGAGTTCTGATGCCACAGAAAACTCATTGCAAAGGGAAACTGATTCATGTTGACGTCTGATCATTCTCACGATGTTTTAGAGGGAAGTTTGGGAGTTAAAAAAGAAATAATAAATTAATCAAACCTGATTTCAATGGAGAAAATTAACTATACAGTTCTGTCATAATTAAGGAAATGATGTAAGTACTGAATTTTGAGTAATTAATGAGTTTCATGCATTTTATCGACTACTTTTATTAAAAGGATTAGGAATGTGATTTTGACTATAATGATTTCGCTTGAACGTTAAATAATTTTATTGAAAATTAACATTAAACTATATATATATATGTCAGGTTTGGAAAGTTTAGGTTCAAAATTAAGGAAGTAATAAATGAAAATAGAGCGAACTCTTTACCATCGCGTAAGGATTTATGAGTAAACAAGCCTGTTAAAAGGAGCAACGAGCGCTGACGAAGGCGAACGCATACTAGGAAGGACTTGGCTGGTGTCTCCTCGCTGCGATGTTGTATTTGGTAACACCCGGTTGCGCGGCAAAAGGTCCGCCATGTTAGATTATATATGATGAAAGCGTAATAAAGGAATATTGTGAAGATGATGCCCTCCTCTTTTTACCAGCAGGCCTGGGGCCTGACAAGAGCCGGTAGGATGATTTAAAGTACCGAAAAATACGCGAGGAAACCAATGGAATGAACTTCAACAATTTTTTTTTTCTCGAACGAGCGACTGCATTGAAAACGATACTACCATGGAGGACGACTCTTTCCGGCAGGAATCACCAGTCAACACATCCAAAGAACCCTTCTTTTTCCTGAATTTGATCTTAATAAGTTTAGTAGTTGTAAAAGTTTTTGGACTGTTTTTGATCAACAATGTTTGGAATATCAAAAGAAGAACAATGGAAAAAAGCAAAATTTGAGTGGGATGATGATGAGGAATTCTTTTTTTCATCACCAGAGAAATTTACCCCTTTCATCTCTAACCAGATAAAACGTTGGGGGCTTAAGAGAAAGTTTAAAGGTGAACAGAAAAAGACACGTCCTGTGACAAAAGTAGATAAGTTTATCGAAGAAATGAATAAACATTTTTCTGATTTAGAAGATACTGAACTTATCATTGATTAGTCTCTAAGTCAAGACTTGGAATCATCTAAATATTCCAAAATATGAAAGAAATAATTTTTGATGAGAAATGATGTATAATTCTTTTGCAGGTGTGTATCAATTTTTTCCGATGTTTGAATTCTTATGCACATATATTTTTTATAAATCTGTATATTTACAATTTTTTTTTGATATATTAAGTGATAATTAATGTTGTAGATATGTTTTGAATAACATTTGAAAACATAAGGTAGTTATAGAATATAACTTTCATTAAAATTTTTTATTTGATATTTGTCACATTTTTTTATCTTTCAAATTGAAAAATATTTGATCAAAATAAATGATTTTTTTTTTTTTTTATGTTATCTTAATTATAAAATGTTTTTGTTGTACACACACATTCATTTTTTTGTGTAGGTAGACATGCAATTTTGTAGATAGACGTAATATGTATGAATATTCGATAGTTTATATAAAAGGTAAATTAAATGTTGAAGCAGACATGTTGTCGAGGAACCCTGTATGCCATTATATATCACCCATTTGTCATTTTTTAAATACTGATGAAATTATTAAATACCAAAATTCAGAGAACATTAATGATCCAAAATATATAAAAATTAATGATGTATTAACAGTTAAGAAAAAGAATTTAATTAAAATTGTAGTACCGTTATCTTAGAGAGAAAAATTAATTACAACTGCACATGAACAATTTGGTCACCCAGGTGTAAAAAAAAGATGTTAAAATTAATTTCTCAATTTACTACTGGAAGGACATTATATTAGACATTTCAAATTTTGTTAAATGTTGTGAAACATGTCAAATGAATAAAAAGTCTACACAAAAAAAGTATGGATTATTGCAAGAAGTTCCTGTAGCAGAAGAACCATTTGAAATGATTTCACTAGACACTGTAGGAGGATTTAATTATCATAACTCACAAAAGAAATACCTGCATATTGTTCTGGATCATGCTACCAGATATGCTTGGACATTTCCATCCAAAAGTGTCACTTCTGAAACTTATACAAATTGCTTAAAACAAATTTTTTCAATTCAATGCCCAAAACAACTTTTAAGTGATAGAAATGCTGCATTCACTTCATCTAAATTTAAGAAATTCTTAAAACATCATAATATTAGACAATTACTAACTTCAGCAAATAGACCACAATGCAATGGAAAGAATGAAAGAGTTAATCAGACATTAGTAGCAAAATTAAGATGTAAAGTTAATTCAACTACAAAAACTCCTTGGACAAAATTATTAGAACAAGTTACATATGAATACAATAACTCGCCACATGATGTTACTGGCTTTCCACCTGCATATTTAATGTTTGGAACTTTGCCATATGATTCGCCATTACCTAATCAAGTAAAATTAAACTATCCACCTATACAACAAGCTAGACAAATTGCAGTAAACAGAACAATTAAGCATCATAAGATAAATAAACAACGGTATGATAAACATTATGTTGATGCAAAATTTAAAGTTGGAGATTTAGTCTTATATCAAAATTTCTCATACCCTAATTCAAGTAAACTTCAATCTCCTTATAATGGTCCTTTTAAAGTTGTCAGAAAACTCTCAAATGTTACTTATGAAATAGATAAACCAAATCAATATACAGGAAAATTAACAGATATTGTTCATTCTACAAGATTAAAACCATTTCATTCAAAATCCAATTTCCAATTATGCTAAATTCTTATTTATATTTGTTATAGAGTTTGTTTTCTCAAACATTGGGGGGGAAGAAGAAGTGCATTGTAATTTTAAAAGAAGTGCATTGTTATTAAAATAATAATAATAAAAGTTGTGTTTAAAATTTGAATTTAAGACTTGTTTACATTATGAAAATCAAAATTTAATGTAAGTGAACTTGTATTGTATCTTTATTCATAATGAACACATTATTGAAGACTATTTAAAAAAATAACTGAATTATGGACTGTATGAAAACATTGTGATGAGGTCATTTTACGATACATTGTGTTATAATAATTTCATTGTGATTATTTGTGATCATAGTATATTCTGAAAGTTAAAATATAGTGTATGTGATGTTATGAAGATTTTATTATGGTTGTATGTTTTTGAAATGAGTTGATTGAGTAGAGATTCTAATAATAAACAAAAGAACTGTGAGATAAACAATAATTGGATGATGAACATTGAACTATGATTTTCCAAGACAGGACTGTGTGAAACATTACATTACATTGATTGAACTTTTACCTGTACTTGATATATCTGAAATACCCTTATTTTTCTTTGCATTTTATATTTCTAGTGATATTTTGATATAATGTTGATGTTGTGTTTATTTTGATAAATTTCTGTGTTATAGTTATGTAATCTTTTCTTTTTTGGGAGCTCCTAAACTCATTTTGCTGTTACTTATGTTATATCTATTCTTTGTATGTATTTACTTTACCATTACTCCTAAACTCATTTTGCTGTTACTTATTTTATATCTCTTCTTTTTATGTATTTACTTTACCATTATTCCTAAAATCATGTTATTTACTCTATACCTATTCATTCTATGTATTTATGTACTCATTATTCCAACATTCAATACCATTTTGAAGTACTTGTAACTTTTCAACATTTATCACTTTATTAACATTGTTTACTATTGGTGCACATTTAGTGAGAATTTCACTTGATCCTATGTTATGTTGTTTAGTACTACTATATTTTTTGAATGTGAATTATCTTTCTTATGTTGTTTTTTATTAACCTCATTATTATTATAGTCATAGTGGAAGTATTAGATGTGTGATATTTTTCAGAAAACAATTCTATGTAACACAAAGTTTTATACCAAATTTTTGATACTTTGTTATTCATTATTGCTATTTTTTTGTACATGTCAGGATTCACCAGCCCACTCTTTTACACAATTATTATATCTTCTAGATTTTTATTACATTTGGGGAATTTGATATAATTGAAATATAATTTTTTTTCCCTGGGGACTTGCCAGTCAGAAATGGCCAATCTGGCTGTGCCAGACTTCAGCGGAGGGGGGGAAATTTGTCAGGTTTGGGAAGTTTAGGTTCAAAATTAAGGAAGTAATAAATGAAAATAGAGCGAACTCTTTACCATCGCGTAAGGATTTATGAGTAAACAAGCCTGTTAAAAGGAGCAACGAGCGCTGACGAAGGCGAACGCATACTAGGAAGGACTTGGCTGGTGTCTCCTCGCTGCGATGTTGTATTTGGTAACACCCGGTTGCGCGGCAAAAGGTCCGCCATGTTAGATTATATATGATGAAAGCGTAATAAAGGAATATTGTGAAGATGATGCCCTCCTCTTTTTACCAGCAGGCCTGGGGCCTGTCATATATATAAACGAATTATTCCTAAATTTTTGTATTTATTTTTCGATATCATTACCGAAATTTATTTCCAACGAAAATACGTTTCTGGAAAATCGAAGAATGAATTTTTTATGTACACATGATATAATTTAATATACACTCTTTTGCAAAAAAATTCGAAGCACTAAGAAGGAGTTGTCCGATTGTGATGGAATTTCGTAGGCAAAGTCATCTTGATCGAGCATTCAAATGGTCAAATTTTCATGGCCAATAAACATAAACTGCTGTCGTAGCACGAATTTCTGATGAGTAACTTTTAAATTATAAAACCAGTAATAGAGGCGGAAAATTTTTCTTTTTTTTTTTTTGTTTTCGCCGTTGTGATTTCCTAGAGAAAAAAAAGAATAATGTCATCACGACGTTTTCAAAGACCTTATAGGCGACTGAATGACTTCGAACGAGGGCGCATTGTCAGAATGCGTGAAGCTGGGTGGTCATACCGAGCAATAAGTCGTCACCTGCAATATATAGACACAACTATGCAAAGGTGTTGACAACAATAGTTATTAATGAAGTGAAGGCTCTAGAAGGCCAAGATTGACAAATACGAGGCAAGATCAGATGATTCTTCTATAGGCCCGAACTGCTCCAACAAAATAAATGTCTACTATTCAACGTACTACAGCCTCTTCCATACCTCTAGGGGTAACTTCCTCCATTTCACGTCGTTGGCTGAGACGATGTTACGCTCACAGCGGCCTTTGAGACGTTTGAATAGTTTGTCGTGGTGTCGCAGTCGATCATCATGGTTGCTACCAGACTAACATCACATAGTGTTCAGTAATGAATTCAGCTTTACTCTTTAAACAGATGATCATTGTCTTCGTGTCGAGAAAGGTCAGGGCCAACGGTCTCAGTCAACCTTTGTTTTAAAAGGCATGCAGCCTTAACCCCTGGTGTGAAGGTGTGTGGGGTGCTATCTCATACGATAGCAGGTCATCTCTAGTCATCCTCCATACATCTTTAACAGCTCAATGATATGTTGATACCATCCTTCGGCCAATCGTATTATCCTTAATACAATGTTTCTCAAACTGTGGGGCGCACCCCCTGGAGGGGCGCGATAAACCTACGAGGGGGCGCGAGCATATCGAAAATAAAAGGTTAAAAAAATCATTTACTGGAATGAAGTAAAACAAAATACTTTCTCTCATAATAAAAAATACACATTTACACTGATATAATTTATATATATCATCTGCTATATTACGTCATCAAAAATAAAAGCTTCTACTTCAAAACCTCATTAGCTATTTTTGATACTAAACCAAATAAAAAACATTTAATTTGATTTGATGTAATCCCATGATGAGAGATTTTTTCATTGCGTTTTCTTTTCAAACCTAAAATATTACTCTTTCAGAGAAAAAACAAAACCCAGACCCATAATCAAAAAAATTTTAGGAAGACAAAAAATTCATCACTCTTATTATTATTGAAATATACATTAGCTGTAAGCAGCATTTGCTGCTGTTCGACCTTGAAACTTACATGTACGGTTAGTTACGTCCCTGCTCTTATGTATTTGTTTTTTGATTTTGGGAAGTAGTAAATAAACTATTTCTGCTGCGCTTTTTTCCTTGTAAAATATTTTTAAGATTTTTGGAAAAGCACAGGAGTATTTTGAAGGATTACTTAGCCAAGATTTATTTTTATGAGAATTCCCAAACATATAAAGCATAATGAAAAATTTTTATGCAATTTTTTAGAACATCCATATTGTATTAAATGCACTTTTAACCCGGGAGTGGTCACGCCGAGCAGAGTGCACGAAATCGGTAATTCTGGCAAAATTGTTTAATTGTTACCTATGGCCCTGACACTATCCTCCTGTTTGACAGTCTTAACGGGAACAAAAATATATTTGTCACATCTCTCTTTTTTTTGGTAGTGACAAACATTTTTTTACAATTTTAAGGTACTTGTTTTGATTGAGTTCCCGGTGCGATCACTTTTTTTCCAAAATATTCTCTGTGTTCATGCTACATTCCTCTCCGCCCCATTGAATAACTTAGTGATTTTAATTGCATTGTTGTAAGACTTATTGTGGTTTGGTAAATGAGCATAATGAGCAGGTAAATGTTTTGTAGATGAGCAGAATATATATATATACAATGGTGTGCAAAAATTAAGGACGAAGTCGAAAAATTAGCATATCAGCTGAACGAAGAGGCAGAGCGGACAGAAAGACCAATCAGGAGATTAAGTAAGGTGATGTACGGTAGCACATGCGCAGATATGCAGGTAGACGTAATGGGAGAGTGTCTGAGTAGTATAAAGCATGTTGTCGGTGTAAGATCAGTATTTCTGGTAAAGAGATTGCACGCCGTATAGCAGTTAAAATCACAACGAGTTGCTGCCTCAGCGAGAAATGGCGAATAATCAATCTGTTAGATGACATCTGGATGCTTTTACCCGAGGTCAAATCATTGGGAAGTTGGAGGAAGGACGCAGTGTGACAAGTGTGGCTGCAGAGTTCGGAATTGCTCACAGCATCGTTTCACGACTTTGGAGACAATTTCAAACTACAGGAACAGCTATCCGGGGGTTCAGTAGTGGTCGTCCACGAGGAACCCCACCCGCAGATGACCGGTACATTGTCTTACAGGCCAGAAGAAACAGGCGGCAGACAGCGGGAGAAATCGCTAGACACACGACACAGGCGACTGGACGACGGATATCGCGTTTTACCGTGGCCAGAAGACTGCACGGTGGTGGTCTGTTTGCACGACGCCCTGTACGGTGTGTACCTTTAACGCCTGCCCATCGGAGAAGGCGTTCTCTGTGGTGCCGGGAACACCGGAATTGGAGAGACAATGAATGGGGACGAGTACTCTTTACAGATGAGAGCAGATTCAGTTTGAGTAGCGATTCTCATTCGAACATCATTGAAAGGGACAGGTATGGAGGTCACGGTGTTCTCGTTTGGGGAGGCATCATGCTTGGTAGTCGTACAGACCTTCACATCTTCGACGCAGGTTCAGTCAACGGGACCCGTTATTGTAACGAGATTCTTCTTCCATATGTGCGTCTTTTTAGAGGCGCTATGTGTCTGCAGTTCCTTTTCATGGACGACAATGCACCATGTCATCGCACAGTAGCTGCCGAAAAGCTCTTAGAGTGTGATGATATTGAACGTATGGATTGGCCGGCACGATCTCTGGATCTCAATCCCATCGCGCATGTATGGGATTTTCTAGGCAGACGCTTGGCAGCTCGTACCTTACCACCAGTAACGATTCGGGAGCTTCGATTGGCGCTGCACGACGAATGGGCAGCAATGTCTCAACAACTCATTGACACCCTCATTCTCAGCATGGGCAGACGCTGTGAAACCTGCCTAGCAGTCAGGGGGAGATCATATCCCCTACTAAAGACCGGATGTTTCTTGCTGGACACCCTTCACAGGGACGTTTCGGCCTTCAGTCGCATTGCGCTCCATGCTACTTTTTCAATCAAGCTTCTTTTTATCCCTCTGATTTCTCTTTTAGTAAGTGTTGCTTACATTACACATGTCCTTACGTATTGGGGATCTTACGGTATTAAATGTGTTGATTTGGAAAGCTTTTGTACAAAGTTATATTGAAAAAACCGTCTCGTCCTTAATTTTTGCACACCAGTATATATATATATATATATATATATATATATATATATATATACAAAGAAGTAAGCACCTTTGATCTCTATTGAAGTAAGTTAAAATTGATAAAAAAAAAAGGGATGAACCTGCTGAAATAATGCATATTAAAGTAATTTTGAGGAAAGCGATGAACATGAAACGAAAGAAAATTTTCAAATGCTACCGAAAGAACTCCATCAACTAAAATATGAAATCATAAGTATCAGAAGACACACTATGCTCTTTGTCAAAAACTCACAAGCAAGCAAAATTTTAACATGCTATTTGTCGAACATCAAAGGATAGTAAAATTAAAATAATTTGAACAAAACATTACAGTTTTGCCGGCAAATAACATTCCTGTAATGTTAACAAAATTGTTTGTGATTTGTGTCTTTTTTATGGTCACGCACATTTGAAACATTTTAGTTCAGTGTGTGTTCTTGGATTTTTTCATTAAATTATCAAAGAAAAATTGAAAAGTCCTTGAAAGTAGGTAAGTATATTTTCTCTTTATTAAATTATTCGCTGGAATTATGATTTTTATTGTGTACTAATAAAATAATTATAAAAAAGGATTGGGGTGACTCAATAAACCCACTCGACCATTAGTATCGAGGGCACGCCTGCTCCAGGGTTAAAACATGTTGAAGTCTTTTCACTTTAAATATTAAAGATAATACAATTATTCTGCATCGGAATTTTATATTGCTCATTATTTAACATCAATTCCAAATGCTAATTTTGTGAGGCATAAAATTACAGTTCGCTTAAAACTAATTATAATTTGAGCAATGATTTAAAAAAAATCATTTTACATTTTTGTAAACATTGTCGCTCACTTGGCTTTACTCTCCTTACAATTCCTCGATTATATCAATAATGTTTTATTTTCTTATAAATGAACTCGAGCAAAGAGCGGGTACTTCTCCCGGTATACTTTTAATGTATCAGTGCTGCACAGAGTATTTTATAACTAATTAGTTAATACTAAATAAGAACAAGTTTAATAAGTATTAGCGACTTCCATGGCCTTGTTTTGTAGAACAAAGTTTTTCAAAGGAATACTTATGATTAGAAATTGACCCTCTGAGTTATTTTTCTATATTTAGCTGATATCTGCATTTTGTCTCCTAAGCAGCCACCGCATTTTGCAATATGTTCCAATTTAAAAATTAGAGAAAGGAAAAATAACATAATAATTATCCTATTATTTTATTTATTTATTTTGCTTAAAAGTCGTCTTCAAAATTTAATCCTTATGTTACTAATTTGTATGGTTTATAATTAAGATCGCCTATTGTAGCTTTAGCGTCAAAGTGCATTATTATTGCATTCAGTACATTATTAATGTATAAGGGGGGGCGAGATAAAAATTGTGATTCATAAGGGGGGCGCCAGTATTGCAAGTTTGAGAAGCACTGCCTTAATGGCACATTATTCGGGGCTAATTTCCAACAAGATAATACCAGGTCCCATACCGCTTACATATCTCTGAACAACCTTCGTCCGTTAATACTCTTCCTTGACCAGCATGGTCAACAGACCTTTCACCCATTGAAAATGTCTGTGACATAGTAGGGTGCTGGCACCTAAACGGGCACTCCAAAAGGCCTCAGATCTGGACTAGGGAATGCCTGGTGGAATGTATCGCGAGATAACATTAGGAACCTCTATCACTCTTTACCTAGGCGTATACAAGCAGGCATCTCCACCAGGGGCTGTTCCACCATCTACTCACTTGAACAGTCAAGCTGTAATCTCTCTCGCGAGCATTGGATGCACCCTATAGCCTTGACTTTTTTTTATCATTTTATTATCTGTGCAGGAGCTGTTCACATATTTAATTTTATTATAAACAATCACTTCCTTCATAGTGCTTCGACTGTTTTGTAAAGGAGTGTAAAATAAATGTACAACATTAAAGTTTTTAGAAAAGTATACTATTATAATCATAATCAGAACAGAAGAACATTTAACGTGTGAAAAAGTAACTTGAATTAAAATTTAAGCTATTTGATGGGGTAAATCCTTTTACTTGAAGAAAATAGAAACCTTATATCAGACAAAAATTGTATGTATCTCTCTGTATATTGATGTGTATATGTATATATATATATATTAGGTTGGGGGAAAGAGGATGAAAATAAAAACTTTATTTAACATGCTTCCGATTATCCAATTTGGGTTAAATATGCACTGTTTTGTTGTATAATTTATTACCATTTTAAAGGTAGCTTTGTAATGCCTCTATCATAGAAGTCTTGGCCCTTATCGGCGAAAACTCCTAGTAATCGATTTTCACAATCTTCTCTTCATCCCAATTTCTTATCACTCAGGAGGTTTTGCATTGTGAGAAGAAGGTGGTAATCGCTTGCTGCCTGGTCCGGACTATATGGTGGATGCATCAAAACTTCTCAACCAAGTTCCCAGAGGCTCTGCCAAGTCACTGCAAAAGTATGTGGCCTGGCGTTGTTCTGGTGGAACACACAGCACCTCTTCTGTTGGCTATTTCTGGTCAATCACTGGCTTCAAACGGTCCAGTTGTTGACAGTAGAGATATGAATTTAGTGTTTGGCTATGCAGAAGCATCTTCTAATAAATGATTCCTTTCCAGTCCCACCAAATACACAGTAGAACCTTCCTGGCCATTAGTCCTGGTTTGACCACCGTTTGAGCTGCTTCACCGCACTTTAACCATGATCGCTTTCGCAAAATATTGTAGTGTGTGACCCATTTCACATTCCCAGTCACCATCCGTTTAAGAAATGGGTTGATTTCATTCTTTTTGGCCAAGTCTTCGCAGATGGAAATTCGACCCATCGTGTTTTTGGTGTTAATTTGTGTGGCACCCAAACATAGAGCTTCTTTTTGAATTCAACTTTGTGCAAATGGCTTAAAACTGTTTTATGGTCGATCTTTAGTCTCTGGGCAATGCTACGACTACTAACAAGCTGGTCAACTTGGATTATTTCTGGGATTTTATCGAACTTTTCGACGACGGGCCTGCCTGTGCGAGGTGCATCTTTAACATCAAAAATACCTGAACGGAATCGACGAAACCAAAATTGCACGTAATTAGCTGTTACAGTATTCGCACCATAAACACCATTCGCAATTTCAGCCTCCTGGCTTGCATTTTCGCCTTTATCAAACTGTAAAAAGAGCCAAATTTTCTCTTTCTTGAATTCCATTTTTAACACCCTGTAACTCACAATTGAATAGACCGAACAAAAAAAAAAGCAAAATAATTTTTTAGTGTGAAATGTCATCTTGACAACGAGCATAAATTTGAAATTGTTTGATGGATACTTCACGAGATATCCACATAATAGCCATCTACCGAAAAAATAATGGATTTCTTTTTCCCCAACCTAATATATATATATATATATATATATATATATATATATATATATATATATATATATATATATATATATATATAGCACACAAACATACTTACAAATGTGTACGTGTGTCAGTATACAAAGAAAGAGAAACTGTTCTGAAAAGGTTTAACCAATTCCACTAGTACGGAATCTTAGACGCTTCTGTCACGAAAAGCACTCCGTATGTCACCAGGACACCCGTAGTGGTGAGGAACAATTTCTTGTCCACCACAAACATTCCCCATCCTGTAAATCTCAACTCAATATCGGAACAGGCACTTAAGATATTCAGAACTTTTGCTTCTTCCCTTGTCTTAGCAAAATTCTTTGTCGCCACCTTTTGATTCATGCTCTTGATGAAGGCGTCACTCTCCTTGGCTTGAGTACCACACATAGTTAGCACGACGAACCACGTCATTGTCCAAATAGGAATAATGTACCAATGCATAATTTTTATACTCTCTTCGTCAGACATGTAGTCTGTTACTATTAAACTGATGGCTTGTATGATTTTTCCGAAGGTGAGAACATAAGCGAGGAAACAGATGAAAGACATGGCATTCTCAATGTATTGGTGAATGTTTTTTGCTATTGCAAATATAATCAGGGCATTCGAGATATCTTTCCTTGAAAGGTTTCTCAGTAGTTTACATCGCATCTCGTCCAGATGTCTCTGAAATATTTTTACAAAAGACAGATAAGTAAAACTTAGAAGAACCATCACCAGACCCGGAAATACGAGAGTATGGTTCATGTATACAACTGTGTGCCAAATTATGAAGAGAATGTACTGTACTCTCGAATTTTGATTAATCAATTTCAATGAAGAAAGGTATTTGTCCATCTTTAAGACAGCAAAACTGACAGAGCCCATTACCAGTGCGAGAGGAAACAGAAGGCATAATCCACAGGAAAAGATGGCATATTTTCGTAGAGAGGAAAAATTCACATTCTGCTTACCGTTTCTGAAGTTGTAAAACTTGGAAAGAACTTTCAGAATTCTTGTTTTGTTTAGCAAGAATGAAATTCTCAGGAGAAGTACAATAATATCATTAGTAATTGTTGTCACTTTAAATGTGATCTTGGTTTCAAACCCAGAGAAAATGTTAGAGTAAATGCTGTACATGGTTAATGCAATGAAAAGGATCTCCACTAACGTCTTCAGTGCAAGCTTTATTTTATAACACGCATTTATACTCTTTTCAGTTGCTTTGCTATTCGAAAAAATTATCCCTGTGAAATTGAAGCTTTTCAGAATAATCTTAAACTCAGACGGAATTTTCATGATGACAATAATTAGAATTCTCAATAATAAATATTTAGACAGGAAACTTTGATTATACGTTAATTTTACGATATATCAGATTATAATAAATGTAGAAAATAATTTAAACGCAAATATTGATAAACTAATGATAACAGCTCTTAAAAAGTGCAACTGACTCTTGGGAATCGATTCGAACGCCTTGCATCAGATCGAATTTTAAGAAAAATTCAGATATCCATTCTACCGCGTTCTATTCGATTCAAGGAAGGTCAAATTGGATAAATCACATATTTTTATTCTTCGTGGTGTTCAGTGATCAATTAATGAAAGAGGATCAAGCAAAAGAAAATTTGTATTCTCAGAAAACAACTTAGTGACAAGTAAACTATAAAATATTGATTCCGAACAGATGCTAGACACATGAAATGCAATCCATTCATCGAATAATGGAAATGGACAAAAAAAAATGGTTGATGGAACTTAACACTTTGTTTATTGAATGATGAAATTATATATACTTTCACAATTTCCTTTACTTCTAAATTTTCTAATTTTATTTATTTATGTATTATGCGTGAGTATTGGTAATCGATAATATGTTAATCATTGTTAAAAATGTTTTCGTAGTTTTTTTTCTAATTCAAAGCAGAAAGTAAAGTTTCGAAAGAAACCATGTCAGAATATGACCACAAGCAAAGTTGGAGGTAATTGAATGATGTTTGTGTGTTAAAATGTGCTATATTAATTTCTGCTATTAGTCGGCTGGGTGGCGTGCTTGGTTTGTCGCTGTGCTTCTGCACCCAAGGTTGTGGGTTCGCCCCCAGCCCAAGTCGATGGATTTTTATGATGCAGAAAATTGACAGCTGCCATGTCATATGGTTATACGGCATGTAAGAGATCCTTAGGAGGTGCTCTAGGCAAAATTATATCCTAGTACATGATCACATCTCGTCAGAGCTCCGATGCCTCCCTCTGAGGAGGAAACTAGGTGTCAAAATTACCTGCGGCGATTGGTATCCGCCAATATGGCGTCGCACCAAAAAGAGATATCTACTTTCGGTGATGTAATAGGTAGATTGATGAACCCTGTAATAACTGTTCACAACCTGCCATTAGAAATAAAAAAATTTTATGCGATTAATTTTTCAAGTTATCTTTTTTATGAAAAAAAATTACGTCGTTTTTTCTTTTCTTACTCTTACGTGGGAGTTGATGAAATTATTTCCTTTTGGATCTTCCTTATAACAAGAAAAATAATAAAAACATTCAGAAAAATTAGGATTAATAACTTTAGCCTTTAATGAATATTTATTTTCAAATAAACATATGAACATCTCAGCTATTGCTCACTAATACCCCCCCATCCACGACTAAGGGAAACATTTTTCCCCATTTTAAAACTAGTGATTATCGAATTTAATTATAACTTTATTTGTACTTTTTATACAGATGGTCAAGATAAAACGTATGTCGAACCCTTTTGAATAAACCTTAACGTTGAGACCAGTTATTCCCAAAGTGGTCTATATCGACCCCCAGGGATCTCCGATGATCTTCAAGGGGTTAACGTCAGCGAAAAAATAATTTGGGGGTCCATGAGGGGTAAACAGGGGTTTACGATAGTTGCTCTCTCTCACACTCATTCGGATCATAATTTTTCCAATTGAACAGATTTGTTTACCAAATTTAATGAGGTTTATTTGCAGTTACTAAGGTGGAGAATGCTTTCACTGTGGTAATTTCCCCAGTAGACAATGAATTCATTTGGTCACATTGAAAAAAAATGCCATATTATAGGAAGAAATTTGAATAGGCAATAACAGAGACCTTAAAGTAAAGTTTAGGAACGAATGTCCGCAATTTATGTTTTCAAAAAGGCATTGTGCGAAAGATTAAAATTGCTTTTCCTAGTGAGGAGCTTTATCACGGTTCCCAATTTCCAAAATAAAATTTTTTAAAAAAGAATGAATGAAAAATACTGGATACTCTACTAACCGTGGAGATTTAGGGTTGAACCTAACAAGATTGATACAAAATGTTGAAACTTTATTATTGAAGCACCCGATTCATCACTTCCATTATAAACATTTGCTTATTGATCAGTTATTTTATGTATTAATTACATTTTAATTTTAAATTAACATGTGATTCTTAAGTTTTTTAACACTATTCTTCACTACTGTTAGAAATTTGAATCATTTAAAGTAATAGCTGCCACACTCCCACAAATACTTAAGTTGATATACTTGTAAAAATTCAATATTAAGTAAGCAGGGGTCTACTCAAAACTGAAAAACATGGCAAAGAGTCTATGAGACAAAAGGTTTGGGAACCTCTGGTTTAGACAAAAGGAAACTATCAAATCCATTGGCGCCATTGACTAAACAATCATGGGTAGCACTCTGTTATTATTTCAGTTTGTTGTGTCATATATTAACAGATTATTTTGTTTTCTTACATATTTTATGTTATTCCTTTTTTTGTGTGTGAATAAAGTATGAAGCAAAACAAAAAGCAGAATTAGACTTAATCTCCTCAAGTTCATTTCCGGTCATGACTAGGGAGCTGATGCAAACACATTTCACGAACCACCTACATTTCTCTGATTAACCCAATACTGGAGTATGGTCTCCCCATCTATGCATGCGCTTCCAAATCTAATCTGGACAAGCTGGAGAGAGTTCAGCTGAGTGTTGGTAGAATCATTTCAGGACTCCGACCCAGCTGTCCGAATGACATTGGGCTCTTTGAGAGTAATCTACTCTCACTATCGTTGAGAAGATTTTATTGTCTCTCAAAATATTATAACAAACTTTCCAATCTCGGTAATCAACATAAAGCCTCTGCGTATCTTCGCGACTGATCTGACAACCAACGTCTGAAGAAACACAGCCCCTTTTCTCTTGTAAAGACGCTGGGTTTGCCTTCTGCTAATGTCATTCTTTATGTCCAGTGGGCTTTGATGGAAACTTGAAGAAATTAATTTCCACGAAGTATTCTGTCTGGAGTTGTTAAACACTCAGAGATTCCGCATCTCATCAGATAGTTGGCTTTGGAAACAATAAATTGTATCCCCCAGACATCTTTATATATCTATACTGATGGTAGCAGAGGGGATGGGGGAATTTCTGATAGTGGAGTACACATCCTTACTCCTACCGGAATCATGGATATTAATATCAAAAAACTAAATTTTTGTTCAGTTTTTAGATAGAATCTTATTGCCATCAGAAGGGGTTTGCAGTACGCATGTGAAACTAAGATTCAGTTCCAAGACGTTTGGATTCTGACTGATAGCCATGCTTACGTACAACATCTATCCAATTGGGCATCTATAAGGGACCAAACTAGCCTTGACATTCTTAATCTTCTTGATCGGATTTCTTCGAATCATCGTGTATATTTTTCAGTGGGTCCCATCCCACGTGGGGATTGGTGGTAATGAGAAAACCGATTTCTTTTAGCGAAAACTGCGGCTGAAGAGGAGGTGAGCTCTACTAGTTCTCTTACATTCAGTGAATTATCATCCCTTAAGAAGATTGAACTCCATCATCTTAGCCATCCTTGGTGCTTCGAAAGAAATCCAGGAGGTTCGTTCAATGCTTAGAAAGCACCAGACTACCTTCTCGTGCTTTGTGAGCGGCCATATAAAAACTCTCACCTTTCTACAGGGTCAAAAGATATTTTCAGAGCGCCACTTGTGTTATTCCGAGCTGCCCACATCTTGACTTGCTTGGATTTTAAGAAAAACGTCCTTTTAGACCCCCCTTCTGTTTTTACAATGTCTTGATTTTTTGGGATTCATGGAGATTGCCTAGCATTGCTAGACAATCTGGGACTAGAAACAACAACAGTTAAAATGTATTGAACAAATGAAATAAATGACTGATAAAACAACACATTGATACAATTGACGCATTGATCCGAAAATTACACATTGTTTTGCTATGTATTTTTTGTCATTTGTATTAATATTAAGCCCAAATAAACAGTTTCATATTAATATTTACTCTTAGCAAATGTATGGTCTTATGACAGTTAGGATGCTGAATGATTATTAAATACGTGCTGAGAGAGAGAGAGAGAAGTAAAATAGTTGGTAAAGTAAATATCCCCTTATGTATTTACGGAAGAAAATAAAAGAGAGCTAATGAATTTAAAACAAGATTCATGGAAATAAAAAAAAATTTCATTTAATATTGAAGTTATGTCTTGCATTAATTTTCATTAGATAATCTTTGCAATGAATTTTTTTCATCTATTTATTAATTATCTCTATCTGCCCAATTCAAAGGTCAGTAGATATAACTTGTATGTTCAAATGAGGTGTACAGCTGAGAGGGAGCATCCACACCACCAATGTGCAAGCTTTGTGAGCCCCTACTCGTGGATTAGAAATCTGTTACTCCTTCAGTTTACCACTGCCTCAAATTTTCATTAAAAGGAATGCAATATCAGGATCTTATTTTATTAATATTTTACTGATTTTAGACAATCTCTTGAGAGATGTATGATACAACGTCCAGAACACATAAGGCACTTGAAGGAATATGGGATCGATTTTAATGACTTTACGTTTGCATGACAGGTACAGTAAATTAATTCCATGCATTTTTGTTTCTTATAGGAATTTTCCTTAAAAGAATCCCATTTATTAATAACATTATCGCATAAGTAGGTGTATATATGTTTAATTTGAAAATATCTACCCTATCTTAAAAAAAGACAAATAATATTTTTTAAAAAAATTAAGTTAAGTCCTACTTAGGTCAACAAAGAAAAGTTTTATTTTAGTTATTTTTATTAAATAATTACAATTAATATAAATATGTATATACATATGACAGATATTAGGTTGCGAAATAGAAAGCGATTTTCCTTTCAATTTTCCATTTTCTTTTCAATATATGGTGTTGGATTATTATATTTGTTTCTATTTATTCATTAATTAAATTTTATTAATGAATTAATATTTGAAAAACTGAATTAACAGCAAGTGTCATCCACTACAAGTTTAAAAAAATGTATTTGAACTTGAATGGATGAATAGAAAGTATTCATTAACGATTGAAAATTTGAACAAGATATATATATATATATATATATATATATATATATATATATATAGAGAGAGAGAGAGAGAGAGAGAGAGAGAGAGAGAGAGAACTAATAGTAGAAATTGAATAAGAAGTTGTACATTTATTTTTGTTTAAAAAAATGAACAATATTTATGATAGACTGTCATTACTGTGGATTTAAATCTGAAATTTGGATGGAATTTTAAAGCACAACAACCAATACTAGATTTAAGCAAGTTTTGACTTCAGCTGAAAACACATGATTGCATCTGTCATGTGACTGTCCGATATTAAGTACATTGACCTAAAAGGAATGATTTCTTTACGTGATTCTTTCATTTCAGTTTTCATATTATTGTCCTCCAGTAATAAGCAATTAAATACTATTTTCAGCACGTGTGTTTCTCAAATTCCCCTATTTATTGTTCCAGGATAAGTTTGACTTACTTAGTTTAAATCTGCAACTAGTGCCACAAGGTTTTCCTTTTTTGAACCAATTAAATCGTAAATAAAGGAACAACTAATTTACTTATTTCAATTGAATACAAAGGGCATCACACAGCGATTATCTTCTTTCTCGTGTTGAACAACTTTAATAATGACAAATATAAGATAAATTCAAGCATAACTTAACAAATATTGATACAAAATAAAGTAGAATTGCATAGATGTCGTTTCATATAAAATCGAATGACACCAATCAGGAAAGAAAACAATAGCATCCGAGCTTGCCGGAGCCAATTTTGTGTCAAAAGTCGCGACCTGTTTTGAGTCTGTTTTGCATAACGAAGGTCTTCTTTTAGCAAAAGTAGTTTTCTGTAGGAAAAGCGAGAGGAGAACCCTGAAACCACTTGAAAAGAAAATTTCCATACCTCATTGAAAAACACTTTTTTTTATGTTTACGTCATTTTATAGCATGAAAAGGGTATAGAATCGATATCCGTCATTTTCTAAAGATCTCTCAAGGTATTGTGTAATTTTGGCTCAAAATATTGTGTTTTCTTAAACGGAAAAAATGGTTGATAATGTTACGTAGAATAATCTATTGCTATGATTTGCATTGGGAATATTTTTTAAAATATAAGAGAATAAATTGGATTTGCGAATTTTATTAAATTGAATATAAATGGCATCTGTAACTAGTGCAACAAGGTTTTCTTTTTTGAACATAGCTCCAATTCAATCGGTAGTTTTCAAATATAGTTCAATGCAATTCTCATAAATAGGGTGAGATTTCTTCCAAGATATCTGTGAAAGTATATTCACACTCATTGTTGGGTAATCATTTTCTTGTTTTATAATTTCGTTTAAAAATAGACAAATTTAGCCGCAATTTTAACATGTGTTAGATAATAATATTCGCATATTTAGGCATTTAAGTTATACGAATGAAAAAATGCACGAGACAAGCCCGGAAATTAACTACCGCTTCGTTTTAACGCAACCAGCATCTGTTGTTAGCGATGGTTTGATTGAAAAATTGAATGAATAAATTCGGGAAAACAGACGGTTCACAATAATATTGCTTTGTGACGAGTTTCCACAAAGAGCTGTTCAGCAATGTAACTCTCTTCATTTGTGGCATCTTTTTTTCAAGAGGTTATAGACAAGTTGATTTCTAGATATGAAATATGCCTGAACACAATGGTGGTAACTATGTAGAAAAATAATTTTCGATATGCTCTTTCATGTAATAATAAATTTTGTTTTCAAGCAGATTTTTTTATGCAAGTTTTTCCAAAATGGTACTTTAATTCCGGACATCCCTGGTAAAACACATTAGACGTATTATAAATATAAATGAACGTAAAAAATACCAAACTCATTTCTTTCAAAATCTGATTACAGTAAATTTTCAAATTTCTGGATAAAGAAATTATCTATTAATGCATTCTCTATGTCTGTATGTTTTTTTCCTTCCTCTGAAAAATCTATTGAATTGCTACGTCAATCTGAGATATTACATCGTTTCCCCATTTGCGACATATTTATACTTTATCCACTTCTGGATCTCATTATTGCTCCTGCACCAGAATTCGAGTAGAAATACTCAAAAATAAGGGTAGTGGTTCCAAGTAGTGGACACCTTTCAAGTGTAATCGGGTGGTGTTAAATTCAGTGTTTTCAGCGTCAAGTCATGCGGACTTAGAAATTTGAATTTCACTTTATAAAGATGGAGTTAACCCCATAAAGTGCTTGAAAAAATTCCTGAGTAACTTTATATCTTTTAAACCTCCGAGAATTTTAAGGAAGCCTAATTTCTGTCTGGAATTCCTACTTTCATGGATACGATGTAAAATATGAAAGGTAAATACCACTCTCACGTTTATCTTCGCTCCATGTTGTATTCACTAGTTAATTGTATCGTTACCTTGTTTTATTGATCTCTGTGCTTTTTCACACTGCTTATACACCCCTCAGGGGCTCACCTTCTTTATGTGAGTACGGGTGTCACAATCCCGAGGTACCTTAGTGATATTTTCCTTTTCCCAAGGGGTTTACTGTGTGTGGTAAACATGGGTTTCACGAACCCGGGGTACCCTAGTGATCCTTCTCTATTTTCGACCCTCTTTCTTGTCATTCAATTTATCCTTTCTTTTCCCGTCTAGATCACAGATTTTCACAAATGTTTGGCGCAGTATAGCCAGATTTGGGTCTTGCGCCATAAAATCTCACATTCACCCAGCGTTTCACTGCTTATACAAAAGTGTACGACTGATGTTTTTGGAGGTTCGAAACAAATTACCCTCTTCAAAAGAATATCAGCGTTCTTCTGCTTATGATACGGGACGTGTTCAGTAATCGTGACGAATGTCCTTTTTGTCGTAGAGGAGGGCTTTTTATCAGCAAGTGTTTCGTAAGGTCATACTCTAAAGCAACGCTAGGGCTATTGGCGATGGAATTTCTTGACCTCGTAATTTTGAACCACAGTACAAGACCCGAGTTGATACCCCCCGCCTCTAAACTATGGAAGATCTTTAAACCACGACTAGGAATTGCAATATTGGACCAAAAGTTCAATACCGGTATTCGGTATTTATTAGATCTTAATACCGGTATTAGAAATTTTAGAAATAGCACGAAAACGCAGGTGTTTCTTTGTTTCACATTTGCCAGTTTTATTAGAGAGTGTAAATATCACAAAAATGATTTGTAACTTATAAATTATAACAGTATTTAAAGAACTCTCACACACAAAAAAGTAAAGGAACATCTTATTTATTTAAATCGCAAAAAAAAAATGTAAATATCGCTATTCAGTCTGTGATACTAGTATACATTTTTGAAATGTGGTTTTAAAAACAATGCATCAATTACCCTGTCATTAAGCCTGGAACGTAATTATGTGTGCAATGATTTTTCATCCGAATTATCTTTTTTCCAAAGAGAAAGTGTGCTAAAATATGTATCTTCATCGCAATTATATTCTTTCCTCTTTAACAATTTTGTATCATGTTTCGTTTTTAGATGTGTATGGAGTCCCCGTTTGTACTTCCTCCATTTATTTTAATAACACTAGAGCATTTTTTACATTATGCCACTATATTCTTTTCATCATATAAAAAATGGAACCGAAGTATTATCAACTGTTAGGGTTCATGTACGCCACTAGATGGCGCTATTTAAATTATAAGGTGTGTACTTATTTACGCGGGAGAAGTAAAAAGGAACGGTTGGAAGGAGGCTGTACGAGCCATTCGCTCTATGTTAGCGATACTTTTTTATATATAATGTTTTATGATAATGTAAAAACCAGAAATTGAAAGAGGCTGTGCGGGCCATTCGCTCAATGTTAGCGATATTGTTTTATAAATATTGTGAAAAATAAACCATTTGAAAGACATCAACATAAAAATTGGAGGCACCGACGAGATGCAAAGAGATAAGTCATTTTGAATAATATTTTTGATATTTGAAACTGTTATTAGGACTTATTGTGCATAGAACTAATTTGAATGAATGAACCAAATTGTTTTTGATTTCATGATTTTACTGCATATTTTTTATTATTGATTTGGATATTTTGGTGAATAAATTTTTTATATGAGTGAAACAGAGAAAGCTCAAATGGCTGAAATTCGAGCAGCCAGAGGTCGTGTAAAGGCATCTTTGACCAGGCTAGAAAATACTTTTGATGAGATAAATACTCGAAATGAAATTTCTATTCGGTTATCAGATTGGATGACTTATTCAAAGAATTCGAACGATTAGATTCGAATTTGAGTTTAGAGGAATCTGAACTCCAAGAGTTCGAAGAGATACTTTTATTTGAATGCTAAATTTAATGATAAATTAGATGAATTAAATGTTCAGAATCAAGGTAGAACACAAAATTCAGTAGCGAGTTCAATTACTTCGAACTCAAATGTTAGTAATTTTAGGTTACCAAAATTGAGTATACCACAGTTTAATGGTCATTTTAAGGACTGGATAAATTTTAAAGATTTATTTGTTTCTACTGTGCATTCACAAGTGTCAATATCGAACGTTGAAAAATTCCAGTATTTGAAAGGTCTACTTACTAATGAGCCAGCTTCGTTAATTAAGCATATGCCTATATCTAATGATTCGTATGAAGAAGCTTGACAAAAATTGTTAGATAGGTATGACAACAAAAAACAAATTGTTCAGTCATTAATTAAAACGTTTTGGATCAAAAACCTATTTCCGAAGCTAATTTTTAATTTGCGTAAATTATTGGACACGAGTGATGAATGCCTAAGAGGGCTTAATGCTTTAGGTGAGCAAGCTTCTAGTAAAGACTGCTGGTTAATTTATTTATTATTACAAAAAATTGATCCAGAAAGTAGACGTTTATGGGCTATTAAATCATCTGAAGAAGAATTTCCAAACATGAAAGCTTTCCTTGATTTCCTAAACGTGAGGTGTTCTTCTTTAGAATTAATGTCAAATAATGAATCTGAATGTAAAATTCCGATAAGAAGTAATTATGCAAATTCTAATATAGAAAATGATAAGGTCTTAAAATGTTTGAAATGTAAAGGAACACACCCTTTATTTAAGTGTATTCAATTTAAGAGCATGGATGTTAATTGTAGAAAAAATTTTGTAAAACGTTTTTCATTGTGCTTTTATGTTTAAATAATCATAAATATAAATCTTGCCCAAATAACCATTTAAAATGTTCTCTATGCTCTTCTAAGTTCCACAATACTCTTTTACATGAAAAAGGCCCAACGGAAACGCGTTGTTTACAAATTCTTTACAGGGGAATGAAACTTCACAGAGGGAGAGGAACTAGCGCAGAGACTCGCAACAAAGCGAGTGAGTTCAAAGGTCAAGCGGGAGAATCGGAGATTTATTCTGGGGCTTCGGTGAACAGTGAATTAAATCTTTCTTTTCTGCCCACAGCAAAAGTAAAGATATTTTATAATAATAATTCTAATGAATCATTTATCTGCAGAGCATTATTAGATTCTGGGTCTGAATGTTGTTTTATCTCAGAAAGAGTTGTAAATATTTTAGGATTAAAAAGAAAAAGCAGTAAAATTTCTCTTTGTGGGATCGCGGGGGTTACTGCAGGTCAAACTAAAGGCTGCGTTGATTTGGTTATCGGATCACAGTCTTCGAATGAGCGTTTGGAAGTGAACGCTTTCATTTTAAATAAAGTTACTTCACAAATTCCTTCGGAGTTTTTGGATGTGAAGGATTTAGATTACTTGAAATCGATTCCTCTTTCAGATGAGGAATTTATGAGTCCTAAAGAATGTGATATAATTTTAGGATCTGATTGTTTTTTGATATTCTTCGCAGTGGAAAAATTGTTGGTTCAAAAAATGAACCCATTGCACAAAGAACTATGTTTGGATGGGTTGTTGCAGGAAAACTTAATGTTAAAAATAAGGAACCGCATGAATTATATTCTCATTTTTTAAGTACTGAAAACGAATTAAATACCGATTCGCTTCTTCAGAGATTTTGGGAAACGGAGGAATTATCCGTTAAAAAACAATTTCTATCCGATGAGGAACAATTTTGTGAAAACCATTTTAAATCAAATTTTAAATATAATGATGAGGGTAGATTTGTAGTAAAATTACCGATATACAGAGACATCTCACGGTTGGGTAACACTAAAGGAATAGCAATTTCTCGGTTGCTTGGAATGGAGAGAAGATTTCAAGTAGATAAGGACTGTGAAAGGCAGTATAAAAAGTTTATGATAGAATACGAATCATTGGGGCATATGATGCCCGTGGAAAACAATGAGAAATCTATGGACCCAAAAATTTATTTTCTTCCTCATCATGCTGTTATGAAAGGTGACAGTGTTTCAACGAAATTACGTGTTGTATTTGATGGCACTTGTAAACCTTCAAATGGAAATTCTCTTAATTCAATTTTGGGAATAGGTAAAATGTTACAGCCTGACCTCTTCACGATTTTAGTGAAATTTAGATTGAATGAAATTGCTTTTTCCGCTGACATCCAACAGATGTATAGACAAATACTAATTGATCAAGAAGATCAAAATTTTCAGCGCATTGTGTGGAGAGAATCAAAGGACTCTCCCATACGGGAATATAAACTGTGTACGGTAACATACGGTACAGCATCAGCACCGTATTTAGCTACTCGCTGCTTGTTTCAAACGGGGTTAGATCTTGAAAGAGATGATTCTGCTGTTTCATCCCTTATAAAGGAATCTTTCTACATCGATGATTTAATGGCAGGAGCCCCTTCGAGTGAGGAAGCAATTTCCTTGATAAAAACACTTTCTAACATACTAGAAGCAAGAGGATTTCATTTAAGGAAGTGGCGGTCCAATTCATCAGAAGTACTTTCCCGTATTTCCTCAAACTGGGTAGGAGATAGTTCCAATTTGGAAATCCATCCTGATGAATGCTCCAAGGCCCTAGGACTTACCTGGAATTCTATGAAGGATATCTTCATTTTCAATTTAAAAAGTAAATTTTCCGGACAATATCACTAAACGTTCTTTCCTGTCACAATCGGCAAGATTGTTCGATCCTCTCGGTTTCCTGACTCCCCCTGTACCGTGTCTATTAAGATTTTTTATCAACAGTTATGGCTGTTGAAATTAGATTGGGACAGTCCTCTTCCAGAAGCGCTTGTAACAAAATGGAAAACATTCCAGAAGGAGTTTGAACAAGTTTGTTCAATCCACATTCCCAGGTGGATCCACACTACTAGCAAACAAATAACTCTGCATGGTTTTTGTGATGCGTCTGAGTTGGCCTATGCATCGGTCATCTATGCTGTGCAGCCGCAAGCCGATGGTAATACCAAGGTGACTCTTTTGGTGGCTAAATCAAGGGTGGCACCTCTAAAGTCAGTATCAATTCCAAGATTGGAGCTCAACGGTGCACTGTTACTTGCACGCCTTTATGCAACCTGCAAGAACATCTTAAAGGAATATGATGTTCACTTCTATGCATGGACTGATTCCCAAGTGGTTCTATCTTGGCTGTCTTCTCATCCAAGGAACTGGAAACCTTACATTGCCAATAGAACATCCGAAATTTTGGACTTGGTTCCAGCAGATAGTTGGCGTTACGTGCCCACCAAGATGAATCCAGCTGAAGTTGCATGCAGAGGTTTATCACCTAAAGAACTTCCCACATGTGTTCTATGGTGGGAAGGCCCTCAATGGCTTTCCTGTGAGATGGACTCTTGGCCTAAGCAACCCAAGAGAAATGATCAGACTAGTTCAGTGTCAAAGGAAAGAAAACGAACAGCTTTTAGCTTCCCTGTGGCTGTCAACTGTGACTTTATTGACTATTTATTTTTAAAATTTTCATCATTTACTAAGATAATTGATATTTTTGCATTCTGTTTTAGATACATCACAAATTGTAAAGCTAGAGTTGGCAAGATGAAAAATTTAGATTCCAAGGGTAAATACCATGTCCCTCCTTTAACCACATATGAAAGGAGGCAGGCAAGTAATAAAATTTTCTTGTATATACAAAATTTATTCTTTAAAGAGGAAATCAGTTGTATTAAAGCTAATAAGCCTGTAGTAAAAAAAAGTATACTATCTGCTCTTTGTCCTTTCATTGACAAAGACGGTTTAATTCGAGTAGGAGGTCGACTTCGAAATTCGACACTCCAATATGGTGCTAAGCACCCAATCATCTTGCCAAATCAGCATGAAATTTGTAAATTAATTGTAAATATGTATCATATTTTATATTTGCATGCTGGATGTACTGTATTATTAGGTATTATTAAGCAAACTTATTGGATTATTGGTTTAAAAAATATTGTAAAAAAATGTATTCATAAATGTATAATATGTTGTAGGTATCGAGCAACTACATCCAAGCAATTAATGGGTGATCTACCAACTCATAGGGTTACTCCCAGTAGGCCATTTTCTGTTTGTGGCGTAGATTATGCTGGCCCCATCAATATTTTAAGATATAGAGGTAGAGGAGCAAGGACTACTAAGGGATATATAGCTCTTTTTGTATGTTTTGTTACCAAAGCTCTACATTTAGAACTAGTGAGTGATCTCACTTCTGAGGCTTTTATTGCCTCCTTGAAACGCTTTTGTGCTAGAAGAGGAGCCCCTAAGCACATTTATTGTGATAATGGTACCACTTTTGTTGGTGCCAGAAGAAAATTGCAAGAAATATTTAAATTTGCATCAAAACTTAATGAAAATGAACACTTTTGCTATTTTCTATCTCAAGTGAATATAGAGTGGCATTTTAGCCCTCCAGTGAGTCCTCATTTTGGAGGATTATGGGAAGCAGGAGTTAAGAGTATTAAGTACCATTTAAAAAGGGTCATTGGAAACACAAATTTAACTTTTGAGGAGTTCAGCACTTTGTTAACACAAATAGAGGCAATTCTGAACTCAAGACCTCTAGTCTCTTTGGATTGTGACAATGATCCAGACAGTTTAAATATTTTAACTCCTTCTCATTTTCTCATAGGTGAGGTTATTACCTCTTCCCCTGAGCATACCAATGATGATAAACTTTCTCTTCGCTCCCGTTGGGATATTGTCCAAAAAATGAAGTTAGGTTTTTGGAGAAAGTGGAAAATGGATTATCTGAGTAATTTGCAAAACAGAACTAAATGGAAATCTCCTAACCATAATATTAAGGTTGGAGAAATTGTAATTATTAAGGAGGATAACATTCCTCCAGCCACCTGGCCTTTAGGTAAAGTAATTGAAACGCATCCAGGAAAGGATGGTGTGGTAAGAGTAGTAACTCTTAGAACTGTTAAAGGTCGATTTAAAAGACCAATTCATAAGCTTTGTAAACTTCCTCTACATCAAGAATAACTTCTTGATGGGGGGGAGTATGTTAGGGTTCATGTACGCCACTAGATGGCGCTATTTAAATTATAAGGTGTGTACTTATTTACGCGGGAGAAGTAAAAAGGAACGGTTGGAAGGAGGCTGTACGAGCCATTCGCTCTATGTTAGCGATACTTTTTTATATATAATGTTTTATGATAATGTAAAAACCAGAAATTGAAAGAGGCTGTGCGGGCCATTCGCTCAATGTTAGCGATATTGTTTTATAAATATTGTGAAAAATAAACCATTTGAAAGACATCAACATCAACTGATTTTTTATGTTCTTTAAAGTTATTTTCATTCATTATATTATGGGTTATTACTTATGAGTACATACAAAAATTAATATGAAAAATATTTTGAACCCTAAAGTATGATATGCAAATAGAGTGTGAATAACAAACTCGTCAATTTAAAAAATATCAAAATATTACGCACTTTCTTCACAATTACTCACAGATAGGAATATATCAGTCTCTGAATCCTGAGCGTGTGCAGGATCGCTCTGAGCTGCAATAGGATATTGTTGCCCCGTCTCTTTGGATGATTCACATACTTTATCACTCTTCTTGACTTTGTATCCATAGTTTAATTTACTTCGCCCGTTCGGGAAACACAAAAACAAAACCATATTATTTTGCGATGTTGGTGATACCTGAACATATAGTGGAGACAATTTTAAGAAATTTCTAATAAATACCAAAAAACTGGTATTTAAACTTGTGAATACCGGTATTTCAACATTGTACAAATCGCTCAAAATACCAGTATTCAGTATCTCTACCCACGACAGATTCACTCTACACCAGGGGTAATCAAACTTGTTTTTCTGCTGGGCCGCATACATATGTCAGCTATTTCACGCAACACAAGGATAAATGGGGTGAGAAATGCTTTAAAACCAAGATAACATTGGAAATTTAAAATGTGGAAAATGGATCAAAATGTTATAACTTCTGTTTTAAAAAATTATTATATTTTTTTATTTCTGTCACTCATACTGAATTAGAAGTATTTAATAAACACCCCTTGACAATTTCTGCTTCAGTAAACGGTTTCATATGATTACCAATAATATAACAAACTTGATAGGATGTCTTTCTTACCGTTGTGATATTACCACTGACAAATTACTTTGTTTCTGTTGTAAAGATTATTCCAGAAAGCCTATTTATCACCTCTTGAAACAGAGCTCCAAGGAAAAGTGGCATTGCAGTATTCCTGTTGATTGGTACTTTTCAACTACATGACACATCAAAGGATCCAATCGTCGATATATTTTCTTCGCTTGCAAGATATGAAAGATAGTTAAAAAGTAGTTCCATCCGTAAAAGTGTCGCATGTTGCCACTAAATAGAAAAAGAATATCAATTCGTGCCCGTACGACACCGACAGCCGAATTGAAATATTTCATTTCTTGACAAAGAATTTCCCATCCAATTTTTAATACAATGTTTTTAAATAAGTAAATTTCTCAGAGCCCTGACCGGGTCACTTCAAAAGGCTCGGTGGGTGAGTATCGCTACACGTTGGGAAGATCGGTGGGCGCTAGGATCGAATGCATAACAAGCTGGCCCCGAGTCCATGACCACTAGGCTACCGAGGCCTCTTTTAACGATTGGAACAGTGTCCCTCTGGTCATAAAAAGTGAAATCCTTTTTTATGGTCTTAATGGTTTTCTCTATGCGATGTCAATGCTGCGGGTGCAGGGAGGATGTTGCTAGAGAGAGAAAGTCAGATGAACAAACCCTGGGAAACTATTTATCTTCATTGCCATCCGAATAATGATCGTCTGCATCTTAGATGAATTTTATTTCAAGAAATAGATTTCATACTGATAGGATTTGTTATTTTCTACATTCATTCTTTTACATTAGATTACCGATATGCATGTTTTGAGCTTTAATTGAATCGGGAAACTAATACGAGTTTAAATAAGTGTATGAATCAAAATGATTAAAATCAATAATCCGCGTATCCCACTCACTGGAAACGAAATCTGATGACTAAACTAAAGAACAAAAAATTACACCTCCCTGCGATGGAATAACAATAGCGTCTTTGAATAAAAAATACATTTGGGGAAACATCCCATTTTTTTTCTCAATATTTACTATTTCATCTTTTGGATGCATTCTTATTATAACATCAACACATTTTCATTCACTAAATAAACGCAACTAAGTGAAAACAACCTCACTTAATTGCCCCCCTCGAAGTGAGATGACCTCAAAATAAATCTTTATATTTTTAAATTTGCATTGAAGAGATTTTTAATATATTTTGCAATCGAACTCTGGAACAAAAAGTCGCAGGATTACGATTCTTGCATCATCTGAAAGGACCAAGTATTTTTAAAAAACTAATTTTTTATTTTGAAGGTGAAAATTATTGGGTCAATTTACGAAAATACAACTGAAAAGCATCAACTTCATATCATTTTATTCCAAATCTCAACTTCATAAATATAACAAAATAAAACCTTTTCTTAAAAAACAATTAACTAAACAAGATAAAGAAGAAATGCAAGTTGCAACCTAACAACGAAGTGATGTTTAAATCTTAATCTTAAATTATCATATCTCGATTGGGTTCCCTGTCAACTTCCACAGGAAAAGCGCAAAGTATGTCTATTGTTCGAGACATAAGCTCTAATTTTTTTAATCACCTGAAATATCTCCTTTCGGAAGATTCTGAGAAATACTTAATAAAACAAACCAGAAAAAACAATCCACTTAATTTCTTAATAGATTTGCATAAATCAACTCAATAAAATGGACTTGTTGAAAGAAATAGAATTAATGGAACAAGATGGTTGATTGATGGAACATTGACGTCGCCCTGTTCAGCTACACGAGGGCTTTTGGCGACGTAATTTTGAACCATGGTCAAGTGACGTGGACGACACCTGAGATGGACGTTCCAGCCCTCGACAGATTTAACGTGCATCGCTGCGGTGGGTCTTTAGTGGTACTGGGCTCGAACTCGTGACATGGCAAGCCACGATCCGATACCTATACCACTCGGCTACCACGGCCACATGGAACAAGAGGGAGTGAACTAAAGTGAAATTAATTGTTTAAGTAACCCAGGTTCGGTATTGGTAAATCGCATCATGGCCAATGTTAAATGAAATAAAGTTTTCTTAATTAACGACTCCTTACGTTCAAGATACAGTTCAATTCATTGAAGCACAAGTAAAAGTTTTACACAAAAAATAACGAAAGAAACTTAGCTTTGAGGAGAGGTGGCGCTGGACAGTCCCGGTGGCGAGTTTCAACTACTCTAGCTTACATCTGAGCGCTGTAGTTTTGGGAGAGAGCCTCTGCTGAAAATTCGGGTGCGTTACCTTTTATTCTGCATCCCCATCACTCCAAAATCCCGGACTATTTGCCGTCCCCTGAATTTCGCATCCGATTGGACTCCCCGCGCTATTCTAAATGTCGTGAAATTTATGAACTCAGAAGAGCGCGGGAATACTTTGACACTCCCCACATCCGGTCAAGGGGGACTCGTATAAAAATTTCTAGAAAGCAAGGGACAATTTCTAAAGCAATGAACAAGTCCTGGCCTCCCAACAAAAGAAAACAACATTGAATAGAATTGTTTTCGAATATTTATAGAACAAAGACTCTATCTCTCAACCATTTTTCTTCTCAATTTATTTTTCTTCTTTACTTTTGAGAGAATAAGAACACAAATCGGTAGATATTCAACATTAGTGTATAATTTTCTGTGTATAATTTTTAAGATTTTTAGGTTTTAACAAAACAAATATTAATGCATTTACATTTTAGATACAACCATTAAACGAATAGGATATAAATATGAACAACAGGAAACGAGTTCCTATTATCTATCTTTACAAGAAGCAATCAATATTACAGTAATAATTTCGTGTTTATAAATATACTTTGCTGAACTGCGTTTAGCGTTTCACTGATCAGCATTTATTTTCAAAAATGCAAGCATACACTTAATCTAAGGAAGCTTATTTCTTTAATAAAACGTACTGTTAGCAATTATAATTTAAAAATCTATTCGAGAAACTGTTGACTCTCTCTGTGATTTATAATCAAAACAAGAATTTTCTTGTTTCCTTACAGTTTTTCTTAGTTTTAACATTGCTTCCATACATTACAGTCTCCATAAATCGCTTTTGTGCGACCTGTTGGAAGCAGCCTTTAATCCAGTTTAGAAAGATATTTGAATGATTTGGAATAAAAATGTATCATAGATCATTTGACTCACGATTGGATTCAGAATTGACTGACTGATTTTGATTTGCACCTTTCTCTTAAGCCACATGAGGGCTATTACGCAGACCTCTTAATTTTTTGAACCTTGGAAAAGTGACGAGAACAACACTTGAGCCTCTGTCCCCTTGTGACCATCAACAGACTTAATATGTATCAATCCCTCTACACGGTAGTCCTAGGACTCGAATGCATGACTCTTGAGTATGTACATTCGGTTACCACATCCACACCGCATCGTGTAAATTGTGTAGTTTATTCAGCACAAAAATTTGAATACACTAATGTGTTGTATTTGATCACCGAAAATTTATAATCTATTTGCGCTTCGTTATTACATAACATTCGTTACACATTCATTTTTTCCCGACAGAAGATTTAATTGTATTTTTTTCACTCCCAATACTTTACACTTAAGCCGCGTAGTCATTATATCTTTTAAGAGTTGATATAACACGGCTTGCTTGAGAAAAAGCCCAATTGATTCTACGCTGTAGTTTTTAGTCGGTTGGTATCTATTTACAAATATGAAGAATGAAAAGCATATTTTACTATCAAAAGCGTACAAATGCTGTTGAAGAAAAAAAATGTGCTGATGTGTATTGACACAGCCAGTGACACAACTGGTTTCGATCCGGTAATTTTGATGTTGAAAATACACCCCATTTTGAAAGCTGATAAAGACATTAATGGATGCAAGATCGCTTAAACTACGACCCTTTGAGGGCCCCATTGCAAAAAAAAAATTTCTCGGCCACACATTTTGGCAACAAATTAAAATAAAAATTAACTCTGTAGTTTTATTGAAATAAAATAACTTCTTTTTACTATAATTTTTTTAATTTGGATTAGAAATGTATAGATACATATTTATTTTAAATTTGTATAAGTTTGGTTTCATTTAGTGTGAATTTCATAAAGATGGAAAAAATTCAAATTACTGAGATAGTTGAATTTGCTTTTGTTGAACAAGCAAATCAATATCGGGTGCAATAGACGAGGTTGCAATTCTTAATGCATTTTCAAGATGTTTAATGTGGCCGCGGTAGCCGAGTGGTATAGGTATCGGATCGTGGCTTGCCTGGTCACGAGTTCGATCCCAGTACCACTAAAGACCCGCCGTGTAGGGCAGCGATGCACGTTAAATCTGTCGAGAGCTGAAACGTCCTCCCGTTGGTGTGGTGTGGTAGTTAGGAGAGGGGGGTGCCAGCTCAGGTGTCGTCCACGTCACTTGACCATGGTTCAAAATTACGTGGTCCGTCGCCAAAAGCCCTCGTGTAGCTGAACAGTGCGACGTTAATATTAAATAAATCAATCAATCAAGATGTTTAACAGTGGTATTTGTCCTATTTTTGTTTTTTATATACTTCATTCTTGAAAATAACTGTTCACGCATACAGGGTGTATCTAAACTCTATAGAAAAACTTTAAGGGGTGATAGTACACATCAAGACAAACAATAGTAAATAGGAAACTTAGGGTCCCAAACGTCTTCCGAAGGAGATATGTGCTATTGAAGTTTAGGATCCGAAATTTCAAAATATTATAAAAAACAGAAAAATGGGGTTGATTCGTTAGCGGTTTTCACTAAAATTAATCTTTTTGTCAGCATTTTCTTGAAAAATAAATTTTAAAGATAAAGCTCAAAAATGTCGATAGAGGGCGCTTTAGACTTTGGAGTAACGAACAACTATTTTTTACTGCTATTTTTTGTATCACATTAAATGCTTTCAAAAACTTAGACTTAAACTTAAATTTTGAGCTCCAAATTTGAATCTTTGGAGGTGGTTAAGTAGCGCAAACTCAACTGTGTTCAGGAGGTGAAATTTGAACTCACCTCCGGACACAATTCAGTTATTCATGATCTTCGATGCTCAGTCGTAGACTAGGCAGTAGCTACTACCCACTAAACGTAAAATAAACGAGAGAGGGATGACAAAATTAAATAAAAAAGTTATTCATAACATACATGAGCAATTTCTCCCCGCAAAATATCCGATTTGCATGCAAAGTGTAGTACACAAGGATTTAACTGTATGGTGCTAATTGTATGTAAGGATGTAAAGTTCTACTGTAAAGTGTTCCAGCCAGCATAAAGGCTCGTATGTGGTTCCAACATGACGGAGCACCTGCATATTTCAGCGCAGATGAGCGAAGTGCATTGGATACAGCATATCCAGGGCGATGGATTGGGCGGGGTGGTCCGGTAAATTGGCCGGCACACTCGCCTGACCTCTCCTGCCTATACTTCTTCCTCTGGGGAAAAGGAAGTCTTGTTTACGTAAGCCCCGTCGACTCCGACGAGGCCCTTGTTGCTAAGATTGCCGTCGTAGCAGGCGAAATCCGGGAGATGCTCGGGATATTTGCTATTGTTCGACATTCCCTCCACCGGCGGTGTGAGGCCTGCATCTTTGCTGGTGGGCGCTTTTTCGAGCAGTTTTTGTGATTCCGCAAGAAAATCATGCGTGTACCATTTTCTACGTGCCATCATTCATTCATACGCCCTACGTACGTACATCAAATTGTTTCTTTTTATTTTGAGCAGAGAAGTTGCTCATGTCCATTATGAATAATACTTTTTTTAATTTTGTCATCCCTCTCTCGTTTACTTTACGTGTAGGAGGTAGTAGTTGCTTTCTGGTCTACGACACCAAAATCGGGAATAACTTAACTCTGCTCAGAGGGAAGGGAGTATCAAATTTCACCTCCTGAACACAATTCCGTTTGTACTAATTAACCACCCCCAACGATTCAAATTTTGAGCTCAAAATTTGTTTAAGTCTAAGCTTTTGAAAGCATTTACTGTGATACAAAATAACGGTAAAAATAGTTGCTCGTTACTCCAAAATCTAAAACGAACTCTGTCGACATTTTTTAGCTTTATATTTAAATTTATTTTTCAAGAAAATACTGACAAAAGGAGTAATTTTAGCGGAAACCGTTAACGAATTGACTCATTTTTCTGTTTTTTATAATCATTTGAAATTTTGGACCCTAAACTTTAATGCACTGCGAAAAACCGGTATTCAGAACGGAGTACAAAATACTCACTTTTGAATACGTCACATACTCAAAATAGCTCCAATGCAAACATACTCAAATTTGAGAATAGCCCATTCTCATCTTTGGCAACGACTACGTACTCAAAATTGTAAACAACACATACTCATTTTTGAACCTGTTACTGGATCAAATTTGAGAATATAACAGCTGAATGAGTTGTAGCGAATTATAAACGAAGCAATGTCTATCGAAACGAAAGGAGTGTGTATCCGGGCGAATTAGTTAAGACAGTCCACAATAATTCCATGAGATAATTTAGGTATAATAATGTTTAATTAGATACGAATTGCCGCGATGCGGCTTACATCTTACGATACAAGTTACACACACACACTCTCACGATCTTTACAATTTTAATACAGATGTGCGCACACCAGCGCCCTCGCGTGGTCAATATTTCGGCACACACCCCACCGGTGAACAGAATGTTCACCCAGTAAATATCGAACCACAATTAATACAAACAATTATTCAAATACAATTCTTACAAAGAAAATACTGATACAATACTACTAATCAAATCTAAATTATACATTTTTTTTTTTTTTTTTTATTGAAAACAATTTTAAAATCCAATAAAAAAAATATGTATAATTTAGATTTGATTAGTAGTATTGTATCAGTATTTTCTTTGTAAGAATTGTATTTGAATAATTGTTTGTATTAATTGTGGTTCGATATTTACTGGGTGAACATTCTGTTCACCGGTGGGGTGTGTGCCGAAATATTGACCACGCGAGGGCGCTGGTGTGCCCATATTATACATATTAGAAAGAATACATATTAGAAATATTATACATATTATACATATACAAATTATACATATTAGAAAGAAAAAAGTAAATATACATTAAAGTACACAATATAATGAAACTTAGATGACAAAGCTTCAAATTACAAACAAACAAATACTAGGATACATACCTCAAGATTTCACAAAAAATAAATTTAACAGAGATTAAATAATAATGCGTAATCTCCTACCATTAATCTGAAAAATATAAACAAATTAGTACAAGTATATTATACAATTTCTAAAGGGTACAGCAATTGAATGGGTTTTTTGAAGAGACCTTTAAAAGTTTTTACAAGACAAGATCTAACGTTATCGTCTCTTCCAATAAATATTTCTTTGATTATTCCAAGTTCCCACAACAAATTTGATTTTACATTTCCTTCAACAAGAACTACGTCGTTTAATTTTAAATTCTTATGAACAGATGGTGTTTTAAAATGATTAGCTGTTTTTAACTGGAGAAAATACTGTTCTTTCCAGCGTCTCCAAAGTTGTTTTAAAAGAAGAGTTCGGTAAGTCTTTCTTTTCTTGTACGACTCCTTTGCCGTAGTGGCGTCGATCAGTTCGATGAAATGTATAGGATATTTAGAGTCACCATAACCTAACTCGAGGAAGTGGGCCGGTGTTAGCGGTTCCGGCTCTCCTGGATCATTCTCCACGTATGTCAGTGATCGATGATTAACGATGACTTCAACTTCTGAAAGTATCGTTGAAAGTTCTTCAAATGTTAGAAGTGCCCTGCCAAGTATTTTACGTAAAGGATCCTTTATACTTTTAACAAGACGTTCGTAAAATCCACACCACCAAGGCGCACGTTCAACTATGAACTTCCAGTGAATACCTTTATCTGCAGTAATGTAGAAGTCCATAGATTTGTAAATGTTTCTAGCATTGTTCACGAATCGGAAAACCCAAGCAGTCGTTTTCAAAAGTTTCTTAAGGCTGCTGAATCGATTTATGTCAACAAGAGCTTCCCTCTGTTGAGTAACTGCCACATGCACACTAGAACGATGTTCTAATTATTCCGAGCAGAGCTCTGAATCTAAAATATCTCGGTGACGATTTGGCCAATGATCGGGTGTTAGTTTAAGCCAAGGTGGGCCATGCCACCACAGCTCATTCTGTGCTAACTTGACGGCAGATGTACCACGCGAAAGGAGATCAGCAGGGTTGTCCTTTCCTGGACAGTGTCCCCACTGCATCGGATCAGAGAGCAATTGTATCTCTTGAACACGATTTTTAATGTATGGTTTGAACGCTGAAGAATCGCCGCGTATCCAGTAGTACGAAATGAGAGAATCGGTCCAATAATATATATTAGCATCAAATTTGAGACACGATGACACCTGTTTGGTCAACCTAGCTGACAATAAGGCTGCTGTCAGTTCAAGACGAGGAAGCGTCAATGATTTCAAAGGTGCCACACGACCTTTTGAACAAATGAAACTAGTTTCGATTTCGTTATTACAAATAACAAACCGCAAGTATAATATTGTTCCATAAGCTGATTTACTCACGTCTGAAAAACAATGTATTTCACACTTTGATATTTCTTGATCTATGTTACCTAAATAGAACCGTGGTATCTTTATCTCAGTCAAGCCCTCAGCTTCGCTACTCTACTGCTGCCACTTGTGTCGTAGCTTTGGGGGAAGTTCAGAGTCCCATTCTACTCCTAGAGTCCAAAGTTCCTGAAGAAGACATTTCAAATTGATAACGAATAGGCCAAGAATTCCAATGGGGTCGAAGATGCGACCAACCACACTCAGAATAAATCTTTTCGATTCTCCTCTACGTGACATAAACTTCAATAGATCCTTTGGATCGAAATAAATTAAATCATTTTCTGGATCCCAAGCAAGTCCTAAAACCTTCGTTGGAGGTCTAAGGTCAATAGCACTAGTTTCAGAGGATTCCGTTTTGACACCTTCTTGCTGCCATAACAAATTAAGTTGTTTCGAATTACTTCGCCATTTGCGCAATAACATGCCTGCGTCACTGAATATTTGCAAGCACTCCAAGGTAGTACGTAGAGCGTCCGGAACATCATTCTGACCACAAATGAGGTCATCAACATAAATGGAACTATTTAGCAACTCAAATGTATGAGGATATTGCTCTCTGTACTTCTTAAAATGATGTTTTAAAGTTGCTGCGAGAAGGTTTGGGCTAGGTCGAAGTCCAAAAAGAACTCTCGTGAAATTCAAAACGTATGGCTCTTTATTCAAATTATCAGTCCAGAAGAAACGTGTAAAATCTCGATCACGTAAATCTAATTCAATTTGAAGAAAAGCCGATTTTACATCAGCTGTAAATGCTACAGGACTTTTTCGAAAACATAAAAGCAGCTCTAAAATGTTGGGATGCAAATTTGGTCCCGTATATAAACTTTGGTTTAACGATGACTGTCCATCTTCATGTGCTGAAGCATCAAATACTATTCTAATATGACTTGTGGTTTTGTCGCTACGTATCACTGCATGATGGGGTAGGTAAAATCCCTGACTATCCAATAAAGAATAACAAGAAGTACGCTCAACAATACCTTCCCTAACATAGTCATCAATTACATCCTTATACTCGCAGAACAACTCGTGATCACATTTAAACCTACGAACCAACCCCTCAAAACGCTTACGTGCGACAGTTTTATTATTTTGTAAAGCCTCTCTCATACCTGGTTTCCATGGCAAATTTACACGATATCGACCATCTACGAAATTAACTCATTTATCAAACTCACTAAGTATTTCTTCATCCCCATTACCTACAGTCATCGAACCCTTGTCAAGTATTCCTAAACTTTCTATATCCCAAAATCTCCTTAGCTCAGTCGAAATCGATTCTTCACTGTGAACCAAATGTACCGAAGTACAATCACTCCGCTCATCACACCTTCCCTGAAGAGAGCATCCTAGCCTAGTCTCGACTGCAACCAATGATGAATCTAATCTTTTTATCCGATGTGTTAAAGACCAATAAAAATCGGAACCTATTAACAATGAAATTTCACAATTCTCAGAAGATTCATTACAACTGAATGTTAGCCTTAACCCTTTTGACTCCATTTCTGCCCACGCATCTGGATTAGGTAGGCTAAGTGTTGCCTTTGAAATTTCCTCAATTTCCAATGCCTCTATCACAGTCTCTTCTCCGCTTAATACATTCCTTAGCCTAACCTCGACCTTACTACAAGTTTGTTTTTTAGGAGTTTTACAACCGAACGAAAAAATATTTAGCCTTTCCGAACCCAATATTTTCAACCCCACCTCCGAGACACATTTTTTTAATGAACGACTTCTCACTTCCATTATCAAAAAGGCAAAATATCTTATCCGATGAAGAACGACCTATAATTCCGGCCTGCACACATTGCAATAAAACTCCATCTCTGTTATGAAAAACAGAATTTGAAGACGTAGTTTTAACGTCAACATTCTTTTCCTCCAAATCCAAATGCGAATTTTGCTTAGATTTTTATAACTTAAAACAAATAGCACGCGCATGTCGACCTTTACAATACGAACAAACCTCTTTCTTGCACCTTTTAACATAACAAACAGTGTTGCAACAAATGAAACATCTCCCTTCTTTAATTAATTTAGCTCTTTTTTTCTGAACGCATAAATTCTCACACAAATCAGACACATGAGTATTCTCGAAACAAAATAAGCAATCCGAAAATGCAGCCGTCAGCAATTCGTTTGCAGAGAACGATTTATGAGATGGGTGGAATCGCGAATGACCTTGAACCCTTCGATTTGACTGTGGATAGCTATGAGACGTTCTTTCGAAATACTTAGTATTGGAATAGGAATTTTTATTTTTCAATTCTAGGTCATGCGGTTTTACTAAAAGTTCTGTGCGTTCGCGACTTTCTACTTCGCTTCGCAAATATGCAATTAAATCAGTGATTTGTGATTGTGTTTCATTATGTTTTTTATTATATTCTAATGCTAAATCAGGGGGAATAGCTTTCATAATTATCGGAAACAAGAGACAACTATAGGAATCGGGAGAGATTTCAAGAGATTCAAGTCCCCTTATATTAATTTCTAACTGATCATATAAATTTCTTAACGCAATAACATCAAACGATTTACGGACAGGGGTCAGATTTAACAAGCGATTCATATGAAAGTCAACAATAAGTTCTTTACGTCCGAACCGATTTTCTAAAATTTTCATTGCTTTTGCATAATTTTCCGATGTTAGAGTTAAGCCTCGTATAGCCAATTCTGCATCAGATGTGACAACCGATTTCAAATAGGAAAATTTGTCCACATCATTTAAACTCGAATTTTCATGTACTGCGGATTTAAATCTAGCCCAAAAACTGGGAAAACTACTGATATCCTTGCCCGAAAAAGATTCTAATGTGAGTTTAGGTAAACGCGGTTGATTTGTTAAAATAGAACTAACTGTACTATTTAAAGGAAGTGTTATGTTTTGTGGTTGATTTTCCACCGAATTTTGAATAGCAGTGTTCGAAACTGATTCTACATAACGTTCAGCACGGATTTTCCAAATTATAAATTTATCTCGATATTCTTCGCGAGTTACGATTTCTTCTTCTAGACTCTCAATATCTATTAAATTCTCAATTTCCTTATCGAGTGTACTCAGCTCTTCAAATTTAGAAATTAATTGCATATATATCTCATGTACTGTTGTTTTATCAGCTGTATTGCTTATTTCGGATTCTAATTTATTAATTTGTTTTGTCACGAGGGATCTCGAAACAGACCGAGTCTTTTTCGTTCTTTCTAATATAGCCTTGTTTGCTGCATCCATTTTAAACCAAAACACTATAATTGCAAACAAATATACAAATGACAACACCAATTCTGAATGCAACTTAGTACAACTTTCAAACAAAATTCAGCTTAACAATATGCATACAAATAAACAAAACTATACCAGAGCAACCTTCCAAATACCGACAGTTACGAATAAACCAAAATCAGAAATGATGAGAAATAAGCTTAACTAGACAAATACCGAATTCAAAGTTAGACAAAACGAAAGTACTCACCCCCCATCACGCAGCGAATGGTTCCTTCCCGGCCGATGCACCATGTAGCGAATTATAAACGAAGCAATGTCTATCGAAACGAAAGGAGTGTGTATCCGGGCGAATTAGTTAAGACAGTCCACAATAATTCCATGAGATAATTTAGGTATAATAATGTTTAATTAGATACGAATTGCCGCGATGCGGCTTACATCTTACGATACAAGTTACACACACACACTCTCACGATCTTTACAATTTTAATACAGATGTGCGCACACCAGCACCTTCGCGTGGTCGATATTTCGGCACATGAGTGTGTAATGCACTTATTTATGAGTATTTATGGGTCAAATATGAGTTTGTATGTTATTTATTTTCGATACTGTTGTATCCAATACGAATTTTTAACATAAAAATATACATCAAATAAAATTTAAAGGGATCTAAATATGTGATACTTAAGTTGTAAATTTCATTTTTTTCCATCTTATGTATTATTTAATTTACATTTTATGTAGTTTTTACCACTTAACTTCGAAAATCTAAATTCTTTTTGCATCTATTGTGCTACAAAAAGGTACTTTAGTATCATCGCAAAAGTGCCAACGTTCAAGATAATTCGCCATGTCTCGCACGCGTTGAATTAGCAACCATGTGTACTTCGTTTTATATAATGTCGCCAAAACCAACAAAAATTTTACTTTAAGAAAAAAAAATACAACTATTATTTGATCAAAAACTTTGTCTTCGAACTTATACCTCAGATTTAGATCTTTGAAAACAACAAAAATAGATTCGATGAAATAGTTAAACAAATTTGTAAGCATTTGAACTAGTTCCAGAAGCAATTTGGTTTATTAAAAGTTATATTTATGTTTCTAAAAGACATATATTGTTTCTTTAACCCTCCAACTGAACAGCACGGCTTTTTCCACCCTACTAGAGAGGCTTCGAAAACGGACCACACTGACTTTTTCCTAAGGCCGGGGACTCACCAAAAATGAACCAAACAGACCTTTTCCCCTTCAAGTAATGTGTTTAAAACCGGTAAGGTGGTATTTTTCCGAATTCTTTTCCCCCTTTAAAGGTTTACGATCTTGAAAGATAATTAGAGACGGTCGGGGAGACACAATGGGCATTGAGGGGGAACTTTTTTATGGGTCACGGAGAGACCGGTTAAGCAATCGTAAAATCTCCGAAGAATTTCTTTAAACCCTAAAGTGTACGGAAATAAATTGCAAGTCAACGTGTTGAGAATTCCCTTGTTTTGTATTGCTCAGATAACAAATTATATTTGAATTTTGAATGTCTGAACATTAATTTCATTCAAAGAGAACTTCTCAAGTTTATATTTTTTAACTTGAATCTTCAAATAAAGAGTATTTAAAAGCATCTGGACAAATTTACAGTTAACATTTGCGCATATAAATAAATATAAAGATCCTTTTTAAATTCAAGTTAAAAAAATATATATTTATGCATAATCCCTCATCATTCATGTTCCATTAGTGGTTGACTAAAGAAAAGGTTATTAAAATTTGGACATTTTTATAATCTTAACCATGCAAAACTAGGAATTTTGTATTAGCTCCACTAAAATTCTGCATTGAAATTTCGAAAAAGATATTTATGCGTGTCTCACATACTCAGTTGAAAAACATATATTTACCATAAATGCTAATAATTCTTTGGATATTTAAAATTATCATTAGATTAATTTTTTAATATATATATGTATATGGCATGCAGCCAAAAGCAACGCAGTCTTCGCGTGCAGGCGCATTGAATTGAAACTGAAACAAAAACTCTTGGGAATTAGAGAGAGAAGAGAGAACGCGAGAGGTGCGCGAGCAGGCGTTACCTTCTGAATATCATCGTCAAACTTATCTGTAAAAACAACTACCTTTTTAATTAATTTTTGTTAAAGTTTTAAAATAAATATGAAGTAAGACAAACACGTCTTGGACCCCTTGTTGTCTCCCACAAATTATGGGGGCTCAGCCGGGATGGATAAAATTTCGATTTTGAACCAAAGTCTGGACAATGAACAAAAGCGTCCGTGAGGAGACGCTCCGCCATTTTTCGAAAACTTCGTTCAACCTGTGTAGAGGTTTGAACTCAGCATAAATATTCAACCTGTGTAGAGGTTGAATTTTTCAACTTCATTCCGCCTGTGTAGAGGTCGGAACAAATAACAAAATAACCTGTGTAGAGGTGTATTTTTCAACGAACCCTCAAAATCCCGCCTGTGTAGAGGTTGGAACTAACTCAGTGTGAATAATCCGCCTGTGTAGAGGCCGGAACTACAATTTCAACTATATTACCTGCGAAGAGGTGAAATCAGTGGAATCGAGATTTTTTCTTCATTGGATACATCGTACGTGCGAGCAACAAGGGAGCCAGAAAAAAAAGGTAGGATCTTTCCATTTCTAAAATGTATAAAAACGCTCTTAAAGAGGATTTCATAAGAGTTGTTGAGAATCTAGACGGTACTGTGGAGAGTACTGACACTATAGTTAAACTAAAGACTAAAATTGAGAACAGTAGTACATTTGAAAGTGATCCAGATTTCGTTAAAACTTTAATTCAAAACTGTATAGATGAGAGAGTATCGCAAAACGAAAGAGAGGTAACTTTAGAAAAACAGAAAATTGAGCTCGCAAAACTACAGTTAACACAGTTAGAAAAAGAAGTCGAACTTCAAAGGGCTAAAAATAAAGCATTAAGTTTAAATCCTGCAGCTAAAGTCGAAGAAAAACAGTTCGAAACTAACATAGAAAATATGATAAAAAGTATAAAAACTTTATCTCTTCCTGTTCCCACCAGATCTGAAAATTTTAATCTGTTCTTCCAATCATTAGAACGCGCATTTTTAACCAAGAAAATAAATGACGAATATAAATCTGAAATTTTAATAAATCTTCTGGGCGAAAGAGCTCATAACGTCTTACTGTATATTAAAGAAGAGGAATTAAATGACTATGAAAAACTAAAATCTATAGTACTCAGAGAATTCCAATTAACCCCTCGCGAGTGTTTAAACTCATTTAAAAATGCTGTAAAATCATCAGGCGAGACATACATCCAATTCGCTGCAAGATTGACGGCAAACTTCCAATATTATTGTTCGTTAAGAAAAGTTAATTCCTTTGAATCTCTATGTGATCTTATAATTTCTGATAAATTAATTGAAACTTTAAATAAGGAAACTGCAACTCATATTGGCATTCGAGAAGCAGAAGATTGGTTTAGGCCTATTGATTTAGCTAAAGAGTGTGATATTTATATTTCATCTAGAAGCGGATCACATAAAGAAATTCCTATTACTTATGGATATACCCAAGATCCCTTTAAAAATAGATCACAAAACTTTAAACCAAAGATTAAAGAGAACTATCCCCAATATCTTGAAAGAGAAAATAAAAATTGCTTTATATGCGGTGATTCATCTCATTGCGCAAGAGACTGTGAGAAGCGTTTTAAATCTAAAGAATCTAATGACCACATCCATAATAGAATAAACGTGAATACTTTGAAAGTCGAGAGTGAAAAACAAAATAGCGATGAATGCGCAAATCTTCAATACGTAAACATTTTTGTGGAAAATCAGCCCGTAACAGCCTTGATCGATTCAGGTTGCCAGATCCCAGTTTTAAATTCCTCACTAATTAGAGTGCAAACACCTTCCGAAGAAATCATAACATTAAGTTCATGTTTTGGCGAACAGCGTATGGTAGAAGTTAAACCGATAAATCTTTCTCTTGATCAACACTCTCCTAGCTTAAGTGTGAGAACGGCAATATCACCGACCTTGACCGAAGAATTTATTATACATCCCAGTGTATATTCGGAAATAAAGAAACTAGGCCACGCAAAGAGCGATGTTTTATTGAATGAAAGTGAATCCTCTTTAGGTGCTCATGCTTATGCTTATCCTAATGTTGTTTCTTTTTCAAATGTTCCTGTTTCAAGTGTGATAGAAAACTCTAGTTATGATTTGACACATGTTAAAAACTTTAATACTAGAAATGATTTGAGTTCTCTAATTAAGGATTATAAATGTAATAAAATTAAGAGTACTAAGTTAAAATTGAGTATTGTAAGAGAAAAATGTTCTGATATAGTATTGTGTAAGAAAGCCAATGGTGCCATGAAAACGAGTTCCGTGGAATTTATCTCCCGCTCACCTAACCCTTTACCTATGAAGAGTAAACATCATCGGTTTGTGTTGCTCCGAAGGATCTTCCAGCCCTGGCAGTGGAAACGAAGGAAAAAGAGAAATCGTTTTGAACAGACGTCCAGAACTCTACAGAGGAAAATATCGATGCGTTCAACCAAAGATCAACTTGTTAAAAAAGACGTTCTTGTGAAACAATGTGTTTTCCTGTGGAACCTTCCGGATGTCGAAGAGGTGCCTTCACATGATGGAGAAACTGTCTAGTTCAGAAAAATTATGATATGTTTAATCTCTATATATTTGTCGTATAGTCCTTGTCTGTTCCGTCTTTTTTTGTATGTTTCAGATTCTCCTCTGGTCTCCATGGAAGTACCGCTGCGGACAGCGTACGGTCAGAATGGCCGTTATGGCATCCAGCCAAAAGCAACGCAGTCTTCGCGCGCAGGCGCATTGAATTGAAACTGAAACAAAAACTCCTGGGAATTAGAGAGAGAAGAGAGAACGCGAGAGGTGCGCGAGCAGGCGTTACCTTCTGAATATCATCGTCAAACTTATCTGTAAAAACAACTACCTTTTTAATTAATTTTTGTTAAAGTTTTAAAATAAATATGAAGTAAGACAAACACGTCTTGGACCCCTTGTTGTCTCCCACATGTATATTCGACTTCTAATATTTTTTCAAGTATTCCTTAAATTTCATATAATTTAATTAAGTGAAGGGATATTAAAGTCGCACTCTCTCTCTTCTCTACTCAACTACTTGAGAGCTTTTGGCGACGGACTTGTGGCCGGGGTATAAGGTGGTCAAGGTATCGAATCATGGTTGGCATGTCTCGAGTTCGAGCCCAGTGCCACAAAAGACCCGCCGTGTAGGGCAGCGATGCACGTTAAATCTATCGAGAGCTGAAATGTCCTTTCGTTGGTGTGGTAGTTAGGAGAGGGGGGTGCCAGCTCAGGTGTCGTCCTCGTCATTTGACCATGCTGCAGAATTACGAGGTCCATCACTAAAAGACCTCGTGTAGCTGAACAGTGCGACGTTAATATTCACTCACTTGGCGGCGGACCTCGTTTTTTTAAACCATGATCAAGTGACGAGGATGACGCTTGAGCATCGCTCCCTTACACGGCGGATCTTCAGTGGTGCTGGGGTCGAACTCATGACACGTCAGCTACGAGTCCGTTACTTTGACCATTAGGCTACCTCGGCCTCACAATGTGGTTGAAAACTGCATGTTATGAGTAAAAATATGCTGAAACATTTGATGAACTTATAATAGATTTTTGCATAGAAGATAGATATGTGATATGCTAAAATGTCAATATGTAAAAGTTATGAGAATATCGATGACAATTTTTGAAAAATTCGATTTAAATTTCAGTTTGAAACTTATTCGTTTTTTTTTTCGCATTTAATATTAAATAGTCGCGATAACAAATTAATAGTTTAACGCATTCATAGATTATAAAAAATAAAGGTACAAATGACATTGTTGGGAATAATATGTTTTTATAGTTTTGAATTCAGACTTCTTTGCAGGAGTGTAGACTATTAAAAGGCTGATGTAGAAGTTAGAAAACTAATATTTAAAATATATGGAAAACAATATCTGCAATTCCATGATCTTGACGAGCAGAAGACGGCATTTTTACTTAGTAGGGCAGAGTAAGCATAAGGTAGGAGCTTGTGGAGTAAACAACCAGGCCTCTGCAGTTTTGGCAGGTAATGAACTCCCATTTGTTGCTTTCAATAAGGAATAAAAAAATAACAAATACAAAAATAAGTCATGTAAAATTTTATATATTTTAATAACAATGAATTGTGAACTTAGTTTCCAATTCATTGTCACGAGTTGGTACTCTATCGACGTAACTACGGTACTCTATCGACGTACTTCTTGTATATATATATATATAAGAAGTACGGTTGATAGAGTACCAATAATTTTAACGCAATTTTATATTTCGTTCTCGTAAGCTTTACTCCATTTAAAACATGTATTGACAAAATACTCTCCTTTTGTATATTTATAAAATTTTAAAAATATAATGGTTATCTTACCCAACATTTTAAATCAGGGGCGGCAACTGTGTAGCTATGACGTGCCAAACCAATCTGTCAGTATCATTCAGCGTGCCACATAGTAGGAAATTTTTGAAATCCTTCGATTCTTACGGTAATATTTGTAGATTTAAAGAATAGAGGTAAATAATTTAAATTTACAGTTTTATATTTTATATTAATTATGGATCAATAAAATACATTTATTAACATAAAAATAAACAATATAAAATGTTACTATTTCTTCAACAAAGATAAAAAAAAATTAAAAATGTATGTTTCCAACATATTTACTTAAATAAGAAATAGACAAAGTGAAATATAAATGATTCCCTTCATTACAGTTAAATAAAAATTGTAATGCGAATTAACTCTTTCACGACTCTTCTTTCATATCGCAAAACCAGGGGTATAATGCATGACACGATTCTGAGCATTCAGTTTTGTTAAACACAATTTCTTTGCGGAGTCGAAATATTTTTCATATTAGGAAAGATTTTTTACTTTGATATGCCGAATCATAAGTGGAAAGCAGAGTACATGCAATTTTCTTTTTTCAACAATTAAATCCCCTAGCAATAACATTCAATTATTTACAAAATAGCTGTAAATTTATCCTTAGAATTATCTTTCAGATTATTTTGTAGTTCCATAAATGTCCATAACTCAGAAGATGTTTGTCAAATAAGGTCTATTATCAACTTCCATCCACTCAAGAATTGACAAATTTGTAGAGTAGTGCTGAGTGCCACTAAGAATTGTACCACGTGCCACAGGTCCATAGATTGCCGACACGTTTTAAATGTTCTTATTAACTAACCATCTCCTATTCAAACACAATTTATATGATAAAAAAGGGTTTTCATTCATTTTGTAGGGAATTGTATTAGATTCAACCATAAGTAATTTTGTGTATCAAAAAAATTACGTTGTTTCGGGATCCCCTTAGAGCAAAACGAAAGGAATTTGACATAATTGTAGTAAGTTTCTGTAAAAGGGGAAACGTTCACTTTCAAAATACACTGCGTAAAGTGGTTTTAGGTGTACGAAGTTATATTCACTATTATTCCTAAAATAAATTTTGATATTTTGGTTTTTCGTTAAGTTTTGAAGTTATTTCTTCAAATATACTTCTCCATTACATTTCTTTCAAACTTGCTATTTTCTTTTGCGGCCACGGTATCCTGATGGACATGGTTATGAACTCGTGTTCAGTGTTCGAGCCCTGGTACCACAAAAGTTTAGCGTTGAAGAGGAACTGATGCACGTTAAACACGTCGAGGTCAAAAGTCCTCACGTTGGTGTGATGTGGAAGTTTGGAAGGGAACTTTGCTTCCCCTAACATTTCTGAAAATGTAGTCCGCTTAGTTGGAAGGCACTTCCCTTCATATGTAGAAAGTGACTGTTCAAAAAAAAAAAAAAAAAAAAGAAAGAAAATGTGTGGTATGCAACCTTAAGATGAATGATAATGGAAAACGCATTCGGAAAGAAACTCGTTTTCAATGTAAAGACTGTAATGTTGGACTGTGTGTGTGCAGTGCCGTGTTTCGAAAAATATCGCACTGTGACATTTCTGTAAATGACATGCATGTGTCTTTCTCATACTTCTTTGATATTTTTTGCAATTTATATCAGTTAAAATTATTTTTTGTTAAAGGTTTTTTGTAACTAATTGTAAATTGAATAAAAGCTTTTCTTACAGTTATATGTATTTGAGGATGAAATCTGATTTACTTTATCCAGGAAATTTTTAGTAAATTTCATTTTCTTAGCCAACTTATTTCTTTTAAAACATGCATATTTGTGTATTATATAATTAAATTTCTAACTATCTAAAATTATGTCTGGCATTTTTCTTCATTAAAATCTTTCAGGATTTTACAAATTATCTTGCCATTATTCATTATGTACTTAATAAGGAAAAATATATCTAAATATAAATAATTTATGTCCTAATAAACATATAATTGTTTTTAGCTACAGTTTGGAAAATGCATTAAAATTTGTATCGGGACAGGATTTTAACATATTATGAATGTGTTTTTTACTGCCACTATGTTATATATTTATCTTTCATTCTTTTTACAATATGAGTAGAAGTCGTAAACAGTTTGTCACAGTAAAATTAATTTTTGTTTTATATTCAAATTGTACTATTATATTGATTCTGAAAATAATAGGTTAGTTTGACAAGCCATTATTTCACAATTTTAAAGCATTGAACAGTTTTGAAATTTTTAAGACTTTTCTAAAATGTTAAATTATTAAAAATATTTAATTATTGTAAGTGATTAATATTTCTTAGATTATTGGAAACAAAAGTATAAAATTTAAAATATATCTGTTTGTTGAATTTTAATAATTATTTTTATGGCTAAACCTGGAAAAAACCCAACTTTTTTAAATATTAACATTAAGATATTTTTAAAAAATAACTAGAGCTCTCAGACCTAAATCCATATGAACTTTTATAGAACATAAGTAAGGGAACATTTACAAGATATTTCAAGACTCTATCTTGAACAGGAAAAACGCCTTAGGGATTAGAAAACACTCTCATCTTCAAAATTAAAAATCTGAGAAAACATATTTAAAATTTGTAAAGGCATAAAAAAATTCCATTGCCTGTAAAGCTTTAATTTTTCAATCTGTTACTATCCAACTTATGCTCTACATGAAAATTCTACTTGAAATAAATATGACTGAAATATCTTTTTAAATTCAAAATATTCCAAGACATAACATTGATAACAACTGTTAATTTGATCAATTATTCACTTTTATCAGAACCTTATATATTCACAAGAGTTTTAAATGCAAAATATTTATATAGAAATTAGTAGTTATACAAACGTAATCCAGAAATCACCAAGTTTGTAAACAATATCTATTTTTTTCTCAGTTCCCCATCGTGGTAGTTAAGCAAGTTTAAGTTTTTGTAGCATGACTTTCAAATACTGCAATGTAGAACTACAATAGATTTATTATAATGTAGTTTGTGGTACATCAGGGAAATATTTAGTTCATTCTGCAACATTTGTATTCTGTAGTCTAATTGTATTATTACCTGAAAAAGCTGAATTTTAGATTTACCATTTTCAGTCATATTCCATCCCTTTCAAGTATTATTTATCACAGTAGCCTGCGTTCATTTTGGTCATGGCATTTTTCAAAAGGAAAAAAAATAATGAAAACAAAGTAAAGAGCTTTTAAATTATATAAACTATGTGTCAAAAAATATATTGGTCTTTAAATCAATCTTAATTAAGTAAATGTGAGAAAACTCAAAAACTTAAAAACATGAGCAAACAGAAATGATTTTAAAAACTAAAATTGTAGTTAATTGCCGTTTCACACGAAATATTGGATTGTGTTAAAAAATATTTTTAATTAATTCAATCTAGGAATGCAAAAATGCTTTAAAATGAAACCGAATTTAAAATCAAAACTCAGAAAATTAAAATTTCTTAAAACCTAATTGGTTTTTAGATCAGAAATTGAGCAAGTTTTCCAAATATATGAAATATATATTTTCAATAAATTGGGTGAACTCTATGTTGGCCGTGAAGTGTAGAAAATGTCCATTTCACAATCCTCGCCCTAGGCCACAGCTGTGAATGAGAAACCTCCCGTTTCGAAGAACACAGAGACCGAAAAGCAATAAAGTTCCTTCCCTGCAAAACCAATCGGGACCTCCTGAGGCGTTAACAGGGGAAAGCACTAAACAGCCATCCGTTTTTAAAGCAGTTCGCGAAATTTATCAGAGCATTTTCGGAGTAAATAGCTTTGGAAAAGTAGATCGTTTTCGAAGTGAAATTCAATTAGCGGGTCGTCCAGTCAGAGGGTTAAAATCCCATACAAAAAGAAAATTAACTTTTATTTAAATTCAGTCTTTCAATAATAAGTTATTAGAAATATCTTGGAAACAGGATGAATAACAGATTTTATATAGAAAAAACTTCAAAACAAAGTAAGAAAGAAATAGTTTTTTACATATTATTTAACGAAGAAAAAGCCTTTTGAGTAAAATAACACTCTTTAGGCCCAGGTGTGTAAGTACTTTTTTATGAATTGTTTTGTGAAAATAGAAACACATTCATCCAGATGGAAATATAGAAAAATGCATTGCACAATATATATTACAAATTAAGCTAGTTTTTTATTCATATCAACTGATTTTATACTCTCCTATCACCAAAGAAAACAAATATTATAGTTTTTAAGTTAATGTTTTTTTAATCAAAAATTTCAGTCCTTAGAAGAATGTAAAAACAACTAAACCAGTAGAACCATAATCCAATATACAGCATTTTATTTTCAATGCCTTTTATTTTTCTCAATGATTCACTCTTAAACAAGAAAAATAAAACAAACCCAAATCATATTTTTGAAATATTTATTCTGGAAATGACACATACATATCATACATTCAAAAAATAAACAATATAAGTGAGATTTTTGAAACAACACACCATCTATAAGTTTTTTTTATTGATTTTTTTATAAACACTATATAATCAATACTATAGTCAACTCCATTGTTTTAATGTAATATCTATTGAATTATTTACTCACTAGTAGAAATGAAATTAATGCAAATTAAGAAAAAAGCATTCATAATCTAGAAACATGATAAAAGGTTTAAAAAGTATGATTTTCTAAATATTACACATGATGGCATGATTTTTTTGAAGTTCACATGTATAAAAACTACTGTTCAAAAACACCACACATTGGAACAATATATATATATATCAGTACACTACACACCAAATATCTTTTAGGCATGGTTTTGAACTTGCTGTAAATAAGATTTTGGTATCCAATAATTTTCAATCTAAGATGATGGTCTCGCAATAAGAACTCAACATGAAAATAGTTTAAAAGAATGGCTTATTCCTGACAAAAGAGGAATTACATTATGAAGCTCAAATGTTGTAGAAAACCATTTAGAAAAATATGAGTGCCAGGATTTAAAAAAACAGAACACAAGGTATTTAGAAATGCCAGGAAAAACAGAAAAACTATGGAAATTAGAATGTGGGGAAAATGGGAAAATAATAACTGCATTTAAAAGCGTAGGGTGCCTGATATCAATTGTTATAATTTCTTAATAGTTCTATTCTGTAATACAGAGTTAGTGTAAAAATGTAGTACAAGGAACCCCCACACGTTTACCACAATGACATTAATTTTCTCGTTAATCATCTAATTCTTAGGTTCAGTCCTAGGAAAGCCCCCACCCTTAGCGACAAACCAAAAAAGCGCCGCAAGTGAATATAGCGGGACAAGGTGGATCGTAATGAAAATATATGTAAACAAAACAAAAATTAATCAAACGTATTTAAGATAAAAAAAAACAGCACTTACTTTCTTACTGCTGATCTTTTCCGAGTGGAGAGTACAGCATGACAGCGGATTTTAACAAAAAGCTTTGAAGGCCTCATCGTTAAGAGAATAATCGTGGGAGCGCGGCCATAAATATTCTGCGAGGTAATGGTTGAACATACCCATTTGAAATCTCCTTTCAAATCCATCCTAAACAGCACTCTTTCATTCGTATAATCCTAATCGCTCATTACATTTAGAACATTCATAATTCAAAGCAATCAATCCTTCCTTCCTTCATACACCATTCAATCCATTTTTTCTTACATTTAGCATTCAACAAAGTACAAAATTCGAAGGTACATCCACTCACACACGTGCCATACTTCCAGCCCGGTACCCAACAACAAAATGAAGCAATTCGAAATGCCCGCTGACAAAATACAAAAATTCCAGAAATAGTTAGGTTTACCATACATAATGTATCAAAATAGAATTACCAAGATGGTGCAATTATCGCCAACCAAAATAATTTGCTCCAAGGGTGTGGGCTCTCCTAGTACTGAAACCATTCTTATATTAAGATTTATTTTTTACTTTTTAGTACGATTAACTGTAAAAGCATTTTTTTAAACTATAATTTATGAAATTTATGGTGTTTCATGTACGTCAGACTGAACAGATTTCAGTACTTAAGTATAATCAAAACAATCGCCAACTCTATTAATAATTCGCTGAATTGACAACTCCAATTGGTACTTAACTCTTATTGGCGACATTATATGAAATGACGAGCCTAGTTTCAAATTTTCAGTGTGTCATCGGGGTTGCCAACTTGTGGTGAGTTATTAATAGAGTTGGCAATTGATGCGATCATAAGTACCCTCCAATTTCCTGTGTTGTACATGCTGAATTGGCAACCAGGTGCTTCGTTTCCTATAATGTTGCCAATAGGTTGCAATAATATATAAGTAGGGGAAACCTATGTTCCTAGGGCCATATTTTTTCAATGCACAAAAACAGAGCCCCTGGCCTGTTTAAAAATGTGAAACTGATATGCACTCATCATTTTGCTAACTGCCATCCAATTGTAAATATAAGTACTTAAAATATTAAATTCTGTGAAATAAAAGGTTTTAAAAAAATTCACAGATGACCCTAGGTACAATATCATTGTACCTAGGGCCTTTTCCAGAAAGTTAGGTTTCACTCTGTAATCATTAGAAAACAAACATACACACATGAATTTAATAAAAGAAACAATATCAGCTAATACATTGATTTATCATGTAACCATTTAAATTGCAATGTGCCAAATTATTAATGAGTTGCACGTATTTCCATCCAACATTTAATTTAAAAAACTGGTTCCAAAAGTGAGCTGCATACATTGTCGTTCTGAAGCATCAACAGACTGTGTGGTTTAGGCAATTTGAACACAATATTTCTGATACCAATTTTATAAGTTTCTTCTTTATCATAAAGAAACTTATTTGAACGTGCAATATTCTTCAGAAATTTAACACTCTTGTGTTCTTTTTTAACATCTATTACTTCTGCCATTTAAAAATGTTTAGTTTTTTGCCTTGTATTTTTGTTAAATAAAAATCCCCCTTTTCAATAATATCCCTTATATCAGTTACTGTAGAATTTGCATCATCAGTGGAATGTGAGAATCTTCAATATCTGATAATTCTTATATTATCTGCATTAGGTTTTGACCATTTTATTCAGTCCGTATTTCTAGGTATCTAAAAAAGTCAAGAATTTATAATTGCTCATTAAGAGGAAAATTGATAAATTAAAAATTTAATTGAAATATCGTAAAAATCTGATTTAGAATTATATTATTTTTATAACTATAAAAAATTGGGGGTTTTCTTGTTAATTAAATGAATTCTTACGTTTGTATAAATAAAATAATAATCCTGAATAATAACAATAATGGTAGCTAACATTTTTTTATATAAATCAAGCATGTTGAAAGTTTCAGAACAAAATATACACTCCTCTCAGTTTAATAACATCCAATAATAATAAAAAACTTGACTAAATCAAAATGGTTCAGATAATTAAGACCATTTTCCTCTTTTTATCATGAAACTTTTTCAATGAAATAATAACATAAAGAATATTAATTGCAATTGTACCTAGGTACAAGGCAACTATGCGGCCCCAGGTACAAGATTAGGTAATTTTATACAAAATGTCTTCTGCAGAAAACCCACACGGAGAGGGGATTTATTTAAAATCTTATTTAGTACTTAATGTTACAAACAAAATTATGTACAAGAAAAAAAATTCAAAGAAATTTTTTTACTTACTTTGTACAACAATAAAAAGAGATGAGCTACAGAACTTTACTTCGGACTATGTAAAATGTTTTACACTTATAACTAACCGCCGCTTTCTTTTGAAAAATTTCAAAATGAATGCCAAAGTAGGAATTGGTGTTCCCACTCACCCAACTGAGTAATAAAACTTAACAACTAAATATTATTCAAATAAAATGGGGTGGCCCTAGGAACACATGTCTTCCTTACTCAGATTTCTTATGTTTTTTTACTCGTAAACAACATGCCTTCATGCAAGAGTTTTTGTACCAAAGCTGTATTAATTTTTGGTACTTACATATTATCGCAACTTTATTGTCGAGATTATATGAAATGAATTACATGGTTGTGTCAATTTAGCGTGTACAACACATGGAAGATCAGGGTTGCCAACTTGATGAAGTATTCTGAATGTTGGCATTGTTGCAATAATATGTAAGTACCTAAATTTTCTCTACCTTCCTTTAGGACCAGTTAATTTCCCTGTTAAGCCTAACTCCATTTCAAAATTCATGTAAAATCCTTTCTCTAATAAAACATCTCAAAAAAAAATTTATGGTTTATAATCATTCCAAATTCTATAAGTTCCAGATCACACAGGCATGCTCACGGGACTTAGAAAAGGAAATATTTTCTGATGAAGAAATTCTCTTCACGGTTATGAGGATACGTATAACAGCAAGTATGATTCCTCTACTGAAATTGATTCCAATTTAGAAGAGGGAGACACTGAGGAAAATAAATGTATTATATAGAGAGAAACAAAAACATTTTTGGGAAGAACGTAATTTTAAAGGAGACAACTGGTACACATCTTATCCACTTTCAGATGAACTTTTGAAGGAAAAAAAATATCGCTGGAACAATAAGAGAAAATAAAAAAGAAATTCCAATTTTTTTTAATTTAAAAACAAAGTTTACTCCTATATGTTTAGTTTTAATAAGATAAAGATTTTTAAAAAAAATTAAGCTCCAGTGAAAACATCGCACTCACTCACGACTAGAATAAAGGAGTGTTGTGCCGAAATATTGACCACGCGAGGGCGCTGGTGTGCACACATCTGTATTAAAATTGTAAAGATCGTTAGTGTGTGTGTGTAACTTGTATCGTAGAATGTAAGCCGCATCGCGGCAATTCGTATCTAATTAAACATTACTATACCTAAATTATCTCATGGAACTACTTATTGTGGACTGACTAACTAATTCGCCCGGATACACACTCCTTTCATTTCGAAATAATTAAGGACATTGCTTCGTTTATAATTCGTTACATGGTGCATCGGCCGGGAAGGTCATTCGCTGCGTAATGGGAGGTGAGTACTTTCGTTTTGTCTAACTTTGAATTCGGTATTTGTCTAGTTAAGCTTATTTCTCATCATTTCTGATTTTGGTTTATTCGTAACTGTCGGTATTTGGAATGTTGCTCTGGTATAGTTTTCTTTATTTGTATGCATATTGTTAAGCTGAATTTTGTTTGAAAGTTGTACTAAATTGCATTTAGAATTGGTGTTGTCATTTGTATATTTGTTTGCAATTATAGTGTTTTGGTTTAAAATGGATGCAGCAAATAAGGCTATATTAGAAAGAACGAAAAAGACTCGATCTATTTCGAGATCCCTCGTGACAAAACAAATTAATAAATTAGAATCCGAAATAAGCAATACAGCTGATAAAACAACAGTACATGAGATATATATGCAATTAATTTCTAAATTTGAAGAGCTGAGTACACTCGATAAGGAAATTGAGAATTTAATAGATGTTGAGAGTCTAGAAGAAGAAATCGTAACTCGCGAAGAATATCGAGATAAATTTATAATTTGGAAAATCCGTGCTGAACGTTAGGTAGAATCAGTTTCGAACACTGCTATTCAAAATTCGGTGGAAAATCAACCACAAAACATAACACTTCCTTTAAATAGTACAGTTAGTTCTATTTTAACAAATCAACCGCGTTTACCTAAACTCACATTAGAATCTTTTTCGGGCAAGGATATCAGTAGTTTTCCCAGTTTTTGGGCTAGATTTAAATCCGCAGTACATGAAAATTCGAGTTTAGATGATGTGGACAAATTTTCCTATTTGAAATCGGTTGTCACATCTGATGCAGAATTGGCTATACGAGGCTTAACTCTAACATCGGAAAATTATGCAAAAGCAATGAAAATTTTAGAAAATCGGTTCGGACGTAAAGAACTTATTGTTGACTTTCATATGAATCGCTTGTTAAATCTGACCCCTGTCCGTAAATCGTTTGATATTATTGAGTTAAGAAATTTATATGATCAGTTATAGAAATTAATATAAGGGGACTTGAATCTCTTGAAATCTCTCCCGATTCCTACAGTTGTCTCTTGTTTCCGATAATTATGAAAGCTATTCCCCCTGATTTAGCATTAGAATATAATCAAAAACATAATGAAACACAATCACAAATCACTGATTTAATTGCATATTTGCGAAGTGAAGTAGAAAGTTGCAAACGCACAGAATTTTTAGTAAAACCGCATGACCTAGAATTGAAAAATAATAATTCCTATTCCAATACTAAGTATTTCAAAAGAACGTCTCATAGCTATCCACAGTCAAATCGAAGGGTTCAAGGTCATTCTCGATTCCACCCATCTAATAAATCGTTTTCCTCTGCAAACGAATTGCTGACGGTTGCATTTTCGAATTGCTTATTTTGTTCCCAGAATACTCATATGTCTGATTTGCGTGAGAATTTATGCGTTCAGAAAAAAAGAGCTAAATTAATTAAAGAAGGGAGATGTTTCATTTGTTGCAACACTGGTTGTTATGTTAAAAAGTGCAAGAAAGAGGTTTGTTCGTATTGTAAAGGTCGACATGCGCGTGCTATTTGTTTTAAGTTAGAAAAATCTAAGCAAAATTCGCATTTGGATTTGGAGGAAAAGAATGTTGACGTTAAAACTACGTCTTCAAATTCTGTTTTTCATAACAGAGGTGGAGTTTTGTTGCAATGTGTGAAGGCCGAAATTATAGGTCGTTCTTCATCGGATAAGATATTTTGCCTTTTTGATAATGGAAGTGAGAAGTCGTTCATCAAAAAAATGTGTCTCGGAGGTTGGGGTTGAAAATATTGGGTTCGGAAAGGCTAAATATTTTTTCGTTCGGTTGTAAAACTCCTAAAAATTCAAACTTGTAGTAAGGTCGAGGTTAGGCTAAGGAATGTATTAAGCGGAGAAGAGACTGTGATTGAGGCATTGGAAATTGAGGAAATTTCAAAGGCAACACTTAGCCTACCTAATCCAGATGCGTAGGCAGAAATGGAGTCGAAAGGGTTTAGGCTAACGATCAGTTGTAATGAATCTTCTGAGAATTGTGAAATTTCATTGTTAATAGGTTCCGGTTTTTATTGGTTTTTAACACATCGGATAAAAAGATTGGATTCATCATTGGTTGCAGTCGAGACTAGGCTAGGATGGTCTCTTCAGGGAAAGTGTGATGAGCGGAGTGATTGTACTTTGGGGTACATTTGGTTCACAGTGAAGAGGAATCGATTTCGACTGAGCTAAGGAGATTTTGGGAGATAGAAAGTTTTTAGGAATACTTGACAAGGGTTAGATGACTTTAGGTAATGGGGATGAAGAAATACTTAGTGAGTTTGATAAATCAGTTAATTTCGTAGATGGTCGATATCGTGTAAATTTGCCATGGAAACCAGGTATGAGAGAGGCTTTACAAAATAATAAAACTGTCACACGTAAGCGTTTTGAGGGGTTGGTTCGTAGGTTTAAATATGATCACGAGTTGTTCTGCGAGTATAAGGATGTAATTGATGACTATGTTAGGGAAGGTATTGTTGAGCGTACTTCTTGTGATTCTTTATTGGATAGTCAGGGATTTTACCTACCCCATCATGCAGTGATACGTAAGCGACAAAACCACAAGTCGTATTCGAATAGTATTTGATGGTTCAGCCCACGAAGATGGACAATCATCGTTAAACCAAAGTTTATATACGGGACCAAATTTGCATCCCAACATTTTAGAACTGCTTTTATGTTTTCGAAAAAGTCCTGTAGCATTTACAGCTGATGTGAAATCGGCCTTTCTTCAAATTGAATTAGATTTCCGTGATCGAGATTTTACACGTTTCTTCTGGACTGATAATTTGAATAACAAGCCATACGTTTTGAATTTCACGAGAGTTCTTTTTGGACTTCGACCTAGCCCAAACCTTCTCGCAGCAACTTTAAAACATCATTTTAAGAAGTACAGAGAGCAATATCCTCATACATTTGAGTTGCTAAATAGTTCCATTTATGTTGATGACCTCATTTGTGGTCAGAATGATGTTCCGGACGCTCTACGTACTACCTTGGAGTGCTTGCAAATATTCAGTGACGCAGGCATGTTATTGCGCAAATGGCGAAGTAATTCGAAACAACTTAATTTGTTATGGCAGCAAGAAGGTGTCAAAACGGAATCCTCTGAAACTAGTGCTATCGATCTTAGACCTCCAACTAAGGTTTTAGGACTTGCTTGGGATCCAGAAAATGATTTAATTTATTTCGATCCAAAGGATCTATTGAAGTTTATGTCACGTAGAGGAGAATCGAAAAGATTTATTCTGAGTGTGGTTGGTCGCATCTTCGTCCCCATTGGAATTCTTGGCCTATTCGTTATCAAAATGAAATGTCTACTTCAGGAACTTTGGACTCTAGGAGTAGAATGGAACTCTGAACTTCCCCCAAAGCTACGACACAAGTGGCAGCAGTGGAGTAGCGAAGCTAAGGGCTTGACTGAGATAAAGATACCACGGTTCTATTTAGGTAACATAGATCAAGAAATATCAAAGTGTGAAATACATTGTTTTTCAGACGTGAGTAAATCAGCTTATGGAACAATATTATACTTGCGGTTTGTTATTTGTAATAACGAAATCGAAACTAGTTTCATTTGTTCAAAAGGTCGTGTGGCACCTTTGAAATCATTGACGCTTCCTCGTCTTGAACTGACAGCAGCCTTATTGTCAGCTAGGTTGACCAAACAGGTGTCATCGTGTCTCAAATTTGATGCTAATATATATTATTGGACCGATTCTCTCATTTCGTACTACTGGATACGCGGCGATTCTTCAGCGTTCAAACCATACATTAAAAATCGTGTTCAAGAGATACAATTGCTCTCTGATCCGATGCAGTGGGGACACTGTCCAGGAAAGGACAACCCTGCTGATCTCCTTTCGCGTGGTACATCTGCCGTCAAGTTAGCACAGAATGAGCTGTGGTGGCATGGCCCACCTTGGCTTAAACTAACACCCGATCATTGGCCAAATCGTCACCGAGATATTTTAGATTCAGAGCTCTGCTCGGAATAATTAGAACATCGTTCTAGTGTGCATGTGGCAGTTACTCAACAGAGGGAAGCTCTTGTTGACATAAATCGATTCAGCAGCCTTAAGAAACTTTTGAAAACGACTGCTTGGGTTTTCCGATTCGTGAACAATGCTAGAAACATTTACAAATCGATGGACTTCTACATTACTGCAGATGAAATACAAAATGCTGAATATTTTTGGCTTAAATGTGTTCAATCCGAATTTTATTCAGCTGAGATATTAGCCTTAAAACAAAACGAACAACTTTGATCTAGCTCTGAAATAAAGAGTTTAGTGCCGTATTTGGATGAAAATAATTTATTACGACTTACTGGACGGTTGCTTAAAGCAGACTTATGCTTTGGTGAAAAGCATCCTGTTATTCTTCCTCGACGCTGTACATTTACAGAATTACTTGTTATTAGGGAACATGAACGAACTGGTCATTGTGGCGTATCTGCAACTTTGACTCAACTTCGGAAAAAATAGTGGATACCTAAGGGTCGTCAGTTAGTGAAAACAATGATTCGAATCTGTCTCGTTTGTAAAAAATACAGTGCCAAACCAGCTGACCAGTTAAGTGGTCAGTTGCCCCGAGATAGAATCACCCAATCTCCTCTTTTCCAAATTGTAGGAATTGATTTTACAGGTGCAATACTTGTTAAGGACAATCAAGGGATTCGCAAGTCTTATGTTTCTTTGTTTACATGTGCAGTCACTCGTGCCGTACACTTAGAACTTGTGTCGGACATGTCCACCAAGTGTTTTTTACTTGCTTTACGGAGATTCCTCACTCGTAGAGGTAATTGCAAGGTAATATACTCCGATAATGCACGTACATTTAAAGCAGCTGAAAGGGAGCTAACATATTTTGCCAACATCTTGAAAGACAGTGAATTTCAAAATTTTGTCGCAGATAAAGGTATTCACTGGAAGTTCATAGTTGAACGTGCGCCTTGGTGGGGTGGATTTTACGAACGTCTTGTTAAAACTATAAAGGATCCTTTACGTAAAATACTTGGCAGGGCACTTCTAACATTTGAAGAACTTTCAACGATACTTTCAGAAGTTGAAGTCATCGTTAATCATCGACCACTGACATACGTGGAGAATGATCCAGGAGAGCCGGAACCACTAACACCGGCCCACTTTCTCGAGTTAGGTTATGGTTACTCTAAATATCCTATACATTTCATCGAACTGATCGACGCCACTACGGCCAAGGAGTCGTACAAGAAAAGAGAGAAAGACTTACCGACTCTTCTTTTAAAACAACTTTGGAGACGCTGGAAAGAACAGTATTTGCTCCAGTTAGAAACAGCTAATCATTTTAAAACACCATCTGTTCATAAGAATTTAAAATTACATGACGTAGTTCTTGTTGAAGGAAATGTAAAATCTAAATTATTGTGGGAACTTGGAATAATCAAAGAAATATTTATTGGAAGAGACGATAACGTTAGATCTTGTCTTGTAAAAACTTTTAAAGGTCTCTTCAAAAAACCCATTCAATTGCTGTACCCTTTAGAAATTGTATAATATACTTGTACTAATTTCTTTATATTTTTCAGATTAATGGTAGGAGATTACACATTATTAATTAATCTCTGTTAAATTTATTTTTTGTGAAATCTTGAGGTATGTATCCTAGTATTTGTTCGTTTGTAAATTGAAGCTTTGTCATCTTTAAGTTTCATTATATTGTGTACTTTAATGTATATTTACTTTTTTCTTTCTAATATGTATAATTTAGATTTGATTAGTAGTATTTTCTTTGTAAGAATTGTATTTGAATAATTGTTTGTATATTAATTGTGGTTGATACATATTTACTGGGTGAACATTCTGTTCACCGGTGGGGTGTGTGCCGAAATATTGACCACGCGAGGGCGCTGGTGTGCGCACATCTGTATTAAAATCGAAAGATCGTTAGTTAGTGTTTGTGTGTGTAACTTGTATCGTAGAATGTAAACCGCATCGCGGCAATTCGTATCTAATTAAACATTACTATACCTAAATTATCTCATGGAACTACTTATTGTGGACTGTCTAACTAATTCGTCCGGTACACACTCCTTTCGTTTCGAAATAATTATGGACATTGCTTCGTTTATAATTCGCTACAAGTGTATAAACAATGTACTGAATGCCCTAATAAAAATAACAGAAAAACTAAATTTAAGAGTGAAAAATGTAATAAACATAATGTATTTCCTACTTTTCTTTCTTTTTTATACAAATTTTACGGAATAATCGGAACGTAAATATCCTTGGGGGTGTGAGATACCCTGCGCAAGAACTATAGGCCATTTTTTTCGCGTGAGTGATGCAGGGTTATAAGATAAATTAGTACTTACATATATGGCAATACCAATTTCACATGCGTCATGTGCGCTGAATTGGCAATCACATGCTTCATTTCATACAATGTCGCCAAAAGGTTGTGATAATATGTAAGTACTGATAAATCCAATTTAAACAATATAGATCAATTATTAATGAGAAAAAATATTCGTTAAATATTAGTAATCAAGTACATTTAATATTTATATGTAATGTCGAAAACTAAAAAGCATTCTTGAAATAGATTACATTCAATTTTACTAACTAATTTTGCTCATTCTGTTCAGTAAATTTTGATTCCTTCAATATTCGAAAATGAGAGTGAAAGGAATCAAAAAGTAAGTATATTGAAATTGTGTGTGTGTGTTGAAGCTCTTTTAAATAATTTTTTATGAGAACTTTAAACACATTTTCCATAAATTTACTAATAAGCTAAAAAAGTTCTTTAAAACTTACAAGAAATTAGTCTCCTAAAAATTATAGTTTAAAAAAACTACAAAACACACTTTTATACAGAGTGTTTTTTTCCAGGTATAGAAGTTTAAGTTGGCATTACTTTCCAAGATGGCGACCGATTTAACAGCTGTCAAGTGATTTATTCTCAGTTTGGTTTGGCAATTCATCATGAATAGACTCACGCCTGAACAACGCTTTCAAATTGTGCAATTTTATTTCGAAAATAATGGTCGATTTTCATAAGCGGATTTTGTTTAGCGATGAAGCGCACTTCTGGTTGAATGGCTACGTCAACAAACAAAACTGCCGCATTTAGAGTGAAGCTAATCCACAAGTGTATGTCGAAACACCGTTACATCCAGAAAAACTGACTGTTTGGTGCGCTTTATGGGCTGGTGGAATCCTTCTTCAAAAACGATGAAGGCCACAACGTTACAGTCAATGGTGATCGGTATAGAGCCATGATTACTAACTTTTTCATTCCTGAATTGAACAATCATGATGTCCAGGAGCTGTGGTACCAACAAGACGGCGCAACATGTCACACAGCTCGTGCCACAATCGATTTATTGAAAGACACGTTTGGTGACCGCCTAATTTCACGTTTTGGACCTGTGAATTGGCCTCCAAGATCTTGTGATTTAACACCGCTAGACTATTTTCTGTGGGTATATGTAAAGTCATTGGTCTATGCGGATAAGCCACAAATGCCTGACCATTTGGAAGACAACATTCGCCGTGTTATTGCCGATATACGGCCACAAATGTTGGAAAAAGTCATCGAAAATTGGACGTCCAGATTGGACTACAGCCGTGGCAGTCCTATGCCAGAAATCATATTTAAAATGTAATGCCCCAAGATTATCTTTCGAATAAAAAGAAATTCATGTCAATCGAATAATACATCGTTGTTTTATTGCAATTTAAATTTCTATACCTCTCAAAAAATACCCTTTAGTTAATCGATTTAAAAAGGAAAAAACAATTCTTAATATAAGAATAAAATGATTAGCGAGAAAATTAATGTCATTGTGATAAAAATGTGGGGAGCTCAATATCAATTGTCATAACTTCTTACTAGTTCTATTCTGAAATGCTGAGTTGGTGTAAAAATGTAGAACAAAGCATCCCACGCTTTTACCACAATGACATTAATATATATTTTCTCGTTAATCATTTTATTCTTACATTATGAATTATTTTTTACTTTTTAGTTTGATTAACTATAAAAGTGTGTTTTTTTGGTTTTTAAAACTATAATTTATTTTTCATTTTTTACTATTTAGTTTGATTAACTATAAAAGCGTGTTTTTTGGTTTTATAAACTATAATTTTACATTTTTTAGTTCGTTCTACAATAAAAGCATGCTTTTTTAAATTTTTTAAACTATCATTTATTTATTCCCATTTTCAAAGAAAGTGGGCAATTGTTTTTATTATAATAAGAAATTACTGACATGAGCGTTTTCGCTTTAGAGTCGAAACTATCTTCTAGTCACCGAATCTGGAAATCGTTAATCGTCATGATCCTTATCAGGACAATGGAACAAAATTATTGTATTGTCATCAGTCCTTGACAAGTGTGCAAAATTTCGAATTAATCAGACCTTTTAGAGTGGGTAAAAATATAGTCCAAAGATTCTGTTACATACAGGTGAAGCTTATAAAAGAGTCTAAAAAGATTAATAATTGAAAACGAAAATTTATTTTGTAAACTTGCCTTTTCAAACCACGCAAGGCATTTTAGAGTTCAGTATGAAAGTAAAGCTAAAATTACTAAGAAGATCAACCGTTCTCCTTTTATAGGTCCTGTCCTTCCTCGAAAAGTGTCCTCCTTTTTTCAATACTTTAAAACAGATCTGTTAATCTCTGTACTCAGAGATGAACCAAACATGTTTCCAATATGTCGAGGAATAGTCTGAAACAAATATCACAGGAAATAACAGTTTTCAATGGTGTTTTTTGACTTAATTGCAAGTAAATTGGGCAGATGTAGAAACTGTGATTTTTTTATCAAAAGAAATGCTGCCCTGGAACTAATGCAGCACTTGAGTCTTTTCAGTTGGTAATTTATGGACAAGTCAGAAATCAAGATTGAATGTTGATATTTTTTAGCTGCAGTAAAGATGAAAGGTAATTTTTGCTCCAAAATTTCCGATAAATTAGAAAATAATATATTGAGAAACGAAAAAAAGTATTTTTGTTTGAATTAATAAAATGTTTCATATATTTCTGTTGTAACGTTTTCTTAAATTTTTCGTTCTTCTTTTAATTGTAAAAAAAAAAACTCTAATCACTTTAAAATTATTCCTAAGTAACACAATTATTTGTGTGAATAATTTAAACAATATGACTTATTATGAATCAAGTAAATTACATTACATTTATAACACTAATCCGCCAAAATAAGGTAAATATTTATCCCATTAAATTTTTCGTTTAAAGGCAGTAACTTAAGAAATACAAATGAGAACATTTAACTCAAAAATCAGAACAATCTAGTACTCATGTGTTCTTCCGCGGGTAGCGTGGTAGATACGAAAAATAGTTCGGAAGATTTATGAGAACTAAATTTGTTGTTGAACCCCAATTTTTAAAATATGTGTAGCCGGTATATTACAAAAACTTCTGTAATCCTGAATTTTTTTAAAATTTGTTTGAGAGTGTTAATTAACCATTCTTTCGGATTTTGAGTACATGCAAGGTTTTATATTCGATAAAGCCATGTGATCAAACCTGATACAAATATTTTCACTTCAAAATGAGTATGTCTTTGTGATCATTTTTGAGTATGTCTTTTTTCTCCGTGTGACACCTATCTCCTTCGAAAGACTTTGGGACCCTAAGTTTACTATTGTTTGTCTTGATGTGTACTATCATCCCTTAAAGTTTTGCCGCAGAGTTTAGATACACCCTGTATAGGTACTGCCAAAAACTGAAAACATTAATAAAGAATGATTGTGATAATTAGGATATTTATCGCTGTGTAGGTAATTTCTATAAAACTCCAGGATAGAAGCATTTATAAATTTTTCTTTCAGTTGAATGTCACTTTGAAGATTTGAAGGTAATTTATTTAGTTCTAGAAGAAATGGGGTAGAAAATTTGTTGAAATACTCTTCATTTTTTCGAAAATCTTGAAATCCTACTTTCAAACTCGTGAATTAAATCAAAAATTAATGCAGAATATTTTGCATATTTTTTGCCTCACAGGTTTATGTGCAGCTAAAGCCCAGAAATGTGTCAAATCTTTTACTTTTATTTAACTGTGCCAAAATTTCAGCTTTCTTTGAAACACTGTTATTGTTTGGAACATATTAATAAATTGATTTTTCCCTTGAAGTCTCAAATTTAAGTCACTAAAATGTTCTTTTAAGTCTACTAAAAAGCGAAATCTAAAACCCAATCTTGATCTTCAAATTCAGTCACAGGTTTCCATAAATAATTTTATTTCAGTTCTCAAATCGTGAAACTTTTTGAGTATCTTCCCTTTACTGAGCTTCTGTATAACATCTCCACTGCCCGTTACCTCTTAACAAACTCTTGAATAATTTATATAGTTAATGATTTTTACCATAACAACGCTCAATATTCTTTCCACATTAAATGGCTCTGATGTACAATACAATATCTTTTATTTAAATTTTTATTTCAAAATAAATGTCAACGAATCGATTACATATGAAAAATATTGCAAACATTTATTTTTTTAATAAAAATTTGTAAATTTAAATATTTTCATTATTTGCGTTTGGGTCGCACTTTAGACTAGCATGTGGCTTAGGCCCGTTTACATGGACGAAAATTGCCGGCAATATGGCGGAACGAATCCGCTTTGTACCCGTTTACACGACGACCCGGCAAAATGCCGGTCTATTTTTTATATCCTCTTTCGACTAGGAACTTTGCGGAGTCCCATGCATTGTCCATTGCACCAGAAATTCAAGATGGCTGCTGTTGTCGAGTGCTCGCGTTGGTGAACAGAGGATAATAAAAATTTATTAGTGCAACATAGCACTAATAATTTGATGGAACTGTCCGAGATTCAGTAGTTTACAAGTGCCCATTTCCGATGAAAATTAATATTCTATTCAGGTACAGGGAAGGATGTAAATAAATTTATATTTAGTAGGCTCTGCATGTACATACGAGGTCTGTCCCAAAAGTATCCGACCTACGTTCATATCTTCGCGCGGAGAGACTGAGGTGACCTCTAGTGGGTACGAATATCACCATCAGCTCCTAACCTTCTCATCAGTAGCGTGAGATACCGATGTAACCTCTTAGTTCCCGCGTAGCGTTTATTTGTTTACAAAGACTTTTTTGCGTTCGTCGTAATTTGTTTATTGCTAAAAATAGCAGAACGAACCGAACAGCGAATTTGCATAAAATTTTGCTTTAATCTCGGTAAAAGTTGTGCGGAAACTATTGAAATGTTACAAAAGGTCTTTAAAGATGAGTGTATGGGAAAAACACAAATAAAAGAGTGGTATGGTTTAGCTGGGATACATAAACTAGAGCATTTAGCCCTCCTGGGGCTTTGATCTCTTGTCTGGTGAAATATTTTAGACTTGATACTTTAATTACATTGCCCTTTTTATTTTACAGATTTAAAAAATTGTAAAGATATGATAAAAAAGAAGTTAAAAAATTAAATTAAGACTTAAAAAATGAAATCAGGAATTTTAATTTAAAAATCTGGATGAATAGTTAAGAAGTTACTTTGTTGAATTTTTGAACGTACATTAAAGGTGAAATTCCTTTGGCCAATGGGGGCCTCAGGATGGCTGATTGCCTGTCAAATGGGGAGGCAGCTTTTCGTGTTTGCGTTGGGTGTGAGACTTGAGAGATTGCTCTCTTCCGCGTTGCGAGAGGGAGCCTTCTGATTGGTCGTTGCGTTAATGTAGTGACTTCGGTCCCGGTGAGGGTACCGTCGCCGTGTGCGGGATCGGAGGCTTCCAGAGTCCGTCTGGTCAATGGGGCTCTCCGATTGGTAGTTGGGTGTTTGTGAATTTTTTTGTGTTCTTGAAGTATGTGAAAGAATGAGTAATGTTGATTGAATTTTTTAGAAAAGTGGTGTTTTTTAATAAACTTGGGGAAAACAATTTGGGTGTTAATTAATTAATATGTTTCTGGGTCTGTGTGTGAGTCTCGTTGGAGTGTATTTCTCGATCTTTTGGATCGAGATATTGTCTGATTGATCTATTTTTGTAAAGAACTTTTTTGCTATTTTTTTCATGAAGTTTTTGATTGTTTTAAAATTAATGGCTTTCCTGAGACCAGCGTTTCTCATGTACCAATCGGCACGGAGAATCTGTCTCAGGGTTTTGTTTTGTAAGACTTCTAGTTTTTGTATGTGTGTTTTAGCTGCAAAACTCCACACTGGAGAGGCATAGGTAATGATTGGTCTTAGAAGTGAAGAATAAATAAGCAATTTATTTGATCTACTTAGTTTAGATCTTCTGCTAATTAGGTGGGATAACGTGTGAGCTTTCTTGATAAAGTTCTCACGTATGCGTGTAATGTGTTGTTTGAAAGTGAGTTTATTATCTAACGTAACACCAAGATATTTGGTGTTCTGAGACCAAGGTTTTTTTTCGTTGTGTAAGAAAATGTCTGGGTAAATTAGTCGTGTTTTTCTAGTGAAGAAGACTGCTTCCGTTTTTGCCACATTGAGGGCAATTTTCCATTTGGAGAACCAGTCCTCTAAAACTAGAAGGTGTCTGTTGATTGCTCTGGCCACGAGTTTGGGTTCAGTGTGGGATGCCAAAATTGCTATGTCGTCTGCGAACATGCATAAAGTTGTGTTGTGGTGAATCGGAATGTCGTTCACGTAGATGTTAAATAAGAGGGGGGGATCAATGTTCCCTGCGCCACGCCCGCTTCCGTGGGTCTGTGGCTTGAGTAGGTGTCATTGATTCTGACAGAGAAATTTCTGTCAGCTAGATATGAAGATATTAGTTTGATTAGTGGGGATGGGAAATCATACTTAATTAACTTAAATTGGTTTTGGAGTGAGTCAGCTATGACCTCACTTTTGTCTGCGTCACTATATGCAATTTTGGCAGGGCATTTAAGGGCCGGTATTGGGGGAGCCTTTTTCCTGGAATCTCGGGTGGCTTTCCAAAGAAAGCCGTCCTCGGCTTCCAAGCAAGCGACTCGTCCCATTGTCTTTGTTCGTATTTTATGATGATTTTCTTAATTTTCTTTTGCAATCTATTTAGTGTGTTCTTATCTGCAGGGCTTCTCGTGTAGTGCCAGGTTTTCCTGGCCCTATTTCTTTCCTTGAAGAGCTGGTTGAGATCCCTGCTAATGTAAAAAGTGTCATTTTGTTTTAATGGTTTGGATGCATTCGTGTATGCTTGGTGTAGTCGGTCAGTAAAGGCGGCGATCTGCTCGTCAATGTCTTCTGGCGTGTTCGCATCTGGTAGTGTAAAATTATCAGGAATATTTAAGTTTTGTGTGAATTTCCCCCAATTTGTTTTCATGTGCGTGTATCTTTTATTCGGGGGAGGAAAGAAGTGTGTTGTTGTAGTGAATTCGAACGTGACTGGATTGTGATCGGAACTTAGTTCCGATATGGACGTGACAGTGCCCGGCCAATCAACGTTCGTTGTGATGGCGAGGTCGAGAGTGGAGGCGGAGTCATGTCCATACCTCGTAGGAGTGGGCGGGGCTAGGATGCGGTAGCCCGATCTTTGAATGTGAATATTAAATGTGATTCCTCTTCTCGTATCAACATCGCATCCCCAGGAGCTATGCTTAGCATTAAAATCTCCCATGATGATCGTAGAGAGAAAACCTTGGTTCATTAGTATGTCTATACTTTGGTTGAGGTTACTTATATTTAAATGTGGTGGGTTATAAAGTGAGATTATTAGTGTTTGTTCACACACACACACACACACACCTAATTCTGGGGTGAGAGCGACCATGGTTGCTTCTACCCCGTTTAAATTAGGTGTTGGTATGTGTGTATGTTTCATAGAATTTTTAATCATAATTGCAGTACCGCCGCCCGTCCTGGCCGTGTATGCATTGTGTGTTGTGTGATTTCTATCATTACGATAGATTTTGTAGTTTGCCAGAGCAATTGTGTGATTTGGTCTCAGCCATGTTTCCTGTAGGGAAATAACATCCGGTTTGTACTTATTTACAAAATCTCGCAGCTCCCACATGCGAGATCGAAGACCGTTAGCATTCCAGGTCACCATCAAGAGTCTTTGTAGGGTGTTCATTTTGGGGCCTTATTAAAGGAGCGCGCGACGCCCTTAAGAAGGATATTTAGTTTATTGATGTCGTTGGTCTCCTTCGACATGTCTTCTAATGCCTGAAATATTTCAGGGAATTTTGCAGTAATATTTTGTAGTTCCGCAATGTACATTGCGGAACTTCCAAAATCTACATTAGATTCGTTAGTTGGGGGAGCCCCTTCACTTTGGGTGGTAAGGCGGGGTGACTCCTGACTTTTCAAAGCAGTAATCTCCCCTGGTGTCGCCATCTGTTGGTTGATTTTCCCACTACAGACGTTAGCGAAGCTAACATTCGCTTCGACTGGTCTGGTAGCGGGAATGATTTTTTTCTGGGCATTTTTGGGTTTATTATTATTATTTTGGGCCTCGCCCTTTTTCGGTTTAATTTTTGGGAAAGCCGTGCCTTCTTAACGAAGCTACATGTCCTTCCTGGTTACAATTAATGCAACGCGGTTTTTCAATTTTGCCTGCTATCGTGCAATCTCCTGTGCGGTGGTCTTTTCCGCACTTTAGACACCTGGGTGTCATCCGACAGTTTTTACTGGAGTGGTTGAAGTAGTTACAATTGTAACATTGGGTTGCTCCGGGCTTTTTTCGAAATGGGTCGATTGTCACGCAAAGGTAACAAACGGTCTTCACATCATGGATGAGCTCCGCCGTTTCAGTACGACGAACCTCAACCATGAAGATTGGTAAGGGCTCTTTGGTCGAAAATTTGCGCAATTGCGCAACCTTTTCCACCGCGAAGCCCTGAGATATAAGGTCGGCTTCAATCTCCGCCACATCTGTTTTCACCGGTAGTCCCTTAATGACTACCTTGATGGGCCGATCGGCGAGCCGTTTGATTATATAGTGCTCAGCTCGGATATTCTCGAGATGAGTTACAATATCGCGATGATCGTCCGGGGTTGCCGGTTGAATTTTAATATAATTCCCAGCCATCTTATTGACGGTTCCTGGGAATCTCCTGTTAACGTCTTGGACTATGAGATTATAGCCGTTGACGAGAGATCTTGAGCATGATGGGTTTCACCGCGGGGGGGATTACTGCTTTTTCCTGGAGGTACTTCCTCCTCTTCTAAGACCGAGAATTTATTCCCGGAAGTGCAAACTACTTGTTCAATTGGTATTTCTTTAATAGTTCGCGCGGCCTTTTTGGGGAGTTTAAACTCCTCATCACCGGCCCTCTTTTGTTGTTTGGATTTAACTCTTTCAATAACTGATTCAAGATCTTTTTTAGGATTAATATTACTATTAGTTTTAGGATTGTGAGTTTGACAATTTTCGATAGGGCAAGTAATCAAAGATATCTCACCCAGTACTGATTGCTGCTCCAGCTCCAGCATCTCCTTTTTCTTGATGAAGTCTGCAATATATTCCTCATTATAGATTGGTGTCTTTTCTTGGATGGCGAGCTCCGCCTTAGTACAAGTCAGTTGGACTTCTTTCGATCGAGCTACCCCCCAAAGCATATGGAGACTGTGGCATGCCTGTTCCGACGTGACTTCGATAGTTTCGGATTCGATATTGCTCTCATCCATAATTTCTACGTTACTGTCAGAGCTTTCGGTTTGCTTGGTACGTGCCATAGCGAAATGAAGTGACTTACGTATGGTCGGTTCAAAAATGGCCGCACTTCTGTTGACAGTGATCCTCGTTCTGGTCGACCTTCGACAGGAACATCGTCGCATAATGTCGAGCGTGTTCGTGTCGCAGTTGAACAAGATCGTCGTTTGAATGTGAGAGAACTGGTAGATGAAATTAGAATACCAAAAAGGACTGTTTGGCGAATTTTAACCGAGAATTTGGGAATGACTCGTGTTTGTGCAAAATTCATCCCGAAACTGCTCTCAGACCAGCAAAAAAATCTTCGATTAGAAATCGCTCAGGACAATTTGGAAATGATCAATAGTGATGAAAACTTTCTTAAAAAGATTATTACTGGTGATGAGACATGGGTTTATGGCAGTGCTTCTCAAACTTTCAATACTGGCGCCCCCCTTTTCAATCACAATTTTTATCGCGCCCCCCCTACACATAATAATTTACTGAATGCAATAATAATGCACTTTTACGATAAAGCAACAATATTTATTATAAACCGTACAAATTCATGACATAAGTATTAAATTTTGTATGTGTTACATTTAAGCAAAAAAAAGTTAGTTAAGTAATAGGATAATTACTAAGTTATTTTTCCTTTCTCTGATTTTTAAATTAGAACATATTACAAAATGCGGTGGTTGCTTAGAAGACAAAATATAGATATCAGCTAAATATAGAAAATGAACTCAGAGGGTCAATTTCTTATCTTAAAACTCCTTTCAAAAACTTTGCTCTGTAAGACAAGCCCATGGAAGTAGATAATAATTATTAAACTTATTCTTAATTTAGTATTAATTAATTAGTCATAAAATACTCTGTGCACCACTCATACATTAAAAGCAGTGTTTCTCAAACTTTCAATACTGGCGACCCAATTTTCAATCATAATTTTTGTCTCGCCCCCCTGTACAACAATAATGTATTTACTGCAATAAAAATGCACTTTGAGAGAGAGACGCTTAAGTTACAATACGATCTTAATTATAAACCGTACAAATTAATACACGATAAGTATATTAAATTTTGTGTATATGTAACTTTTAAGTAATAAATATTTTAAGAAAATTACTTAAAATATATATTACTTAGAATTATGTTATTTTTCTTTCTCTAATTTTCAAATTGGAACAGATCGCAAAATGATGTATTTAATTAAAGATTTATTTCCTTCAGCATATTCATTTCTCAAAGTACATATGTCATTAGAAAAATAGTCTAGTCAATGTCGCTCTCTATCATATCCATCACATCTGGCATTATAGGATACGTTTGCGTGAGTCTGGGCAACCTATCGGACGTCTGCGCAAAACATGTAAAAATGCTTTTCCTCGTACAATTCCAGTCAGTTTTGGTCGACTCGATACTCCTATAGCTACCGAATCTAGCTTGAATGTACATTTTTTTAATTTCCACGTTAATTGTAATTCACGTTAATTAAGTATTTACGGCAGTAGATTAAAACAATATCATACATACATTTTTAAGTCGTAAGCAAACATTGGACCATAATAAAGAATCAACAAGTACACAGACGAACGAGCATGGTTCCGAAAATTAAATCAAGGCGATTTTCTCAAAAATACTTAAATTTTGGATTTACCACTACTAAAGTAAATGATGGAAAAAAAGCCCCAGCTCGATATGTGTTAAAACTTACAAATCTGTAGAACAACATGTGAAAGTTGTTTTTAAAACATGTAAAATCATTTAGCTAAGTTTGCAAAGAATATTAAAAAGTATTTTCTGGATTAGGACAGCTTGGTAGCAAGTTACGAGTGGATTAGGGATCTATTTCAAGATACTCCAGAAGGGCTCTCAACTTCCGAAGAAGAAATATTCATAGATTTCACATCCAGTGAAAAATTAAAAGGCAATTTTGTAATAAATCGCTCTTTGAATTTGGGGTAGAGGTGGATGAGGAATTATCTGTACTGAAAACAAAAGCACTTCGTATACTATTACCATTTTCAACATCCTACCTTTTTCAAACCGGATTTTCTGCAGTGGATGCCTTGAAGACAAAATATAGATCTCAGCTAAATATAAAAAAATAACTTTTTAGATGTGAATTTCTGATATTAAACCTTCCTTTGAAAAACTTTCCTGTACAAGACAAGCCCGTGGAAGTCCCTAATAATTATTAAACTTGTTCTTAATTTAGTAATAAGATTGATTGATTGAATATTAACGTCGCACTGTTCAGCTGCACGAGGGCTTTTGACGACGGACCACGTAAATTTGAACCATAGTCAAGTGACGGGGATGACACCTGAGCTGGCACCCCTCTCTCCTAACTACCACACCACACCAACGGGAAAACGTTTGAACTCTCAACAGATTTAACGTGCATCACTGCCCTACACGGCGGATCTTTAGTGGTACTGGGCTCGAATTCGTGACAAGGTAAGCCTCGATCCGATACCTATACCACTCGGCTACCGCGGCCAAATTCAGTAATAAGAAATTATTTATAAAATACCTTCTTCAGTACTGATACATCAAACGTATACTGGCTGAAACACCGACTCTTCGCACGAGTTCATTTTTTAAAAAAATAAAACATTATTCTTGATATAATAGCTGAACTGTAAGGAGAGTAAAACTGTGTGCACGACATTGTATACAAAAATGTAAAAGGATTTTTTTTTTTAGATAACTGCTATAATTGTAAATAACTGTTTAAAAGAACTGTAATTTTAAACCTCACACAATTAGCATTTAGAATTAATGTTAAATTATGAAAAAGAATATAAAATTCCTATGAAGAATAATTGTGTTACTTTTTAACATTTAAAGCGAGAAGACTTCAAAATGTTTTAACCCGGGAGCAGGCGCGTACTCTATACTAACATTAATGGTATTGCGGGGGGGGACTCAGTCACCTCACTCATTTGTTTATAATTATTTTTACTGTACACGATACAAATCGGAATTCTAGTGAATATTTTAATTTATAGAAAGTATATTTACCTTCTTTCAAGAACTATTCATTTCTTTGATAATTTGTGAAAAAATCCAATAAAACTGAACTAAAATGATTCAAAAGTACAAGACCATAATAAAGGACGCAAATCAGACACTTTTCACTAATATTACAGAAATGTTAAATCAATCAATTATTTTCCAAATATCGTAAAACTCTATTATTTACAATTTCCCTAAGCGAAAAGCAGACGCATAAAAGATGGGAGGAACTAATATTGATAATAACCATACAATAAGATTGAAGGTCAATCAAATGATTAGCAAACGTACTATGCAGCCTGGCTGAAAAGTGAATCATGACTTCTTTTTCTTTTTCTACAACTAATGTACAGTATTTCAATAATAATTACAGTGGTGAATTGTTTATCTTCTTAGAATTTTTCTCAGGGCCTGGGTTTCGTTTTCTTTTAACGAGTAATATTTTATGTTAAAACGTAATAAAAAAATCTCTCATTGAGGAAATACAGCAAATAAAACAAAATGTTTTTTTTTTCTTTAATTTGGTTTGGGATCAAAGATAGCTATTTGATGACGGAAAAAAGCCAGATAATAAACATAAATTATGTCAGTGTTGTTGTGTGTATTTTTTTTTTATTATGGAAGAAAGCATTTTGTTTTACTTCTCTTTCCGGTTATTTTTTTTAAAAAGATCTTTAAATTTTCGATACGCTCGCGCCCCCCTTGCAGGGTCATCGCGCCCCCCCAGGGGGGCGCGCCCCACACTTTGAGAAACACTGGTTTATGGTTATGATCCTGAAACCAAACAACAATCTTCGCAGTGGAAGTTTCCGTCGGAGCCACGGCCGAAAAAAGCCCGTCTAAGTCGAAGCAACATCAAGTCAATGTTGATTGTTTTTTTTTTATTATTATGAGGGTATTGTACACCACGAGTATGCCCATACATGCCAAACAATGGTAAAATCCTAGGAAGACCCACTGCTGTTTTTGGCACCAAAAATTTTTCGCCAAAAAGCGCCAAATTGAAGGTTTTCAAAAAGGCGTCAATGACGAAAAACTCTTGGGAAGCGCATGCGTCAGCGGGGGGGGGGGGGGATGAAATGGGCGTTTCGCAAAGATGAAATCGAATAAATTCATTAAATTAATCATTATATAATAAAAAAAAAGGAGAAAGCAATGAAATTCATTTTAAAAAAGCATTCTAAAACCAGTGTGTACGGCATGATTTACATTTTTAAAAAAAGACGAAAGGGGCGTTTCGCAAAGATAAAATCGAAGAAATACATGAAATCAATCATTTTAAAAAATGTTAAAAAGCACTTACCTTACGCTTGCATTTCGTCATGACCTGTTGGTGGATACACCCTTGCGATGGATGCAAGGAATTTATGAAAATTCTCATTCACCAACTTGTGATCGTTAGATCACCGCCACATGTCTTATTAACTTTGTCATATTCTTATTAACTTTCAAGTCATTCACCACGAACGCATTCATGCTCTTGCCAAACCAATATCTCGTCAAACGCAAGATAATAGTTATAGCAAGTTTGCTTTCTCTAAACCAAGTGCCCTTTCTCACACTCCGAACGACGTCGTGGCGATTATCTTTCGACTGGTTGCGGCAACGCCATTCGTAGCCGTCAACCGTTCCTTTCGCTTTTGCAAACGCATATTTTTTTACACCTCGAACATTCATAACGAGAAGCAATTAAATTAGCTTTCATACACCATTCTAACGTCTCTTTCTTCCCCTATGTGCCCAGGAGCACAAAGAAACCTATCGTAGCCTCACTTTCAAGTAATTTCCTTTCACACACCATTCTTAACAACAACCGGTGGAGAGCAAACCTTCTCCAGCGAAGTCAAATGTCAAAATGACGTTTTTTCGGAAAAGGCGAAAAATGTTGCACTTTTTTAGGGTTGCCATTTTTTCGGTGATTTGAAAATCCAAATTTTTGATGCAATGGAAGGGTTACCATATTGTAACCTTTATCGCTCAAAATTTGGCGACCAAAAGTGGGTCCTCCTAGGATTCAACCCCAAACAATTAACAAAGAGTACTACGTTGAAGTTTTGAAAAGATTACGTAATGCAATCAGGAGAAAACGACCGCAACTTTGGGAATCCGGTGACTGGCTTCTTCATCACGACAATGCTCCAGCGCACACATCGAACCTTGTGCAGCAGTATTTATCAAAACACAGTATTGCGCAGCTCCGCCAGCCTCCATACAGTCCCGATATAGCTCCCTGCGACTTTTGGCTATTTCCTCGATTGAAAATGCCGCTTAAGGGACATCGATTCGACAATATGCGACGAATGCACTCAAGGCGATTTCGAAGACTGACTTTCAAGAGTGCTTTAATAAGTGGAAACATCGATATGAGCAACTCGTTCAATCAAATGGGGACTACTTTGAAGGATGCCACGGATGACGAAGAATAAATTAAGCGCTGAGAAACCGAAGTAGGTCGGATACTTTTGGGACAGACCTCGTATATTTCCAATATTTTAATAAGATGATACATAAATTTTAAGACAAGTTTTTGAGATTCATTTGAAATTATAACAATATAATTTTTATGGAAGTACACAATAAAATTGCTTTTTTTTACTGTCAAAGTTGATATAATCAATAGAATAAACTGTTTTATATTAACATTCCCTTAAATACATGAGGATAAGAACTTAAAAAGAACATATCATTTTCTAAAATCTTCAATTTTAATTCACTTTTACTTAACCATTTAATTTTTGTTATTAAAGCAAACCATGATTTACTGTACCAAAACATATCCCTTTATACACACATACCTACAAAATTATTTTATAAAAGTAGGCTAAATACTACTTTTTTCTCCTCGAAGGGTTAAATAATCCCACGATTATAAAACATACTATGAACAAATTCTTATGAAAACATTGCACATCAAAGAAAATACACACTTTTTTTGCAAACAAAAATTAATTTAGCTTTTTAATTGAAGTTGGTTAATATGAAAGTTTTTGTTTAATAATTATAGGAATTCTGAGATAGAAATAAAATTGCAGAAATAAAATTGCTTTTAACATCATTCAAAGGTTTTGGGTACCTGAAATAATCTTATCAAGAACATATTTTGTATGTTTTATACACTGACTTCCTTTGTAATTATTGCCCTTCAAAAGGTTTGAATTTCCTTAAAAATGCCTGTCTCCAACATTCAGAAATAAATTAACTGGACATTTTTAATAAATTAAGAAACATGTTTAAAGAAATAGGCTTTTTTTAATAGAATTATTTTATTGTAGAACAAATTAAATTGTTTTGTGAAAATTTCTCGTATACAGTTCTATTTAATAATCATACTCATTTTAAGATACATCATTTACTGACACTTAATTTTAACATTACATGAATGCACTATAAGTAAATAAAGCATTTCATGATCTGCTATATAAATCACTCTCTCTCTGAAAGTAACATTATACTATAAGGACAAATCGAGGATCTATCTGCCAGTATTCAACATGCATAATATGTACAATTATTATATCTGAAATTTTATCGTATTGATAATAGTTTGCCGCGTTGGGTATAGTTAGGCATTCTTCACTACAACACGGTTGAATTAAATAACAATAACATTTATTAACTTTAAAGATTAAATGAGCAATTAAGAGGTAAGCTTTCAAGAACTACAACACATGGAACCAGGCACGCTACAATAATAACAGATCAATTCAATTCAGTTTTGGAGTCGTTATGTTGAGCTGTAAGGTCGCTGCATACTCCCCTTCCAGTGTCAACGATACCTAGTTGGAAGATGAACTTTGCGACCAGAACGTGTAGATGGCTGGGTAGGCGTTGAAGCTGTTGGATCAGATTCCACAGTAGCAGGTGTTGAAGCTGTTGCATTAGGTTCCACAGTAGCAGGTATTTCATTCTTGGTTTGAGGTAGTTGCAAGTCCTCAGTGTTAAGAAAGAAGGCAGGTTTGCATCTATCAATAGATACAGATACCCGTTTACCATTGATGTCAAGGAAAAACACTTTATCCTTCCTTTGTAAGACTTTGAAAGGGCCATCATAGGGTTGTTGAAGTGGACGACGTAACATGTCTCGGCAAAGAAAAACATGTGTTGCTTCCAACAGTCCTGGATGGATAAAAACTGGACGTTTGCTATGGTGTTTTGGTGGTTTAGGGTGAAGTGATTGCACGTGAGACTTAAGTTTCGAAACAAAATTCACAACATCATCGTCTGGCTTGGAAGAGTCAAAGCGGTGTGAGCGGTGTGATATCTATATGAACTTGTACCAACATCCCGCGATGACGATCGTTTTGGCGTGATGGTTAGCGTACTTGCTTCATTCGTACGTTCGGAATGGAAGGTACTCAGATCGAATCTTCCCTCCGACACTTTTCATAGTATTTTTGAGAAATTGTATATGGTATGGGTCTAGATTAAATGAAATATCACAAGAATTTTGAAATTTCAGATCTTACAAACTGGCACAATTATAAAATCCACTTCTATATAGTCAACTTTCAGAATTTACATAGAACAAATTAGAATACTGAAATCATGCAACTTATAGAAAGAAGTTGAATAAAAGAAACAAATACATGACATGTTATTTTGTTATCACTGATATGCAACTGAAGTATCATTTTATATATTACATTAATACTTTTAAAAAAATGGAAGGTGAAACGACATCAGAAAAAAAGATTCAGAATTCTCACTCTGAAATTTAATGTTTGAAAATTAATAAAAATCATTATTAATTCGATAAGTTACCAAAGTTTATCATTAATAAATTAATCACAATGTGTACTAATTGTAAACAAGATTCTTTTACCAGGGCATTCCTAAATTTCATGAAACTTCTCAGTTTCCCAAATTACACATGAGCAAAATATTAAATTACTTCAAAGTTTTTTTAAGAAATGCTAAATCAGTACTCGTACCATTCCACAAATTTTGGAACATGCATTAAACTGCCGACTAATTTTGCCAAGCAAAAAGACATAACAAATTTTAAAAACACACACAATTACATCACTATTATTGTTACTGTGTGCAAACGTGATCAGGGACAGTTTCTACTATTGGCTGTATATCGCAGCATTTGGCATTTTTTTTATTTTAAGAAATTGGTCAATATTATACAATACAAGCACCCCAAATTTGTCCAGTAAGCATATGTTACACAAAAATTTCAGTGATTTTGGATGATGAAACACTTATTTTTGAAAACATTTCTTTGAAATTACCTTTTTTTACTGAATTCTTCATGAATATAGATTATTGTAAACAACAATGTCAAGTTATTCATTTAAGGGTAAATAGAGAGTTGAAAAAGGTTGTATTAAAATTCTGAATATTTCCATTGCTTTCAGAAAGTAAACATCCTACAGAAAATGTCTATATGTAAAGTCGTATTTGGTTTCATGATCCTAATTTCCCATAAATATCATAGAACTGATTTAAGTACACTTCTTGGGTCAATATTTGTAACTAACTCAATGCGACAAATTTATTTAGGTCTTAAATTTATTAGCAGGATAATATCAATATATATTAGCATTTAGACTTTAATACTTATGTAAAAAAATCCAGAGTATTCTTATGCTTAATACATTTCAGCTGGGGTTGCACAGATTTCTTTAACACACAATGTTGATATTTCAATAACAAGTGTAAAGTCTTTATATGAAATTCATCAAAATTATTGAATTTTACATTTTAATTGTGCAAATACCAATAAATGCATATTCGTTATCCATAGTAAAAAAAAAAAAAAAGGTACATCTGTGTGAGAAAAATTTATATCAGTCAAATTCTGGAAAACAAATGTGTTAAGAAATCCTCACATAAGTAGATACCACACAAATATTTAATAATAATTTTTTTTAAACTAAAAGAATTATGGATTTAAAAATGACTTTTTATTTTAATCATGTACAAGAGAACAGGAATTTAATATTCAATATATGCACACAATTTTATATTCTATAATACACACATTTTAATGCCTTAATTTTTTATCTTTCTCGATAAATTATATCTTTTTACTTAAATAGTACTGCGAATACACAGACTTTCAAAATGTTACATGATTTTTTTATATATAATTTTACAAATGGTAATTTTCATTTCTAATGTTTGAAAGTGGTATAAATTATATATATATATACTTGTTTTAATATGACAGGTATGATTACATATCAGATTTTTGTGTTCTTATTTTAGATAATTAAATACAGAAATATCTCTTTTAACTACTCTAAAGATGTGTAAAACAAATTTAAAAAATTTAAGCTAACCAAATATATTTTATCTTTTTATGTATGTTCTCTATATAATTTAATTTAAAATAAACAAAAATTTCCATTCCTGTAGACATCTATCCAAAATCCGATTGGATTGTTCGGCCACTTTCCCGCCATTTTTTTTCTTGCCAAATCGTAGGGTTTCTACTCCAAAACACAACACACAAAATCGCGCCAAGCTGGCGATTTTTCAAAATTTATCGGACCAGTAGCCGATTCGATCTGTTTAGAAGTTTCTCTTATGTGAACACAAAAATAGTAAAAAGGGAGTTCGGTTTTTGGTGGCGACGGTTTCTAAATGGTTGGTACTGAAAACAAATGTCGTTCTTTGATTGATTGAAAGGTTGAAGGGGATATAGAGCAACACAGGCTATGATCCCGATGTCGTTCTTATCCATGTTTACTAAACACTCGAATTTTTACCGGGATATTAAAAAGAGATTTTTTTCCGACAGTCGACATCTTTTACTATAATCGAATTACCACGTATAGTCAAATACGAAATTTTAGCGGGTATAGTTTAAATGTGCAAGAGCATAGAAATGTTTGGCGGTAAAAAAACGAAAATATAATCACATGTCCTCTTCATGATAATCGCGCTAAAAATTCTAGTTGTTTCCATGGTTACATTTTATAATCAAGTGAATCTATCAACCAATCACCAGATTCTTATGTAAACGCACCCGATTCTCAACGGGTCGGAAAAAAAAATACCGGTATTATGCCGGCTTCCATGTAAACGGGGCTTTAGAGGTTAAATTTATCAAAGTCAACTGTTTATGACCACTTGAAATATGCTCAAAGCTCGAAATATGGGTTCCTCGTGTTCTCATAGAAATAAATTTATGTCTGTGATTGCTTATCAAACATCAAGATAATGATCCCTTTTTGAGGCACATCATCACTAGGGCCGCGGTAGCCGAGTGGCATAGGTATCGGATCGTGGCTTGCTTGGTCACGAGTTCGATCCCAGTACCACTAAAGACTTGCAGCGATGCACGTTCAATCTGTCGAGAGCTGAAACGTCCTCCCGTTGGTGTCGTGTGGTAGTTAGGAGAGGGGGGATGATTCAAAATGACGTCGCCAAAAGCCCTCGTGTAGCTGAACAGTGCGACGTTAATATTCAATCACTCACTAGGGGCAAGAAATGGGTTGTCCATAGCAATGTCAAACGCATGGGGTAAAATAAATGAACCGGTTCAAAGCCAATACGCATCTAATAAAGGTGATACTATCTGTTGGGTAGAATTTCAACAACAAAAAAATCGTTGTATTTTACTATTATTTACCTGACACAAACATTACTTCTAAAGTGTATTGTTATCAGCCGGAATTATTCACTTACGCCGGAATGGATCAAGAGAAAAGGCGTGTTCCGCCATCATACAAGTTTGATAACTCGCCGAAAGCTTTTACGACCTAAATGGGACTCCCACCAAGTCCTAAAGATGTGTCACCTTCTGCTTAGTGTTTGACCCACAAAAGTTTTTAAACGGCAAAATATTTACTTCAAAAGCAAACCCACCTGTATTAGTTTTTTGCAAGCAAAGAACATACATTTTATGATAGGGGAATCATGCTTCTGCGTGAAAGATGGTAAAATGTATTGGACCAGAATGAAGAATATATAGTTTAATAAAATTTTATTATTCACTATATGAATTTTTTTTCCATTTTCACAAAAAAAGGATTAAATTATAGTTTAAAAAAAACTAAATAAACACGATTTTATAGTGAATCGAACAAAAGAGTTAAAAATAATTCTTAATATAAGAATAAAATGATTAACGAGAAAATGAATTTAATTGTGGTATGAGCGTGGGGGTATGCTTTGTACTTCATTTTTATACTAACTCAGCCTTTCGGTACAGAACTAGTAAAAAATTATAACAGTTGATATAGAGCACCTCTTCCCCAGCTTTTACCGCAATGACATTGATTTTCTCGTTAATCATTTTATTCCTATATTAAGAATTATTTTTCTTTTGTTCGATTAACTATAAAAGCGTGTTTTTTAGCTTTTTTATAATCTATAATTTATTTTTCATTTTTTAGTTCGATCTACAATAAAAAAGAATGTTTTTTTTAGTTTTTTAAACTATCATTTATTCATTGATGAATTAATCTCAAATGTGCCAGTTTTTAGAATCTGGAATACCCATTGGTATCCTATCATTGCGTGGATACGGCCTGGTTTGCAAAATGTAGGATCAGCCAACTGAAGGAAATTTGAAAGAGCTAAGTTTGAAATATTTCATGCGGAAGGTGTAAAGTCGATGATATTTTTCACTAAAAAAAGCTCAATATTCTATCTTAAACTTGCATCTGCATTAGACATAAAATAATCCGTTTTGAATCGAAGGGTTTGTGAGAAATTGCTTAATCCGGTGACTTCTGAATCAGTTCTCAGCTGTCTTGGTAAAATGAAGCAATGAATGATGTTTCATTCCACGGATCCGACGAGAGAATTTAGAAAAACATACTTTATGTCTAAGTTTTCAGTTAGAACATAAATTATTTTTTTCACATGACAAGTCTTTATTTTATTTCCATTTTCAGAAAAACTAGACAATTGCTTATATTATGGTAAGAAATTGCTGACGCGCTCTTTCCTTTTTCACATAAAGAACCCTTTTAGGGTTGTAACTAAATCTTGTAGTCGCCAAATCTGGAAATGGAATATGGAATTACTCACCAAATCTCTAGAAATGGTATGTGGAATTAATCGCCGAATCTGGAAATGGTATGTGGAATTAGTCTTAAAATCTGGAAATAGTTACTCCTGATGAGCCTGATCAGGACAATGGAACAAAATTATGAAATTATTGTATTGTCATCGGTCTTTTGAAAATTGTATAAAATTTTGAATTAAGCTGACCTTTTAAAGTGAGTAAAAATCGAGTTCAAAGATTCCGTTACATACAAGTGAAGCTTAAAAAGCGAGTTAAAAAAAAGAAACTACTTTCTAAGCAACCCAAAATAAATGAAAGGAGACACATAAGAATAAGTAGCATATATCTGACTTTATTGCATTTGCCGCGTTGCGTGGTTAAGCATTCTTCATCACAACACGGTTGAATTAAATAACAATAAACATTTATTAACTTTAGATTAAATGTGCAATTAAGAGGTAAACTTCTAAAAACAACAACACATGGAACCAGGCACGCTACAATAATAACAGATCAATTCAGTTCAGTTTTGGAGTCGTTATGTTGAGCTGTAAGGTCGCTGCATACTCCCCTTCCAGTGTCAACGATACCTAGTTGGAAGATGAACTTTGCGACCAGAACGTGTAGATGGCTGGGTAGGCGTTGAAGCTGTTGGATCAGATTCCACAGTAGCAGGTGTTGAAGCTGTTGCATTAGGTTCCACAGTAGCAGGTGTTTCATTCTTGGTTTGAGGTAGTTGCAAGTCCTCAGTGTTAAGAAAGAAGGCAGGTTTGCATCTATCAATAGATACAGATACCCGTTTACCATTGATGTCAAGGAAAACACTTTATCCTTCCTTTGTAAGACTTTGAAAGGGCCATCATAGGGTTGTTGAAGTGGACGACGTAACATGTCTCGGCGAAGAAAAACATGTGTTGCTTCCAACAGTCCTGGATGGATAAAAACTGGACGTTTGCCATGGTGTTTTGGTGGTTTAGGGTGAAGTGATTGCATGTGAGACTTAAGTTTCGAAACAAAATTCACAACATCATCGTCTGGCTTGGAAGAGTCAAACATCTCCCTGGCAGTCGAATAGTGGTCCCAAAAACTAATTCAGCTGGGGTACACAGAATATCTTCTTTAAGAGAAGCTCGTAGACCTAGTAAGATGATAGGGAGTACTTCTGTCCACGCTCAGTAGCATGGCATTTGATTGCACTCTTCAATGGGCGGTGCAATTCTTCGATCATCCCATTAGCTTGAGGGTGGTATCCAGTTGTACGACACTTCTGAACACCAAGTAGTTTGCTAAGAGCTTTGAAGAGCGAGGACTCAAACTGCCTGCCCCTGTCGGTTGTGAGAATTGCAGGAGTTCCAAAGCGAGACACCCAAGAGGAAAAAGAAGGCCTCAGCCACAGTCTCAGCAGTTATGTCTTTGAGAGGTTGGGCCTCTGGCCATTTCGAAAAACGGTCAATCATTGTCAGGCAATAGGTGTAGCCATTTGATGGAGGTAGAAGTCCAATGAGATCCAGATGAACATGATCAAAACGTTGGGAAGGTTCTTGAAATGATGAAAGAGGTGATCTAGTATGACGATGAATTTTGGATTTTTGGCAAGCTAGGCAGTGTCTTGCCCACTTAGCTACATCTGATGAGATTGATGGCCAAACAAAACGCTGCTTCATCAAATGCACTGATCGACGTATGCCAGGATGGGATAAATTATGCATAGCAGAGAAAACATCTTGGCGATGCTGTTTTGGGATGTAGGGTCTGGCTGTGCCCGTTGATAGATCACACATAATTTCAGTAGACAATTGGGAAAAGTTACCTTTTGAGTTCCAAGGAAGTTCAGATGCTATTAGGGTGTGAAGCTCCTGATCAGTCTGTTGTGTCTCAGCAATACAGTCATAGTCAATTTGACTTGGGAAGGTGATTGCAGAAACACGAGAAGGACATCAGCAGCAATATTGTCAGATCCTGGAATGTGTACAATATTTGTGGTGAACTGAGAGATGAAATCCAGCTGACGGATCTGCCGTGGAGAACACTTGTCACTTTTTGCCTAAAAGCATAAGTGAGGGGGCTTGTGGTCAGTAAACACTGTGAAATCTCTAGCTTCCAGCATATACCGAAAGTGTCGGATAGCCGAGTAGATAGCAAGGAGTTCACGGTCGTAGGCACTGTAAGACTTTTCAGATGAAGTAAGTTTTCTGGAAAAGAAAGCCAATGGCTGTAGCTCAGAGTCCACAACTTGGTGAAGTGCACCTCCTATGGCATAATCAGAGGCGTCCACATGAAGAGCAAGCGGGGCAGAAGGTGAAGGATGAGCAAGAAGTGCAGCATCAGCAAGAGCTTGTTTACACCTCTGAAATGCTGTAATTGCCTCAGAAGACCAGTTTAAAGGCTTTGAGTCCTTCTTACCTTTAGAACCTTTTAAAAATTCATAAAAGATACTGTTGTTCAGCTGCTTTGGGAAAGAAACGTCTATAAAAATTTAACAGTCCTAAAAATTTTCTCAGAGAGCCAACAGTCTCTGGTTGTTTGTAATCAAGAACTGCTTGAACTTTGTCAGGCAATGGCTTAATGCCATCAGGAGTGATAAAGTGGCCAAGGAAAATGAGTTCAGTCACACCAAATACACATTTAGAGATATTTAGTTTTTTAAACCATATGAGCTCAGTCTTTGGAATATAGTTCTTAAGTGAGAACGATGCTCCTCAGCATTTTCTGAGTAACACAAAATATCATCAAGTAGACAAAACAAAAAGGAAGTCCTCTTAGTACTTCATGCATGAATCATAAAGGTTTGTGGTGCATTCACAAGGCCAAAACACAAATGGGTATATTCGTAAAGACCCCATGGAGTTGTTACAGCTGTCTTAGGAATATCACACTCAGCTATAGGGATTTGGTGGAATGCCTTAAAAATGTCTATTTTGGAAAATATCTTCTTGCCATGTAGTGCATGAGCAAAGTCATTCAAATAAGGCATGGGGTAGCTGTCGAACTCAGTAACAGAATTTAGCTGCCTGTAATCCCCAACAGGTCTAACTGTAGAGTCAGATTTGGGCACAACATGAAGAGGAGAACTCCAGGGACTTTTGGAAGGTCTAATAATGCCTTGAGCAAGAAGAAATTCAAATTCTACCTTCACTGCATCATACAGTTTAGGGTGTAGCCTTCTAGGCCTGGCAGTGACTGGTGGGCCAGTAGTAATAATATGGTGGACTGTGCCATGTGATGCTGATTTGGAAATTAAAGAAGGGTTGCTGAGGTCTGGATATTCCGATAAGATGTTTTTAAAACTGATGTTTGCATCTACAGTGAGGATTGAGGGGATGTACAATATTTGAAAAAACACAAGAAGTGAAAAGAGAAGTTTCCACATCCACCAACCTTTTTTTTCTTAAAGGTCGATTAAAAGGTTGAAGTGCTTTAGAAAATCAGCACCAATTATAGGAGATGATACATCAGCAATTATGAAAGTCCAGATAAAAGGTCGCCTCAGACCCAGGTTCAGTTCTTTACGGACCATACCATAGGCTGGAATTTTGGTATTATTAGCAGCAAATAAGGAGAAGTTAGACTGAGGTGATTTATTCATAGTTGGAGAAGGTGGGATGACACAGATTTCACTTCCAGAGTCTATGAGAAATTTCTGGCCAGACTTGCGGTCTAATAAAAATAACCGCTGGTATGTTTCGAGGGCTCTGCCATTCCAGCTATGACAGAGCTTACTCGTTTTTTTGCACAAATGCACAAGGTGAAACACACTTGCGGGCCTGCTCTTTATAACGGCGATGATAGTAGCAGATGCCACTTCCTCTATTGACACTCCTAGAGCGTGAATGTGATCTCCGGCGGTCAGAACTATATCGTTGGTGGCGAGAGGAATTGCGCTCTCTTGTCAGTTCAGCAACTTGTAGAGACAGCTCTTGGATCTGAATGGCGAGAGTCCATGGTTGGCTGAACACTGCATGAAGATGACTGGGATGGTGGAGGAACAGTTTTGGCCGCACAGATAGTCGAGGATGCACCAACAACCTCAGAAACCTTATCAGCGATGATAGCCAGTTTATCCAAAGGCTCTGAGATGCAGATAAAACAGTCTGGATATGTGGTGGCATTCTTTGAAGCCACAAACTTTGCAGAAAGTCATCCTGGAGTTGGCCATTGGGCAGCTCTTTCATTTTCGCAACAGGTGGCTGGGCTTCTCATCTCCTAGCTGAAGGTCAGTAAGCAGTTTCTTAATTTTTTGAGTCTCCGAGTCGCTAAATTGGGTGATGAGCCGCTGCGAGAGAGTGTGATATTTGTCACTGTTCGGAGGCTTAACACAATGTCCGACACGTAGGAGAGAGTTTCAGCATCAGGTTCGCAACCAAAGCAGAATACTTAGTATCATCACTGGAGATACCACTGAATGTGAATGCATGGTCGCATTGCGCAATCCATGAACGAACGTTGGATTTCCAAAACGGCGGCAGCCGCAACGCAATACGAGCGACTTCAACGGTTTCACTAGTCATATTGTAGAATAAGCAGGAAGCGAAACGAATCTCCGAGCAGATGCTTCAAGTGGCCTTGAGGAGAAGGAGAAAAAAAATCTTTCGCTACGGGCTGATCATCCGTAGTAGAAGAATTTGTATTGCATTCGCCAGTAGAACAGAATAGCTTACGTGTTTTTAAGTCCAAAAAGGGGTCACCACTGCCGCGTTGGGTGGTTAAGCATTCTTCATCACAACACGGTTGAATTAAATAACAATAAACATTTATTAACTTTAGATTAAATGTGCAATTAAGAGGTAAACTTCTAAAAACAACAACCCATGGAACCAGGCACGCTACAATAATAACAGATCAATTCAGTTCAGTTTTGGAGTCGTTATGTTGAGCTGTAAGGTCGCTGCACATTTATACGTATTTAAAATCATACATTTCCAAGAAGTTATGTATAAAAGATATATTAAGTATGTATGCGTTATATATAATTTCTACATTATTTTTTATTCGAAATTGCCTTTTATTAATAGAAAGTTTGATCTCTTTCACGCTAAACAATGGGATTCTTAGAATCAAACTCTTAATTTTTACCATTAATTACAGACAATTATAAAAGTACATAAACCTTCAAATAAAAACAGCGTTATAAAGCGTATTTTTTTTCAAGGAAACCCAAAAAATATATTGAATTGTAGATAAACATTGAGTTAAAAGAGAATTTTAAAATAAATTATACATTACCTAAAAAAGTACTTAAAAACAAAATGCAAGAAATAAAAAGTTTTTAAAAAAGTGATACTTTTAAATACTTAAGAAGGATGTGAAATTTGCAAACTTAGCCAAGGATCCACAGTTTCTTTTTTATCGAAATTCTGTGTATCGTACCTAAACTGGGACCTTCTCAACTTATTTTTCAATCTTTCTGATTGACTACCAGAATCGTATATGTTAACAATGTTCCACACAGAGCAGGAATTGTACTTTTTTTGAATAAGATGATGTCACATCCAGTGAATGTAAAATCTAACTTCCCCAAAGTTTATTTTTTTGGTTGAGGTTCTTCGAGATTGCCGGTATAGAACAACCTTAAACGCAAATTATCATAAAAGGCCGCCTTTCGTTTTTCTAGATGAATACACATTTCACCTGCAACCCATGGTACGGTAATAAGACTGCTGAATTCGATGACCCAGTGGAATGCAGATTCAATTGTCTCGCTAAGACTAATATTCGAAAAATCAAGATTTAGAAGCCATCCAATTACTACTCTGCACGTCAATAGATTCAAGGTGATGATGAAAAAAGTGGGCACCGAGAAAGTATCTTAGGCATTGGACAGCATTTCGTCGATCTTTGCCTTGTGTTTTAGGATATTCATTTGCTTGGATGATCCAAAGTTCTTCGGGTGGATTTGTTGAACGTGTTGAGTTAGAAAGTTGATCAAAGAACAGCAATGATGACAAAGCGTGCAGTACAAGAGGGCCACTAGACATGGAAATGTTGGATGCTCAAGGGCTTCAAGGAACGCCTTGGAGCTGATCAACAAGATTTGTGCTATCGGCTCTTGTACAGGATACCCATATGCTTCGTATTTTAAGGTAAAGTTATCAGGGTATGCAATTCCTTTTAGAATAGAGTACACAATTGGCAAGGAGCAAAGTACAAATGTGGTGAAATTTACGTTTTTCCCGTTGCTTAGCATGCAAGTTCTATTAATGTCGTGCAATGTAGAAGTCAAAAGTCTTTTTTTACGATACATTGCGATATAAACTGCCAAGGCGAATAAATGGCTGCATACGTACGCCCCCACTATCTTCCAGTTTTCAAATTCGAATACGATTATAGACGAGGCCCACGTGCTTAAATTAACAAAGATAAGAAGAAATTTAAATATAAACGATGATACTTGGTAGTCCGATCCAGTGCATAGATTTCAACGATAGACTTGAAGTCCTTTTACCATTCCAAGATACAGTTTGTTTTCCTTGAAATCCTTTGGCTGAGGATAAAATAATATTCCTCGGTTTTGTTTGAACTGAAATTGACATAGTTACTTAAAAGTTTCAAGGCATACAACTTCTTTTTTAAAATTTTTTTAAGAGATATCTTTCGTTTACTTCAAATAACCAACAGATTAATTTTTTACTCGCTTTTTAATATGAAAGATCTTTTTAATTGAAAATGTTTAGTTTTTCTTCCTTTTCTTTCTAGATTATATATTTCACGCTGAATATACGAAATGAATCATATTATTTTTAAAAAAGCAGTTTTAAGTAAAGGAACTAATAGCACAAAAGAGCTGCTTTCTTTATAGAAGCCAACTTTTAGAAAATGGATTTTCAGAAATATGATCTGAAAACTTAATGTATTTTTGTTTCGAAACATAATGGAATCATTTAGAATTTACTATTGATATTTAAGAATCAACATCAACAAGAGATTGCTTCCCCTCAATTTTAAAATTGCCAACTTCGCGATAAAAAACATATAATAAGAAAGTCTTTTTATAAAGTCCTTTACTACAGCTGTAAAATCGATATTTAAAGGAACTGAGATCTCCTAATATAAAAAAATAACGAAATAAAAACAAAAATCAATACCTAAAAGTAATAAGTGATTTCAAGATTTTTCATAATATAGAGAGCTAATGTATTCTACCGATTACACCATGCCCTGTTCAACTAAAGTAACTACATGATTGATCGAAGTAATTCAAAACCATTAATAAATAAATATACAAAAATAAGAAAATAATAAATAATACTTTCGCCTTTATAAATAAAAAGCGAAACTAAAATCAATATCTAAAGGATAATTTCAAGATTTTTCATGATATTACTTATGAATTCTAGCCATTGTGCAATGTTCAATTAAAGCAGCAATATGATTGGTCGAAGTAATTCAAACCATTAATAAATTCATAGTAAAAAGTCGATTTAAAAAATCTAAAAAAAATAGACAAACGTTTCGTATATGAAAACAAGTTTCTCATAACCCCTTTAATCAAAGTTAATTCTTCTTTTGTGCAGTTGTTGGATCAATAAATGAATCAATTTTTTTTAGTATTTTCGTCACTTTGAGATTATAATCAATATTGTAAATTTCCAATTCGTTACAAGAGGCAAATCGGTGCTGTGTTTCTAAAGATATATAATACAGTGAGAGATTATATTTACATAAGATGACAATTTTCCGAGGTACACTTGCAGCAATGAATCACCGAACACTGGAGAAGAAAAGAAGCAGATTATATATACTTTATTATCTGTTTACTTTCTTTCTTACTGAGTTGAACTGCGCTGTGTCTATATATCTGTACTTATTTCCAAAAGACATATAGGCTTCAATACATTTTACATTAAACTCCTCACAATCTTTTTTAATAGCGCCTCACAGAATGTACGCAATATTCTAAACATTGTGGATTCCCTTAGTATGTATCTATCACTATCGTAAGCAGATATTGAAATATGTGTATTTTAGCTAAAGAAAAAGAACAAACTTGATTCGAGAGTTCTTGTGTGTCTGTTTTTATATTTTTATTATGTAGCAATAAAGATTAATAAAAAAAGAGATCAGACTGAAGTAAATAAATCAAAACATTAATCGAAGATCTCTTATAATCAGAATAAGAGCATGTGCCCAAATGCACTACATCAAGAATAAAAAAAAAATTACGATTGAGTTTAATGTTTTCAAAAGATGACCGAACGTATCCAAAGTTTCGTACTAAAAATCATTTATCCTATTCATCATCAATCTAGTCGCATCGTCTGCTAACCAAGCCGTATCGCCAAAAACAATAAGCATTGCTCATTTATTGTATCTTTGCTAAATAATTAATTTCCATCATGAATATTCCCCCTGAATTTAAAATTATTCTGAAAAGTTTATACTTGACAGGGGTGATATTCTCCTGCGCAAAAAAACATGGAAAACAAAAGAAAAATGCCTGGGAGAAAATGAAATCAACACCGAATTGGAGATTGTTGATAGAGATTATTTTCATTGCTTTGATAGTAAACATAATTTACTTGAACAACTCTTCAGGAATGAAAGCTAGCAATTCGTTTATGATTACAACAATTATTATTGATTTCATTCTGCTTCTCTTAAGAATTTCACTCCTGCTCAACAAAACAAGAATACTCAGAGTTCTAAGGAACACGTACATCTTTAAAAATGGTCTTAAGAATGGAAATCGCTCTCTTCTACGAAAATATGCTTTCTTATCCTGTGGCTTATCTTTTCTGTTTCCTTTGACCATGATAACAGGCATTGTCAGTTTCGCTGTCTTAAATATTGACAAATGCCTCCCTTCACTAAAAGTAATCAATCAAAATGCAAGTGGTAAGGAAATCCAGTACATCCTTTTCATGACTGGGCACGCAGTTTTGTACATGAATCATTTTCTGTTATTTCCAGGATTGGTGATGGTTCTTCTAAGTTTCATATATCTATCTTTTGTGAAAACATTCAGGCAACATCTGAACGAAATACGATGCAGATTACTGGAAAAACTTTCAAGTAAAGAAATTTGTAGGGCCTTGGTGGTATTTATGATAGCCAAGAAGATTCATCGTGACATTGAAAAAGCTGTGTCTTTCATCTCTTTCCTCGTTTACGTTCTCATTTTTGGAAGAATCATGCAAGCTGTAAGTGCCATCATCTCGAAATACATGCCTGGTGACGCAAGTGTGCAAATTATGCATTCCTATTTTATTTTAACTTCGACAGTGATGTGGTTCGTCTTGCTGACCATGTGCGGTGTACAAACCAAGAAGATCGAAACTTTCATCAAGAATATGAACCAGGAGGTGATGACGAAGTACTTTATTATGTTAGGAGAAGGAAACAGTAACCTTGAAAGCGTGAATCTTTTAAATTCGTGTTCCGATATTGAGTTGAGATTCACTGGGTGGGGAATGTTTGTAGTGGATAAGAAACTCTTCCTCACCATCATGGGCGTCTTGGTGACGTATGGGGTTCTATTTGCAACAGAAGTGCCCAAAATTGTTGAATAAAAGAAATTGTACCACTTGAAAGATCAAATGGAATTGATGGAATCAGAACCTATTTCTCCCTCAATTGCATGTAATATGAGTACATTTAAATTTCTGCCAGGAGCACATATGTAAATTAGTATAGAACCCTTATGTTTACATAGTTTTATTATACTAAAACGGACTGTAATCGAAATTCAATCAGATATTGTAATTATTTTATGGATATTTAACAGACATAATTATAATTGGGAAAATAATATCCACAAATTGATTGGAAAAATATTTATAAGAAAAAAATTATTAGACTAAATTAGAGACTATCCTTGAAGTGATATCGGAAAATAAATTGAAAAAACTATAGCTTAAAAAACTAAAAAAAAAATCATTTTAAAGTTAATTGAACTAAGTTGTAACTTAATCTTTTAGTCGCCAAATCTGGAAATGAGATCTGAAATTAGTCGCCAGATGCGGGATGAGATCTGAAAATGGGAAGTCGTTAATCCTGAAGATCCTGATCAGGACAATGGAACAAAATTATTAAATTATTGTACTGTCATCAGTCCTGGACAAGTGAGCGAAATTTAGAATTAATTTGACCTTTTAAAATGGGTAAAAATTGGTTCAAAAATTCTGTTACGTACATGTGAATCTTATAAAAGAGTGTTAAAAATATCACACACATCTGCGTCTACAAAGATTTTCTGTTATTTATAGAAATTTATTCTTAAAATACACTGAATGATAAAAGGGAAGCTACACCATGAGGGAAGTGTCCCGAAAAACATTGGATAAATGCACATGAGCGAGAATTATGAATATAATTAAAATTTCTTGCCCGTCGCACACACTGAGCGCGGGATACGAACACACGTATTTTTACATGTACGTACTATTATTATGAACATACGAACGTAAGTATTTTTCTTTAACTCCATTTAATCGAAAAAAATTTCTTAAGTCATTACAGCATTGCCATGCTTAAATTTGATTTTTGCATGATACACTCTGAAACCATACAGGCCATTACATTTAAATAATTCATACAACACTATGTACTCTACAGGGGGTCCCGAAATTCAACGTCAAGTGGGCATGTCGTGAAAGGGGGAAGGTTTCGAAAAATAAAATTCCATAACACTTGGTTAAATAATGACGGGTATATTTTTGAAAACGTGGAAAATTGACACCCTCCATCACATCATTAGCTGTTGGGATCACAAGGATTTCTTCTCTAACGTAGCCCTGCTCTTAATCGAAGCTACAAGTGGGTCCAAAAACCCTATTGAGTTCATTGAAATTAATGCTGAGAAAATGATATTACCTGACTTGGACTCTCCAAAAAATGAAAAATATTTCATAATACCCAAGGGACAAAATGTTACTCTCCAAAAGGACATAACACATACTATTTTTCTATCCGTAACAATTATTGTTAATATCCAGCTATTCACATTTTCCCGAGATCTCATCTTATTAAATTTTCGTATCTAGCACCTCCGTAGAATGATCTTCATTAGAAATGTCACTAAGTACACGTCTGAGATACAAACAAATTGTTTTGTTTTTAATCTACATAATAAATGCTTTTGGGGTCCCTTGTGTTTCTACTTTCCAGTGCAATGTCGTGTGGATGTGACTTGGCCCTCGTTCAAACTGACTCGGCGCATCATCAAGAGCCCTTCTTTTTCCTTGAGAGAGCTGAAATTCAAATCAAATGAAATTCACACAACTGTGCAATAAAATAATTTAACTCGTATTGAATTGTTTCTTGAATACATAGAAAAAATGAATACATATAGTATAAAGTACTATAATAGGTATTTATATTGGTTATAGGGACCTATATGTGTTAACGATTTTTGTCCAGCTTGTAACCATCATGAATTTTGTTATACACTGATACGATAAATAATTGTTTTTTGTATTTTGTTCAATTCCTGATATTAGCTCACACTCTCAATATATTTATTTATTTATCTTCGTAGAATTTTCATTCGTTAATAAAATGCATTTTAAAGCGCTCAATTGAGCTGAAATTTTACATACATGATTATTTTGGATGACAATAGAATAATTTAACTATAAATCAAAAATAATTGATTAAAACTAATTATTCAAAGAATTAATAGGTGTACAACTTTGCTTCCGCCGTTTTTTTCCCGAAATTCGAGGCTTTATTGTAAAAAACTGATTATACATTTATGATTCAAAGTATTGTCCATCGCTGGCCACTACTTTCCCCCATCTTTCGGGCAGCGTACGAATCCCGCGTTGAAAAAACTGGTCATCTTTTGAACTGATCCACGAATCGATCCAATTTTTTACTTCTTCATAAGACCGGAAGGCTGGTAAGCCAGGCCGTGTGCCATTGATCGAAACAAGTCATAATACGAGGTAGAAACGTCTGGAGAATACGGCGGGTGGGGTAAGACTTCCCATTCCAACGTTTCCAAGTATGTCTTGACCACTTTTGCAACATGGGGTCGAGCATTGTCATGCTGTAAAATCACTTTATCATGTCTCTCGTTGTATTGCGGCCGTTTGTCTTTCAATGCTCGGCTCAAGCGCATTAATTGCGTTCGATAACGATCGCCTGTGATTGTTTCAGTCGGTTTTAACAACTCATAACACACTACGCCGAGCCACCCAATACTGAGCATGACCTTGGAACCGTGAATATTCGGTTTGGCCGTCGACGTGGAAGCATGGCCGGGATATCCCGATGATTTTCTGCGCTTTGGATTATCATAACGAACCCATTTTTGGTCCCCAGTCACAATGCGATGCAGAAATCCCACCCGTCTTTGCCTTGCAAGCAGCTGTTCACAATCAAACAAACGCCGTTCAACATAGTATCTCGGCTTCAACTCGTACGGCACCCAATTTCTTTGTTTCTGAATCATTCCCATGATTTTCAGGCGTTTTGAAATGGCTTGTTGCGTCACTCCCAATGATCCTGCCAATTCTTGTTGCGTTTGACACGAATCTTGATCAAGTAATGCCTTCATTTCTGCATCTTCGAAAACCTTCTCTCTTCCACCGCCATGTTGATATTCGACGTCAAAATCACCGTTCTTGAAGCGTTAAAACCGCTCTCGGCACGTTCTTTCACTTATAGAGGCCTCACCATAGGTATTTGAGAGCATTCGATGAACCTCAGCCGCAGATTTCTTCATATTAAACCAGAAAATTTAAACCTCCCGCAAATGACGAGAATTTGACTCGTAAGCTGACATGTTTAATCGAGAATAACTTTATGACGCAGACACAAATCGACTAATATTTCGATGGAGTCATGTTTACAAATACCTAAGCTTATTGTATGACATCTACGATCTATTTATTTCGACTACCGCTACAGACATCTATTGCAAAATGCCGGAAGCAAAATTGTACACCTTTTACAAGTACAGCCACGTAGGCATCTTTTTTGGTACTTAGCAAATATTTTGGCGACTTGTGTCAAAACTTGAAAAGGTATCTTTCTCACGTTTTAAAGCATTAAGTTGAACTGAAATTTTATTCACGATTGTTTTGCATGACAAAACGATACTTTAATGATAATTAATAAAAATTAATTACAACTTACTGTTGTGTTTCTGTCCTACGCATATACATATTTATATTAAACGTAACTACAGAGTGTTTTTTTTCCAGGTATAGAAGTTTAAGTTGGCATTACTTTCCAAGATGGCTACCGATTTAACAGATGTCAAGTGATTTATTCTCAGTTTGGTTTGGTTATTCATCATGAATAGACTCACGCCTGAACAACGCTTTCAAATTGTGCAATTTTATTTCGAAAATAATGGTCGATTTTCATAAGCGAATTTTGTTTAGCGATGAAGCGCACTTCTGGCTGAATGGCTACGTCAACAAACAAAACTGCCGCATTTGGAGTGAAGCTAATCCACAAGTGAATGTCGAAACACCGTTACATCCAGAAAAACTGACTGTTTGGTGTGCTTTATGGGCTGGTGGAATCCTTCCTCAAAAACGATGAAGGCCACAACGTTACAGTCAATGGTGATCGGTATAGAGCCATGATTACTAACTTTTTCATTCCTGAATTGAACAATCATGATGTCCAGGAGCTGTGGTTCCAACAAGACGGCGCAACATGTCACACAGCTCTTGCCACAATCGATTTATTGAAAGACACGTTGGGTGACCGCCTAATTTCACGTTTTGGACCTGTGAATTGGCCTCCAAGATCTTGTGATTTAACACCGCTAGACTATTTTCTGTGGGGCTATGTAAAGTCATTGGTCTATGCGGATAAGCCACAAACGCTTGACCATTTGGAAGACAACATTCACCGTGTTATTGCCGATATACGGCCACAAATGTTGGAAAAAGTCATCGAAAATTGGACGTCCAGATTGGACTACAGCCGTTGCAGTCCTATGCCAGAAATCATATTTAAAATGTAATGCCACAAGATTATCTTTCGAATAAAAAAAAAATCATGTCAATCGAATAATACATCGTTGTTTTATTGCGATTTAAAGTTCTATACCTCTAAAAAACACCCTTTATTCAATAAAAAGTAGGTAAAATAAAATTTTTCTTTGTTGATCTAAGTAGGAATTGAATTTAAAAAAATATTTTATATTGCTTGTTCATTCCTCGAAGGGGAAATATTTTCGTGTTAAGGGATTTTGATTTGGTGTTAAAAGAAAAATGTATGAAAATAGTTTATGTATTACATTTCTCGTGTTAAGTGTTTTCGCGTTGAAAGTATTTCGCTGTAGTCAGCAATGAAATTTTTCACGAGACTCAGAGTGAAAAAGCAATCGAGAAGAGATAGTTTGTGCCCTTAATTGAAATCAGTAATAAAGAAAGCTTTGAGCTGGAGGCGCCCTCCTTGATGATCAGCGTGAGGAATAAATGAAGAACTGATCTTCATAGGACTTGATTAAGATCTTAACTTAAACTTTTAACAGATTAGATAATAATATGATAAGTGAGAGAATCTACGGTGACTAAACACACAATATACATAAGACCGAAATAACGTAACCCGGACCGCTAGCAATAACTAACTCGCTTAAACTCAATTCCAATAGGATCACAGATCCGAATATTTAAATAGTCACTCCTACCTTGATTGTCCAACCAAGTATCAACTTATCTAATCCTTTTTCAAGTTGCGGTTCACTGGCGTGCAATGGTATGCACCTTGACCTAAAGGCTCTATGTCACGGGTAAATTTAGTTGGCTGTCACTTAACCTCTCAAAACCTCTTCACACTTGAAATACGGACTATCATAACATTCTCCAAATGCCACCCGGCTTACTCTAAACTTGTGATATTTAAAAGCTTCCTAATTTGCATCGTTCCTTCACGCTTTACTTCTTGGGTTGGTTGGAAAAGAGTTGCCATTCATTCTGGACCCAAAGATCCCAAAAGGATATATTAATGAAAAGACGCGTGATCCCGTCACTAGTTAATTAAAATTAAATTAAAAATAATTAGGTGATAATAAAAATTGAGTCCATTTGGGTGTAGTCTTGAATGTTTACATGGGTCATTTTTACGTATTGTAGCTTTTTTTTTCTCGAAATTAATTTTTTTTTCGTTTGAAAAATGCTATTTTTAAAATGTTTGTTTCAAATATGCCTAATATATAAGAAGCATTTTAAAGCTACCATCAATTTACACTAATGAAATGTTTCTTTTCCCTTTGATAAATGAGTAAAAAAGGATTCTTAATGATCCCGCGAACAAATTACTAAAATTAGTATAAAAATTTTCTGAGAGTTTCTTCTTAATCTGCACATTACGCGTAACAAAATTTGCACGCAAGCGAAAATTTTAATTTCAATCATCATCTTTGTTGGGAAGCTCATTTTGAATTTTCATTTCCTTTTTCTTAGCGTCAGTACATTGGATTCTTTTTAATCAGTTGTCATCATTAAAATTTTAAACAATATGGCAGTTTATAAACTGTTCTTAAGATAAAGATATTTTGTTGGACAGCAATTTGTGAGAAGCGGCTCTTGGCAAGTGATGGCCTGTTCATAAATATGTGACTGCTTGGTCCTGTAAATTGTACGAAAGATGAGGCGAGACCTTTTTCCAACACCCTTCCCAAAGCTTGTGCATAAACGTTGACGCCACCTCCAGTATCTTTTCAAACGACTGCTTCAGGAGCGTCATTTTGGAGATCTTTTCAAATACTTTACTCTTCTTTTTTAATGATAATAAAATAAAATCATTTGCTTGTGAGATTCCACTTGAAATGGACCCCACAACTTAAAGTCATTTCAGATCATTTAACTTTCTTTTTCAATACCTACTTCTACACTTTCTTTATCTATACATACAAAGGAGAAAAGCGACTCACTGACTCATCACGATGTCTCCGGAACTATTAAGCCTACAGATTTGAAATTTGGTAGGCAAGTTCCCTTCATAGAGTAGACATCCGCTAAGAACGGATTTTGCAAAGATCGAACCCCAAGGGGCGTTACGGGGGTTTAAGGGACGTTCTAGATAATTATTTCCATTATTAAACTATTAGATGTACAGTCTTGAAACTTGGTACACAGAATAAATAATAATATACAAAAAAAATAATAATGTATAAAAAAAAATTTTAGGTCAATTCCTACTTAGGTCAACAAAGAAAAATTTTATTTTAATTACTTTTTATTGAATAATTACAATTTATATAAATATTTATATACATATGACAGAATCACACTATTAAACGACAAAATAGAAAGCGAGTTTCCTCACAATTTTCCATTTTTCATTTTATATACGGTGTTGGACTATTATTTTTGTATATTATTATTTATTCATTGATTAAATTGAATTAATGATGGAAAAACTATGTTAACAGCAAGTGTCATCAACTACAAGTTTAAGAAAATGTGTTTGAAGAGTGAATGAATAGAAAGTATTGTATTAACGATTGAAAACAAGATCTATGTATATATATGTACTAGCCGTTACCCACCCGCTTCACTGGGTATTTAACGATATTGAATAAATGTATACTGTTTACATATATATGAATTATTGATATCTAGCATTAAGAATTCGATTTATTGAAAAATAAATTTATAGCTGTAACTCTCGCCTCTTGATATAAAAAAGGACATAAATTAAAATATCTAATTTCTATTTATATATAAAATAGAATTAGAAAATTTTTTGCGCTCACTTAACCTAATAATCAAGTGGATTTCCACCAAAGCAACTTTCAGTGGATCTCTACTCCATAAAATAAACATGCGTGCTAAATTTCAAGTTTAAATCTAACAGAGCAAAAACGGAATATTTTTCATCAATACCTCGTTGAGAGCCTTCTTAGCCGATTCCAATTCAACAAAAGAGACATGCAAACCAAATTTTATTATTATAGTCTTAGCAGTTCAAAACCGGGAATTTTTTGTCTATCAATACGCCCCAATAACTCTCCCCGCTTCCCCCTGGAGTTGATTTCCGTAAAATCCATTCTTAGTGGAACTCTATTCAACTAAAGAAACGTGCTCAACAAATTTCGAGTAAATGGGTTAAATTCAAAAACAGGAATTTTTCTATAACACGCCTTAATCCCTCGCAACCCCGCTCCTTTTGGGGTCCGTTTTCGCAAAACTCTTTGTAAAAGGAACTCTATTCAAGAAGGTGGATCTAGTAGTTGAAAAGCGGAAATATTTATCTATTACGCCAGTGTTTCTCAAAGTGTGGGGCGCCCCCCCTGGGGGGCGCGATGACCCTACAAGGGGGGGAGCGAGCATATCGAAAATTTCAAGATTTTTTTAAAAAAAATAACCGGAAAGAGAAGTAAAACTAAATACTTTCTTCCATAATAAAAAAAAATACACAACAACACTGATATAATCTATGTTTACTATCTGGCGTTTTTCCGTCATCAAATAGCTATCTTTGATACCAAAACCAAATTAAAGAAAAAAAACATTTTGTTTAATTGGCTGTATTTCCTCAATGAGAGATTTTTTTTATTACGTTTTAACATAAAATATTACTCGTTAAAAGAAAAACGAAACCCAGACTCTGAGAAAATTCTAAGATAAACAATTCATCACTGAAATTATTATTGAAATACTGTACATTAATTGTAGAAAAAGAAAAGGAAGACATGATTCACTTTTCAGCCAGGCTGCATAATACATTTGTTAATCATTTGATTGACCTTCAAACTTAGTGGTATCCGTATTTTTTTTTCTGAATACACTTTTAAACCGGGAGCGGTGGCGCGTACGCTGGGGGGTCATTGGGAAACTGGGTTCTAATAAACCTTCGTGCCATATCTAATTATGTTACAAAGACCTTATGGAGTCGTGTATGGAAATTAAAGTTCATTAAATTTTACAAAATCCGTCCATCGCGGGACATCTGTGATCTCTATTGAAGGAAGTTGAAACTGATCTAGCAAAAGAAAAACCTGCTGAAAGAATACATATTATTCATGATTGAGAAACGCCATGAACATGAAACGAAAGGAAAATTTTCAAATGCTTCCTAAAAAACTCCATCAACCTAAAATATGAAGCCATAAGTGTACCACAAGGTTCAATTCGCCTTATCAAAAAAACACAAGAAAGAAAAAGTTCAACTTGCTATTTGTTGATTACCAAAGGTGTCACCAGTTCGAGCCCAGTACCATTAAAAACCCGCCGTGTAAGGGAGAGATACACATTAAATCTGTCAAGAGCTCAAACGTCCTCTTGTTGGAGTGGTGTGGTAGTTAAAAGAGGCCAGCTCAAGTATCGTTCTCGTCACTTAACCATGGTTCAAAATTATACGAGGTCCGTCTCCAAAAGCCCTCGTGTAGCTGAACAGTGCGATGTTAATATTCACTCACTCGATCATGAAAGCACATTAAACTACAATAACTTGGAACAAAATATGACAACTTTGCCAGCAAATAACATTTCTGTAATATTAATGAAAAGTGTCACTGATTTGCGTCCTTCATTAAGGTCTTGCACTTTTTAATCATTTTAGTTCAGTTTTATTGGATTTTTTCTCATATCATTAAAGAAAAATTGAATAGTCCTTGAAAGCCGGTAAGTATACTTTCTCTTAATTAAATTATTCACTGGAATTTTCCGATTTGTATCGTGTACAGTAAAAATAATTATAAACAAATGATTTTGGTGACTGAGTTCCCCCGCACTACCATTAGCGTTAGTATCGAGTGCGCGCCTGCTCCTGGGTTAAAACATTTTGAAGTCTTCTCGCTTTAAATATTAAAAAGTAACACAATGGGAATTTTATATTCTTTTTCATTATTTAACATTAATTCTAAATGCTAATTCTGTGAGGTTTAAAATTACAGTTCTTTTAAACAGTTATTTACAATTATAGCATTTATCTAAAAAAAATCATTTTACATTTTTGTATACAATGTCGAGCACGCAGTTTTACTCTCCTTACAGTTCAGCTATTATATCAAAAATAATGTTTTATTTTTTAAAAAAATTAGCTCGTGCGAAGAGCTGGTGTTTCAGCCAGTATACGTTTAATGTATCAGTACTGAAGAAGGTATTTTATAAATAATTTCTTAATACTAAATTAAGAACAAGTTTGATAATTATTAGGGACTTTCATGGGCTTGTCTTGTAGAGCAAAGTTTTTCAAAAGAAGGTTTAATATCAGAAATTGACACTCTGGGGTTTTTTTTCTATATTTAGCTAAGATCTATATTTTGTCTTCAAGGCAGCCACCGCAGAAAATCCGGTTTAACAAAGGTAGGATGTTGAAAATGGTAATAGTATGCGAAGTGCTTTTGTTTTCAGTACAGATAATTCATCATCCACCTCTACCCAAAATTCAAAGAGCGATTTATTACAAAATTGCCTTTTAAGTTTTCATTGGATGTGAAATGTATGAAAATTTCTTCTTCGGAAGTTGAGTTGAAATAGATCCCTAATCCACTCGTAACTTGCTACCAAGATGTCCTCATCCAGAAAATACTTTTTAAAATTATTTGCCAACATTGCTAAATGATTTTACATGGTTTTAAAAACAACTTTCACATGCTGTTCTACAGATTTGTAACTTTTAACACATAACGAGCTGGGGCTTTTTTTCCCCATCATTTACTTCAGTAGTGGTAAATCCAAAATTAAAGTATTTTTGAGAATAGTTATTGCCATGATTTAATTTTCGGAACCATGCTCATCTGTGTACTTGTTCATCCTTCATTATCATCGAATGTTTGCTTACGACTTAAAAATGTATGTATGATTTTGTTTTAATCTACTGCCGTAAATACTTAATTACCGTGAATTACAATTAACGTGTAAATTAAAAAAATGTACATCCACAAGCTAGATTCGGTAGCTATAGAAGTATCGAGTCGACCCAAACTGATTGGAATTGTACGAGGTTTTACGTGTTTTGCATAGACGTCCAATAGGTTGCCCAGACTATCGCAAACGTGCCCTATAATACCAAATGGGATGGATATGATAGAGAGCAACATAGACTAGACAAATTTTCTGATGACATTTTTACTTTGAGAAACGAATGCTGAAGGAGAAATAAATCTTTAATTAAATATATCATTTTGCGATCTGTTGCATTTTAAAAATTAGAGAAAGAAAAATAACATAATAATAAGTAAGTAATACATATTTTAAGTAATTTTCTTAAAATATATATTACTTAAAAGTTACATACACACAAGTTAATATACTTATCGTATTAATTTGTACGGTTTATAATTAAGATCGTATTGTAACTTAAGCGTCTCTCTCTAAGTGCATTTTTAATTCAGTAAATACATTATTGTTGTACAGGGGGCGACAAAAATTATGACTGAAAATTGGGTCGCCAGTACTGAAAGTTGGAGAAACACTGTATTACGCCCCTTAATTCTCCACAGCGCCACTTGGTAGTCGAATTTTACAAAACCCATTTTGTAGCGGATCTCCACTCGATGAAAGGAATCCGCTTATCAAATTTCAAGACTCTACGTCTAATATTTTTAAAATAGAAATAATTATCTATAACGGCCTTTAAGCCCCCGCAACGCCACTTAGGAAACGATTGTCACAAAACCCATCTTATAGCGGATCTCTACTCAATAAATGGAATCTGCTTGCTCAATTTCAAGATTTTACGTCTAATAGTTAAAAAAGGAGTTAATTGCCTATAATGCCCCTTAATTCTCCAAAACGCCCCTTGGAGGTCGATTTTCGTAAAAATCATTTTGTAGGGAATCTCTACTTTATGAAAAGAATCTGCGTACCAAGTTTCAAGACTGAACATCTAATAGTTTAATAATGGAAATAATTATCTAGAACGCCCCTTGGGGTTCGATCTTTGCAAAATCCGTTCTTAGCTGATGTCTACTCTATGAAGGGAACCTGCCTACCAAATTTCAAATCTGTAGGCTTAATAGTTCCGGAGATATCGTGATTAGTCAGTGAGAGAGTGAGTCGCTTTTCTCCTTTATATATATATATATATATATATATATATATATATATATATATATATGTATATATATATATATATATATACTAGCCGTTACCCACCCGCTTCACTGGGTATTTCACGATGTTGCATATATGTATACTGTTTACATATATATTAATTATTGATATCTAGCATTAAGAATTCGATTGTATTGAAAAATATATTTATAGCTGTTACACTCTCACCCCTTGATATAAAAAGAACATAAATTATAATATCTAATTTCTATTTATGTCTAAAATCGAAGTAGAAAGATTTTTTTCGCTCACTTAACCTAATAATCAAGTGGATTTCCACCAAAGCAACTTTCAGCGGATCTCTACTCCATAAAATAAACATGCGTGCTGAATTTCAAGTCTAAATCTAACATAGCAAAAACGGAATTTTTATCATCAATACCTCGTTGACAGCATTCTTAGCGGATTCCAATTCAACAAAAGAGACATGCAAACCAAATTTTATTATTATAGTCTTAGCAGTTCAAAAACGGGAATTTTGTCTATCAATACGCCCCAATAACTTTCCCCGCTTCCCCCTGGAGTTGATTTCCGTAAAATCCATTCTTAGTGGAACTCTATTCAACTAAAGAAACGTGCTCAACAAATTTCAAGTAAGTGAGTTAAATTCAAAAACAGGAATTTTTCTATAACATGCCTTAATCCCTCGCAAACTCACTCCTTTGGGGGTCCGTTTTCGCAAAAATCTTTGTAAAAGGAACTTTATTCCATGAACGGAACATGCCTTCTAATTTTCAAGCAGGTGGTTCTATTAGTTGAAACGCGGAAATATTTATCTATTATACGCCCCTTAATCCCCCTCAGTGACCCTTGGGGATCAATTTTCCCCCAAACTATTTTGTAGCGGATCTCTACACCATGAAAGGAATTAGCTTACCAAATTTTAAGACTGTACGTCTAATAGTTTAAAAAAATGGAAATAATTATCAGTAACGCCCTTTAAGTCCCCGCAACGCCACTTAGGAAACGATTTACACAAAACCCATCTTATGACAGATCACTACTCGGTGAATGGAATCTGCTAACTCAATTTCAAGATTTTACGTCTAATAGTTTAAAAAAGGAGTTAATTGCCTATAACGCCCCTTAATTCTCCACAACACCACTTGGGGTCGATTTTCACAAAACCCATTTTGCAGCGGATCTGTACTCTATGAAAGGAATCCGCTTACCAAATTTCAAGACTGTACGTCTAATAGTTTAAAAATGGAAATAATTATGTATAACGCCCCTTAAGCCCTCACAACGCCACTTAGGAAACGATTTTCACAAAACCCATCTTATAGCGGATCTCTACTCAATGAATGGAATCAGCTTACGAAATTTCGAGATTTTACGTCTAATAGTTTAAAAAAGGAGTTAATTGCCTATATATAACGCCCGTAATTCTCTACAGCGCCACTTGGGAAACGATTTTCACAAAACCCATTCTGTAGGGGATCTGTACTCTATAAAAGGAATCCGCTTACCAAATCTCAAGACTGTACGTCTAATAGTTTAAAAATGGAAATAATTATGTATAACGCCCCTTAAGCGCCCTCAACGCCCCTTGGAGGTCGATTTTTGTAAAAATCATTATGTAGGGAATCTCTATGAAAGAAATCTGTGTACCAAGTTTCACGACTTTACATCTAATAGTTTAGTAAAAGAAATAATTATCTATAACGGCCCTTGGGGTTCGAACTTTGCAAAATCCGTTCTTAGCTGACGTCTACTCCATGAAGGGAACCTACCTACCAAATTTCAAGTTTGTAGGTTTAATAGTTCCTGAGATATCGTGATTAGTCAGTGAGTGAGTGAGTCGCTTTTCTCCTATATATATATATATATTATGAGTATATATATATTTGTCTTATAGATAGATAGATATCTTATGAGAACATAAAACTGAGGTTTTTCAAAATGATTTTTTCCAGAATATAAGTCAATGTTTTTACCATGCTTCTATTTCGAAACTCAATGTTATCAGTTAAAATTTATTAATGAAACTTTGAGAAGGATTTACCACTCAACAACATCACCAGGCTTATCTTTCATAAGTTTTTCAATCAAATCATCCTATTCACGGCAATAGTAACAAAAAATATATTAATAATAATCTCTCCAAAGACTTGAATTATAATTAAATGAAGAATTTTTATCTCATACATATCGATAAAAAGCACTGAAAAATTCAAAACCAATATCGTACGAGAAATTTCCCTGTTTTTCATGACAGTGATATATGTATTTGCGTGACTAAACCATATTCAGTTTCCTAAAAAATAATCTTTGAATTCAAGAAATCCATAAATAAATAATTCAACATTCAAAACTGAAAAATAATCAAAATATCAAAATTTCATGTATGAAATTAAAGTTTATCAGGTATATTTTGTTCTTAATCCCTCTTTTTCATTTTTCTTAGCGTACAAGTTCATTCCAAAAGTGTATAAGTTTAATACTTTTATCGCTTTGATTTCATAAGGAATAGTTCAGGCTTCCCCAATTCGATTTAAGTAACATTTATTTCTGATGACATATAATTCAATCAGTCGTTTATTTACAGAAAATAATGATTTCGTATGAATTACTTATAAAATTGATGTCAACACTGGAAATTCAAAAAAGCCATTAATATCATTTACTATCTTAAAGAATAAAAGTAATTACTGTTGTACCTATGCTGTACTTTTTCTTATACATTGTTTTTGTCTCTGCCTTGACGATTGTCGCCTTAGCGTTTGGATTTCTGTCTCTATCATAAACACATAATGAAATATGCATTTTGTCTGTAAAAAGGCTATTTTCGTCAATTCCATAAAATAAATCGCCAGTCCTTGTGCATTTTTAGATATTAATTTAAAAAAGCAACAATATTAATTTAAAAATACGGGAAACTCAAGTCAGTAAATATAAATGTTAAAATCAAGAATTTTGGATTATCAGAATACAAGCATATATATCTAGAAAGCTCTACAACTAACATAAGAAAAATTAGTATAAAATACAAGATGATCTACAGATAAAAGATGAGTACATCAAAGTTTCTTAGTACAAATCTAAACATCATATTCGAAAAACAGGCATTAACATAAAGCTCACATGATAAGAAATTGTAACGTGTGTGATAAGCGAGCCAATATTGACAAATTATTCACAACAATACCTATACTACAAACTAATTACCATCACATATAGCGACTTGTTTTCAATTCAACTCATGCAGCTAAAGTAGATTGTCGATCAAAGACAGTTGAACGAAATCACGTATTATTTTTTAGTAAATTTAACTACGATGGAAAGTTTTCAGCTGTGTTTATGTACAAAAAAGGAAAAGGAAAGTTTTTTTCCCAAAGTATCTTTCAAATTTTCGGTTATGAAATCAAAAAGTCGTAATTAGTAAGCGATGCCTTATGTAGCTCGTAAGTCTGAGCCTTTCGTAACTGAAAGTTACAACTACTGAATATTCTATACTGTTGAAGTAATTAATAGATCTGGCGTTAATACAAGTCACTTATAATTATTCTATAGTATTCTAGATTAAATAATTTCTATCATGAATATGCCGTCTGAGTTTGAGATTATTCTGAAAAGCTTCTCCATCACAGGGATAATTTTTTCGAATACCAAAGTAAGTGGAAAAAGAATAAATGCGTGCGATAAAGTAAAATTCGCTCTGAAGATGTTACTGGAGATATATTTTATTGCATTAACAGTATACAACATCTACTCAAACGTTTTTTCTGGATTTGTAACCAAGATCACATTCAAAGTGACGACAATCGTTAGTGATTCTATTGTACTTCTCCCGAGAATATCATTGCTGCTAAACAAAACAGGGATGCTGAGAGTTCTCTCGAAGCTCTACAACTTCAGATACGACCGTCAGAACAGAAAACGTTCCTCTCTACGAAAATATGCCATCTTAGCTTGTGGATTATGCCTTTTGTTTCCTCTCCCAATGGTAATAGTCTCAGTCAGTTTTTCTCACTTAAAAATGGACAAATACTCTTCACTGAAATTGATTAATCAAAATTTGAGAGTACAATACATTCTCTTCTTAATTTTGCACACAATTTTATACATGAACCATACTCTCGTATTTCAAGGCTTGGTAATAGTTTTTCTAAGTTTTATATATCTGTCGTTTATAAAAACGTTACAGGGACATTTAAATGAAATGCAACGTAGACTACTGGAAAACCTTTCACGTAAATAAATTTCCAGTGCATTGGTGGTATTTATGATAGCCAAGAAGATTCATCAGGACATCGAGAAAACCGTATCTTTCTCCTCTTTCTTCGTTTATGTTCTTACCTTCGGAAAAATCCTTCAAGTCATCACACAGTTTAATCGAAACAGACTACTTGTCTGACGAAAAATGTTTGAAAATTATGCATGTTTACATTATCCCTATTTGGACAATGATATGGTTTGTCGTGCTGATCATGTGTGGCATACAGACCAAAAAGAATGAATCCTTCATCAAGACCATGAACCAAGAGGTAATGACAAAGTATTTTATTGTGTTAGGAGAACAAAAAATTGATCCTGAATATGTAAATCTTTTCAATTCGTGTTCCGATATTTTGATATTCACAGGTTTGGGAATGTTCATAGAAGACAAGAACCTGCTACTGACCATCCCAGGGATCCTAGTGACGTATGGAGTGTTATTTGCGACAGAAGTGTCCAAAATTGCAGAATACGAGAAACTGTTCCACTTCAAAAATCCAAATGCATTGAATCTTTTCTCATCCGTCTTTATGTAATATTGAGTGAATTGAAAATTCTATAAGCATATGCGTATTTATATTGTACATATGTCTGTACACACAGTTTAGCACATTAAAATTTATTCAGCTTGAAATTGAATTGGATGTCTAACTTTTAAATGATATTTAATAGATATGATGTTGACAACCTTTTTAAAAACAGCTTATCTCTAATTTGAATTGTAAAATATTCGCGTAGTAAACAAAGAACAAATTTATATATAATTACCCTTTATAAATAAAAATAATGTAGTTGAAAAAAATAACTCGTATGAGTATAGAATACATGTTTTGAAACTCTAAATGAAATATAAGAATTGAAAACAGCCAACGTCAATATTAAAGGCCTTACCAATCTCCGTTTTTTGTCACAAAATACAATATTCTTTTTTTCAAAATTAACCTATGTCAAATGATAGGATGAAAGAAAACAAGAATATATTAACAACGGGCTTTTGATGTATCTAAAATACCTTGCTTTCGAATGAATGTGCTTAGTTCTATACTTTGGAGATTATCCCCCTTTCTCTCAAACTTTTCTTTTTCAGAACTTTTTATTGTGTTATTATTTGAAATGATGGTTTTGCAAAATTTAAGTTTTTTTTTCTCAATACAATACTGCAAGCCTTTACTTAAGAATTTCTAATGAAATTTTTTATTACATTTGAATTTTATGTAGTAAAATTTAGTTTGTTTTAAATTGGTTAATACTTTGAATATCTGGAATATGCTCAGACTTTTTCAATATGTGTACATTTTAAACTCTGAAACATGATATACGAAAATCAGGTACATATTTTTTTATGTGAAGGATTTCTTTCACTTTCTCTTTCTGAGAAAATGAAATAAACTTTTCACAATCTAGAAACATTTATTAAATGATGTGTGTAAGATAATATTTACATTTTTAAGTAAGTTGCCAACAGAATATTTATAACCAGTAAATTTGAAATCACAGAGAACTTTTTTTACTTATTGAATTTTATATTCTTAGAATAAATAAAACGTTTTAAATTTTGATCAAAATAAATAGGCTTGTAAGATAATTTCTTTCAAGCAAAACTATAAAATTTTAATTTTTCTCTTTAATATCAAGAACTACTTGTGATTTTTCAGATGAAAATCTTTTTTCCATAACACTCAAAAAGTTAAAAGTAAGCTGTATGTATTTCCTTCAATAGCCGAAATATCAATTTCATATTATGTTAAAATATATGATTAAATACAATATAGAAAACAGAAAATTAATGCTTATTCATTAATACTATACCCTAATTCTTCTTTCGATTATTCAGTAAAAAAAATATTTTATATCTATGACGCTTCTTTTTACAAATCAGATCTATTTTTCTAAACGCTATGTGAAATATTCAGGCAGAATCTGGGATAACATATTTCCTGTAGTAAGCTTTTTTTTGGTGATAAAAACGAAATTCCTACAGTTAGGAGTCTATAAAATCTCTTCCCATTCCTTTTCACCAACAAAATATAAAAATGACTTTGGAACATTAATTTGTGTTATCAGTACGCTACGCACCCAAGACCTTTTTGGAGAGGTTGTGATTGAGATTTTAACGCCCAGTAGTTCTCAACCGAAGATGACGGCCTAGTGCTAAAAAGTCAACATGAGAAGAAGAAAATCTTTGAAAGAATAAGCCTTATTCTTGACAAAAGTGTGGAAGACAGTAAAACAGCATAGATTTTAAAGGAAACAAAAATGTACTTACTTTTTTTGTAGAAAATGACGTGGAAGAAAAGAGTACCAGAATTTAAAAAAATAGAAAATGAGAAATTTCGAAATATTGGAAAAAAGACAGAAATAAATATTTAAGACCTATTGTAGAAAAAAAAAAGAAAGATTAGTAAAAGTTTTTTAAAAAGTATAAATTTCAAAAAATAAGTAAGTTCTTAGTCACAAGTGAAATTAAAGAAACGAATCCTAACAGTTTTTAAACTAAATAGACCAACAGTGCGAATTCGGCAATCCTTATGTTCCATAAAAATATAAAATAGAAGGCCCTCGTACTTTTTTTTAGAAAAAAAGATCCTGATACTCATCAATAATATTCGAAATACATTGAATAATCTTCAAATTAGATTACTCAGATTGAAGACGTAAGTTGCAATGGAGACGACTCAAAATTTGGAAATAGCTGAGATTGTAGAAAAATATGTGAAATATGTGAAATTGAAAATAGGGGTGTGGTAGGCGCAGCGGGATGCCGGCAATAAAATTAACGTCGATAGAACTAATGAGAGGATGAAAACTTTAATCCAAAACAAATAAATATTTATTATGATCATCATGGGTAAATATCCACAATGTATCAATAAATTTGGAATTAAAATAAAATTAGACAAAGAGCCACTTAATATGATAAGAGATATTTTAGTACGACTGGTATGGGGAGCGTCCTCTCGGTATGAGTGAAGTCGTAGAAGTGATAAGTTGTAGAGGGCGTGACAAGCGACAATGTACCAATAGAAATTAATTGTACAAGGAAATGTACAAGGTACCAACAGAAATTAATAGGGCTATTCCAATAAAAATAAAACAAAAAATAACGGTGATATACTTAACATCGATAGCAACCTTGTAAAAAAAAATCAAGGTATCCAAAATTATAATGCTTTCGCCCAACTTGGCGCGTAGCGTACTGGTACCAAATTTTAGTTCCGGAAATTTAACAATATACAGCATGAAAAAAAAACAGAGCAACCTCTTTTTGACAAAACTAATACTTTCGAGTATTATATTCGCAAAGAATTAAATTATAAAACAATTATCAACAATAAATGCATGCTGAAATAGCACTTTTAAATGCCACTGTTTATGGAATATTTAATTAGACATATTTCTCTATTTATATTTAGTAATGAAAAAATTCAATAGTTGCGCTTAATGACTAATTTGATGATAATTAAAAAAGTTTGCAACAGTACATCACCTTCATGAAACAATGGAATTATTGTCCGAAATTTTTGTAATAAATAAAAACATAAGATGAAATAAATATATTCCAGGATCATTTTCTTTTTTTTCTTCTGTGGAAGTAGAATAAAGTTAGATATAAATAAAAATTTATCAAAAAATGAATACGAATACATTTCACAATAACGGGGAATTAAAATTCTACAAAAATGTATAGTTTTAAAAGCGCGATTCGGTTTTGAACCACACATTTATAATAAGTTTATAAATATTTTTCTATTAAATACATTATATATATATATAGTAACCTTTTGCCAAAGAAAAAACAAAATAATTCTTAAGAAATTGAAAAAGTTACTTACATTTAATTTCTTTTTGTAAATCCATTTTCAATGCAGAACTTGTAAATTCACATAAGTCCAAGAAGCAAATGTCATAGAAACACCACACAAAAGATTATGAGCATAGTTCATTTAAATTATAAATCAAACTTTTCATATTTGTTTATTTAAAGGAAGTTGAAAAGATTTAAAAAATATCGATATTGCAATTCACAGACTGGAAAGCAAATATTCGAAGATAATACATTAAAAAAAAGAATTATTTACTTATATTTATCGTTCATAAAATTCGAAATTTTATTTCAAGACAGACGATCTTTTTTATTTTTCTTTCTCTAATTACACATGACAACCAACTAAAATTGCGCCTGTTGTAAGGTTAGCATATCGGTCCCCGCAGTGAATGATTTTTCGCCAAGTCCGTTGTCTTACGCAAAGATTTTAGAACTGGGAAAAAATTATTTGCTTCCGAATTATGCCAAAAGCGAAGCCTAAAGAAGATATGGCGCGTTTAGAGATAAACATGACAGCCTTATAAAATCAGCACGAAAAATTCTTGATAATTCGAATATATTTTAATTATTTCTTTAACTCCTGATAACTTAATGGTAATGATAATGTATGAAGAGATTGATAAAAAAACCTGCTTGGTCTTTGAAGGAATTTTAACATGAAATATAAGAGAAATTTTTGCAATATTCTAACATATTTTTGAAAGTTAAGTTTCGTTTCTGGTGAAAGCAGGCATAATTGGTGACACGAAAAAAAGAATTAGAAACTCTCCAACACTCAAATTTTTCTATCATATACATCATTAATATCTGTGATGTAATAATTATTATTAGAAAGAGTTGCATTAAGACTACACCTTTTTCAAAAAAAAAATGTTTGGAGACAGTAATAGTGAAAGTAATTTTGTTTTATATTCAGATTATACTCTTAAGTTGATTATGAAATTGGAAATTCATTTGGACCAGTCATTATCCAACAATTTTAAAAATTTAAGAATTTTTGAAGTTTTTAAAACTATTATAAAATATTCAACTTTTTTAAATTTTTTTAGTTATTTTAAGTGATTTATGTTTCTTAGATTATTGTAAATAAAAGTTAGTATGGATTTGAAAATCCTTGTTGATTTTTAATAATTCTTTTTCTAGCTAAACCTGGAAAAAACACGAAAGTTTTTTAAAGAGTAATTTTAGCATTTTTTTTTAAAAAATAATTAGAGATCCCAGATCTATATATATAAACTCATACTAACTTTTATAGAACATACGTTCGTGACTACATATAAAAAATGTCAAGACTATATCTTGAACAGAAAAAAGACCTTAGGAATTGGAATACACTTATATCTTCAAAGTTAAAAGTCTGAGAAAAACGCGTTTAAAGTTTGCAAAAGCATAAAACAAACACTTAGAATGCCTGTTAAACTCTAATTTTTAATATGTTAATTTCCAATGTACGTTCGACATTAAAACTATGCTTTAATTAAATATGACTGAAAACATTTTTTTAATTCAAAAAATATTTTTCTATAGTCTTGGTATCATTTGTTACGATGACAGAGGTTATTTAGGTTAATCTTAGCCTATAATGTTTTCACAAATATTTTGAAACACAAAGCATGTTTGTACAAATACTAATGGTACTAAATTAAGCTAAAAATCGGCAGGTTAGTACATAATTTTTTTTCTGTTTTAAATTGGTGTTTTCTGTGAAATCAGCACCTGTGAAATTTTACATTTTTTGGCTCTAAGTTGATGGAAGAAACACACTTAATTCAACTAAAACTGTTACAAATAAGGAAAGTGTTGATGTAAAATTAATTATTTTATTGACTCGTTATTTATTTTCTGTGAAAATCTTGAAAACATATTTTTGTTTTTGATAAGCATAAATATACATTGTATTTTTCGCAACATGTCTTCTAACTGCTTTCGTAGTTTTCAAATCTGCACTTGCGAGGCCTTAAAATGTCATCAACACATCGAAAATGGCTCTACGTGTCAAGCCTTTTGATCCTGGAAAGGCCAGGATAAAAGTCATGACATGCATGGCAGGTGGATCCTAACGCTTCGACCTTTTTGCAAGTGGAACCACAACACTGTTATCTTCATCCTCAGTTAAAATACTTTTGTTAGTATGTAGAGAAGCTGCTAATGTGTGTGTACTTCACCTAGCTCTAACTTAAATGTTAAGCGATCCATTTTGATTTGGGGAGGAATTTTATTTGATATTGAATCTTGTTTGCAAGGAAACCAAGAATTTGCAACGGCTAAAACAATGAAATGAATGGGTTCAATAGACTTTGATAGTAAAGAATGATCCAAAATTGTTTTTCCATATCAAATATTTCCACGTTTTTCTTCATCCCTCTCATCTGAACTTGATTGTCCTCTCAGTGCACGTGATTCCTGTGTTCTGTTCGCAGTATTCCAGAGATCACGGAGTTCTGATCTGATTTATTCATCCATTGCAAAACTTCTTCTTGTGTGATAATCATTCTCTTTTTATGACACCTGGAAAAGGTTTTGGTTAAAAGTTAGCAAAGTATATATATATATTCCACGAGAAATAATAAAATGCATCAGAAAACTTTATCATTTAAAAAAATAAAGTATTTAAACCACACTATATCAACTCCCATCGTAAAACCCAGATTTGTTTTAGGTGGAAGAGTTATGGATGCAGATATCTATGTAAAGGATGAAAACGCGATAAATATGTGTTAGAAAAAATTATTTGCAAAAAAGAGCCAGAGAAAGAAAAAAGGGACTTGTCCATAGCAACCCCAAAGAAATATGGTTTTAATTGTTCAACAATATATTTCGTTTGTTTTTAAGCTTCTATAAACATTATTCAAACAGAAAAAAAAAACTCACATGGCTAGAACTTACCTTTATATCTCCGATGACTCAAGTAACGCCATACCCGCACGATCGTAAAGGTAACGAAATTCTGAGTCCATCTGGCAACATTAATAAAGTATAATTAATATTTTTTCCATTTATTTAAACATCAATACAAAAATGTATATGCAAGCAATTAGAAATACAGTCGACTCTCGATAATTCGAAGTTGGAGGGACCAATGAAAAACTTCGAATTATCAAGAGTTCGAATTATCAAGAGGGTAGGAAAAAACTCTCAAAATACACGAAGAGAAGTTTTTTCTAACACACATTTAAATTTAAAACTATGTAATAAAGCAACAATTGTACATAATTTTTTAAAGTACATTTTATACAGTATAAAAATAAAACAGAAGTTAAAAGTCCTGTATTAAAAGAATACTTATATCTTGAAAAGAACTATTAAAAAAATATACATACTATATATAATTAATCCATTTTGTCGAAAAAATCTGTTATCTTTTTTTGTTTTAAGGCATTCAATCTAACTTTGTCAATAGATTTTATAGAACAAATGAAGCCTGTAAAATGTCTGCATCAACATGACTTTGAAGGGAAAAGTTGCGTAGTTTGTTTAGTGACACTTTAGCTTCTGACAGAGATACCAAAGTCAACTCCTCCGATTTGTCTTCATCACTTTCTTTATTATTGTGGTCCAAAGCCACAATTTCAGCGTCAGATAGAGCTCCCCATACAGCAATGTCCATGTCAACCAACACGTAGTCGTCAAACGTCATATCTTATTCTGGAAGATCTTCCCAAAGGGATGGTTCAGCATTAAATTCAGTGAGTGTATTGTCCATCTCAACCAGATTCGACGAGGGGAAACCTGACCTTTTAAAACAGCTGTGAATTGTCAAAGGAGTAACAGCTCCCCAAGCCTTGTCAATCATAATCAAAGCTGTTAAAATAGAAGTAGTAGTTACATTCTGCTGATTTTCAAGGTTATCCAAAACGCTTTTAACAACTTCACGCCGATAAAAAGTTTTAAAATTATGTATGATGCCCTGGTCGAGTGGCTGAAGTATTGAGGTTGAGTTTGGAAGGAAAAATTGAAGTTTCACATTTGATAAAGATGGTATGTTATTGTGCACAGTACAGTTATCTAAAAATAAGAGAATATGTCGTTTTTCTCTTTTCATATCCAAGTTCAGTGAGACCAACCATTCATTAAAAAGTTCGGTGGTCATCCATGCCTTCTTGTTTGAACGGTATTTGGTAGGGAACGAGTTTATGCCCTTGAAACACCGAGGTTTTGCAGATTTTCCTATGACGAGAGGAGTAATCTTTTCTGAGCCGTCCATGTTTACAGTCAGTAAAATAGTTAACATCTCCTTGCTATATTTTCCTCCATGGCATTTTTCTTTTTTGAATGTAAATGTTTTTTCTGGCAAACACTTGAAAAAGAGTCTGGTTTCAACCGTGCTGAAAATGTTACATGGTTCGTACTCCTTTATTAGATCCGAAAGCGAGTTCTGCCACTTAGAACAAACATTAATGTCGACACTTGTGCTTTCCCCGCACATTTTTTTGAAGACTATCTCATTCCTTTTCTTAAAATTTGTAAGCCATCCCTCGCTAGCCGAAAACTCGATTCCTAATTCTTTCGCGAATGCTTTAGCCTTTTCCTTCAATAAAGAGCCACCAATCGGAATATTCTGTCCTCGGCATTGTCTCATCCATGAAATTAAACACTGTTCAAGACGTGGAAAATTACCTCTACTAACGCGTTTTCTCACTCTACTCGAAGATGCACTAAAGATTTTCTCTTTATTCTTCAGAATAGTGGAGAGTGAGCTCAGTGGGATATCAAATGCTTTGGCTACATCGACCTTTCTCTCACCTTCTTCAACTGATTCTATCACCTTTTTCTCTTCAGAAATTGTTAAGCACTTGTACTTTTTAAAAGAAGACATGTCGTTCCTTTTGCGTGATAAGTCGACATTGAGGTGAAGTGTAAAGTAGTGGCCCAAGGTTTACATCGAAATTAACAGGTAGGAAACGTAAATCACCACAACTTTAGTAAAATAATATTTTTAATTTAAAATTTGGAATATAAAATGAACACAAGGCGTATTCACAGTTCACACTTAGCTACGGGGTATACTTAATAGCAGGGGTCGACAACTATGGCACGTGGAGCAATTCTTAGTGGCACATTACCACTCTTTTTTTTTTTTAAAATAATAGAATTAAGTTAAATCCCTGTCTCTCCTGTCTTTGCCTCGTACTTTGTACTTACCTCGTACTCTCGTGTCTTTGCCTATATATATAAAAATGAATGTTTGTCTGTATGTCATCGATGAACTCAAAAACTACTGTACCGGTTCTTATGAAAATTGGTATATATATGAATTTTTCCACGGAGAAGGTTTGTATAATATGCTCATTGATGCCACTTGCCACCAGGTGGCACTGCAGAATAGCAACTTATGCCCCGTTCAACCGATTGTCATGAAAATCATTATGACCATGTATTTTTACACAGAGGAAACGAATATGATATTCGTATTAATGGAAGTTACCACCAGATGGCGCTTCCATGTATCAAGTTCAATACTGATTTTAATAGATATCTATACGAATTCGTATAAATAAAAGTTCTCAAAATATATTTTTGGTGCGATAAGTAAAATAAAACTATAAACTTTCTTTTCTTCTCTTTCTCTTCTTCTCTTCTCTTTCTCTTTCTCTTCTTCTCTATCTCTTCTTCTCTTCTCTCTCTTTCTCTATTCTCTTTTTCTTCTCCTCTATCTCTTATTCCCTTCTCTTCTCTTCTCTATCTCTATAAAAATGATTGTTTACCTGTATGTCTTTTCTAGAATCGTAAACTATGTATTTGATTATATGAAGATGTCATTCTAATGAATTTCATATATTGTCGTTACAGTTCATGCTGATATGAATTGAAACAAATGAAGCGAACGATAGATGACATTTCGAGTCGAGAGTGACATAAGAATTTGTGTAGGTTGTGAAATTCATATCTAGCTTACATTAAACAGACAATATTGTGCGTATTTTTATATTTGGGAGAGTTTTTCGAATAATTTTGTGCATTTCATCGTAAGCTGAATTAATTTAGATAAATACTTCAATCGGATTGAATATTTGTAGTTTCCGTGAGCTGATTATATTCATTTTCTACAGTGAATTTACGAAGATCATCGAATGTGTATGTGAAGGATTTGACTGCTGATTGACATTCCGAACGCATTTGCTGTGCGGTTATTTTTTCTTATTAGCATGTTATACCATCTGCGACTTTGCGACGTTTTACAAATTCAAAAGCATCACGTCGTTCCTGTATAATTATGCCTCAAAGAGACGAGCAATTGGCCGATCTACACCTCAAGCACGAAAGAGAAGAGCATTACGAGCCTCAGAATCAGACGAGCAATTGGCCGATCTACACCTCAAGCACGAAAGAGAAGAGTATTACGAGCCTCAGAATCAGACGAGCAACGAGCATTAAGGCTGGGAAATCTTCGAGTACACGCCACTGAGACACGTTCGTCTGAATCGTCTGACCAACGAGATTAGAAACTGATCGAATACGTACTAATCAGATCCGTTTTTCTGAGACAACTGAATTACGGGAAAGAAGGCTGCAAAATGTTCGAATAAGCACTGCTCGATCAAGACGAACACTGCACGCTGATTTTAATCTTAGTGCATTCCATTATGGCAGTAATAATGATTACAGTCTTCATCCAAATGTCGTCATTGGAAAAATGGATAAAATTTGCATGTATTGTAGTGCACTCAAATTTAAAAATGAAACGCGTGGAATGTGCTGCGCCAGTGGAAAAGTTAAGCTACCAGAATTACATTCACCACCCGAACCACTGTCAACGTATCTATCTGGTGTTACACGTGTGTCGAAGCATTTCTTGGAAAACATCCGCAAGTGCAGTTCATGCTTCCAAATGACATCATTCGGTTCAACGAACATCGTGCGTGAAAATTACATGCCGACATTCAGAGTCCAAGGGTAAATTTATCATCATGCCGGATCGCTTCTACCATTGCCGGACGCAGATCACAAGTTCCTTCAAATTTATTTTATAGCAAACAGTGATGAACAAATTGAACAACGATGTCATTATAATGCGGGCACTAGACGAGAAATTGTGGGTGCGTTACAAGGCCTTTTCGATCAACACAATGAATTAGTTCGGTTGTTTAAAACCGCCATTCAACGAATGCCAGCCGATGACTATGCAGTTGTGATTCGAGTAGACAAAAGACCCGTTGGCCAACACGAGAGACAGTTCAATGCACCAACAATCGATGAAGTGGCGATCGTTATAGTTGGCGAAGAATTTGAATCGCACGACATAATTCTTCATCGCAGAAGTGGTGACATTCAGCGAGTCTCCGAAACTCATCGCTCATACGACGGATTGCAGTATTCGATTCTGTTTTGGCGAGGAGATGATGGATATCATTTTAACATCAAAATGATAAATCCACAAATAGGTGAGGGAACGAATAAGAAAGTCAGTGCCATGAATTATTATTCGTATCGACTGATGATTCATTCAAAACGCTGAGAACCACATTCTGAAATGTAGACAATTGTTCCATCAATATATCGTCGACATGTACGCGAAGATTGAAACCGAATGGCTATTATATATTCGATTGAATCAAACCGAGTTGCGTTCTGAACAGTACATCCATTTACGAGACGCAATCGTTAATGATGGTAACGTCAATCCAAACGAATTGGGAAGAATGGCCATATTACCGTCTACATTCACGGGGAGTCCACGGCACATGCATGAATACGCACAAGATGCGATGATATACGTTCGCGCATATAGTCGTCCAGATTTGTTCGTCACCTTTACATGCAATCCAACATGGAATGAAATTAAAGAACTTCTATTAGTTGGACAATCATCTTCGGACCGCCATGACATTACCGCACGCGTATTTAAACAAAAATTGAAATGTTTGATGGATTTTATTATCAAGCATCATGTTTTTGGAGAAACATGCTGCTGGATGAATTCCATTGAATGCAGAAAAGAGGATTGCCACATGCACATATTTTGGTTTGGTTAATCAACAAAATTACGCCAGATCAGATTGATCAAATCATCTCAGCAGAAATACCAGATAAGCACATTGATCCAAACTTATTCGACGTCGTCACCAAAAATATGATCCATGGCCCATGTGACGCATTCAACAATAATTCATCATGCATGTCTGATGGGAAATGCACGAAACGATACCCAAGAAAATTGGTTTCTGATAATATCACTGGCAATGACGGATATCCACTGTATCGTCGACGATCAGTTGAAGATGGTGGCAAATCCGTCGTTCTGAATGTACGAAACATTGATATTGAAGTAGATAATCGTTGGATTGTGCCATATTCACCACTGCTTTCAAAGACCTTCAAAGCACACATTAATGTTGAGTATTGCAATTCTGTGAAGTCGATCAAATACATTTGCAAATATGTCAACAAAGAAAGCGACATGGCAGTCTTCGGAGTAGGGAATGTAGCTGCACCGCTCGATGAAATCAACCAATACCAACTTGGACGCTACATAAGCAGCAATGAAGCAGTATGGCGCATCTTATCATTTCCAATCCATGAACGACATCCAACAGTAGTACACTTGGCTGTGCATCTCGCGAATGGACAGCGCGTGTACTTTACAGCAGATAATGTACGTGCAAGAGCATTGGTTCAACTTTAACTGCGTTTTACTCATTGTGCCAAGATGATCTTTTTGCTAAAATTTTGCTTTATTCTGAAGTACCGAAATTCTACACGTGGAATGCATCGACTAAAAAGTTTCAACGTCGCAAACAAGGTAAAGCAGTTGAAGGACATACCAATTTATATTCCAGTGATGCATTGCGTCGTCTGTACACTGTTCATCCGAACAATGTAGAATGCTTCTATCTAAGATTGCTGTTGATCAATATACGTGGACCAATATCCTTCCAAGATTTAAGAACAGTCAACGGTTAGCTGTGCGCTACTTATCGCCAAGCTTGCCAAGAACTAAATCTTCTTGAGAATGATGCACATTGGGACACTGTAGCTGATGCAACGAATACTGCTCGACCACAGCAAATACGCACGCTATTTGCCATAATATTAACAACCTGCTTCCCATCTAATCCAAAAGATCTTTGGGAAAAATACAAGGACTACATGAGTGAAGATATTCTACATCGTTTACGCGCTGCGAATCAAAATCCGGACATTCAATTCACACCAAACGTGTATAATGAAGCATTGATTTTGATTGAAGACATATGTTTGACAATCGCTAACAAGGCACTGGTGCAACTGGAAATGCCTGCTTCAAACCGACCTGCAAACAACCTTTTTGATCGTGATTTGCAACGAGAAACACACTATGATTCTGACGAACTGGGGACATTCGTTAGGACAAATCTTCCGCAGTTGAGTCTAGAACAACGCATTGCGTATGACAGAATTATGCGTGCAATCACAGAACAAAGTGGTGGACTGTTTTTCATAGATGCGCCCGGTGGTACAGGCAAGACTTTTCTTCTTTCACTAATTTTGGTAACCATACAATCACAAAATAATATTGCACTGGCTATTGCATCATCTGGAATTGCGGCAACTCTTTTGGATGGTGGCCGAACAACGCATTCAGCATTGAAACTGCCGTTGAATTTGCAAAACACTGAAGCACCAACATGCAACATCAGCAAAAACTCTGGAATGGGAAAAGTACTCCAAACGTGTCAAATTATCATATGGGATGAATATACAATGTCTCACAAGAAAGCATTGGAAGCGCTTGATCGTACACTGCGAGATTTCAGAGGAAATAGACGGATCTTCGGTGGCACACTCATTTTATTGTCTGGTGATTTTCGACAAACACTGCCCATTATACCACGATCAACACCCACTGATGAACTTCATGCATGTCTTAAATCATCAGTTCTATGGCGTCATTTACAGAAATTGACTTTGAAAACTAACATGCGTGTACAACTACAACGGGATGCATCGGCTGGAAATTTTGCAAAACAATGAACGGATATTGGAAATGGGCGAATGGAAATTGATGAATCTACACAATGTATCACCCTGCCAGCAAACTTCTGTAAGATCACAGAAAGCATCGACGAATTGGTGCAAAAAGTTTTCCCAAACATTGCACAAAACTACAAAAACCATCAGTGGCTCAGTACACGTGCTATATTAGCAGCCAAAAACATCGATGTCAATACCATCAACTTCACCATTCAGCATGGAATACCCAGTGAAACGACAACATATAAGTCCATCGATACTGTGGAGAATCAAGATGAGGTTGTCAACTATCCAACTGAATTCTTGAATTCGCTTGATTTGCCAGGCATGCCACCGCACGTTCTTACATTGAAAATTGGCGTACCCATCATACTTCATCGAAACATAAATCCACCATGACTTTGCAACGGAACCAGACTCTCAGTCAAGAAAATGATGAACAATGTTATCGAGGCAACAATTTTGACTGGAAAATTCAAAGGTGAAGACGTCCTGTTGCCACGTATCCCAATGATCCCGACAGATATGCCATTCGAATTCAAACGTTTACAGTTCCCGGTGAGACTCGCTTTCGCAATGACTGTTAACAAAGCACACAAGGACAATCGTTACAAGTGTGTGGATTAAATTTGGAGAATCCATGCTTCTCACATGGACAGCTCTATGTGGCTTGCTCACGTGTCGGAAAACCTTCTGATTTACGCACCAGATGGAAAAACAAGAAATATTGTGTATCCCACAGCACTTCAATAAACCTCTCATTGAAACTGAACTTTGTAATCACACAATTTTTTCGAAACGGCTTTGAATGAATTGAATATTTGTGTACTGATTTTCCTTTAAAATTATTTTTCTTAAATTTATTTCAGTTGTTTGCGTAGCAACGCGAGCCGGGTATAGCTAGTTTTTATATAAAGGTTTTATTTCTCGCTTTCAATTCTCTGCCATAAAACGATTCTGCTGAATTATTTTGGATGTAGTTCGAGTGCTTTATTTAAAAAAAAAAATAGCAGTCGTGGGACTGCCGATAGAAGTGAAAACGGAACTATTAAGTTGAGAGTAATTAAAACTATATGCAAAAATTATATGAAATTTTTTATGTTTTATTTATTAGTTAAATATGATGGGTTAAACAAATCATGAACAAAATATAAATACAAAGTGGTTGAAAAAATAATTAATATACAATTATCTTAATTATACATAGTATTTATATTTACACGAATTTCAATGAATTCAAGTTTGAACATTATTTTCATTATTTACATCATTGTCATCATTAATTTCGACAATACTTAGATTATCTGTTCGTTCAATCATTTCATTGTATTCTAAAAAAGATACAATAGGTTTATGGTAACTGAAATAAGAAATAAAAATGTTTGATTGAAATTTATCTAAATATCGTATAAAAACAGCATCGATAGTCGTTTTATACTTTGTTGTACTGACTTTTCGATCATTAGACATAGTCAAACCTAATGTTTCATTCAAAAATTCAATTAATGATAAATTTTTGTCATCTGCGAAGTTAATATTAAAGTCTCCGCTTAATATCATAGGTATGTCGTCAAATTTTTCGCCAAATCTTTTTCGAGTAATTCAGAAACTTCTTTTGTGTAAATCATTAAATTTTCGAATAAAAATTGTTCTATCTGTTGCATAGATTTTTCAGGAGATATATAAACAGCAACCATTAAAATGTATTGTCCATTTTCAGAATTGCAACGAGCAACGCATATTTCGCCTATGTCTGAAACATTAACACCAATCCCTCTAGTGAATTTAGTGTGGATGTCCATGTATGAAGTGACAATGTGTGATGTATCTTGTGTATGTTGATAAATAGCTACTCCTGCTGCTGGAACTTCAGGCCTTTTATAACTTGCAACAAAATTGAAATCTGGAATATGAATTGGTTCTTCATTTTTCATACGAGTTTCTGACAAAAGTAAAACATTTGATTTTTTTACAATAGCATCGTTTTTTAGATCAGTTACATGTGCATGTAAACTTTGGCAATTGAATGAAAATATAGATAATCCTTTCTTGTTAGAAATGAATTCAAGAAAAGTTTGGGTGACTGTTTGTAGTGTATTGTTTTTCAATCTTTTTAATTCTAATGTTAGATCTTCTCGATGACTTGTTGATCTCTTAAGATGTTTATCTGATTCTGAAGCATTTAAAGGTATTCCTGATCTACCAATCCAAAATTTCCAGCTGTCTTCAGTATTTTCTTTAGTAACCATAAATAAACCTTCAATCTTCGTCACTCTGGATAAAGCTACGTATACCAATTCTCTAGGATGTTTGCGATCATATTCGTAAACAATAGCATCATAAGTACCTCCCTGTGATTTGTGAATCGTCATTGCCAAAGCAGAAACAAGTGGAAAATGTTTTCGTTTCGCTATTATGGTTTTATTATTATTGAGTGCTACTGATGATGTTTGAGAAGTGATGGGCACAGCATCATCATCAAGATTGAGGCGTGCACTGAGATTTCTTAATTTTGTAGCTTGTTTTCGTCCACATGATTTTGGAAATTTTAACCAAATTCTTATAATATCACCATTCTCATCTCTCTCTACATGATACAATTATCCAAAAAGCGTCCAACGCGCACATAATACAGTCAGAAATAGTCGATGTATTAGTGTATACGTGTACACAGGCTACTGCGCGTGCGCTAGTCTGGCTCTCCATAGCTATAGATATACTATTATCATTAGCATGTCGGTGACGCGAACCGAGGATTTTACCCTCTACCAAAACGCTCAACGCGACTAAAGAAGTTTTCACTTCAACAAAGCACGTATTTTATATCTAACAAATTACACAAACAAACAATAACTTCGTAAAATTGAATTTTACAATAAATGAACATATTTCATAAAATCTAAAATTATTACAACATTTTTTTAATTTTCCAATTTTAAAATCCACGAAAAATTTTATCAAATAACTAGAAATCTATTTTACCACGCTAGTAAGATAAATCTTATACCGTAATAATACTCATTTCATGATGAAGAGGTTAAATATTAAAAACATAATTAAAATGAATAATGCTAAATTTTAAATACAAATATTCGTACAAATATTAAAAATGTTTAAAAATATATTCGTTGTTTTCATTATTCATTTATCTGTATAAAAATATTAATATGTTTCATACTCACTTTTATACTGAAGTCAATGAATTTAAATTCAATAAATAAACAGTAATCCTTCAATTAAATAATTACAATAATAGTCAAATTAAAAATTCACTTAAATAAACAAAATCCAGTACACACAAGTTGAACTTCCCACGTGGTCAATTTAACTTTACTTATGTATATAACTACACTCTAATACTTAATGTACAACGCGTCACATTTACAATTACAGATGTACTGCTACTATAACGTATTGGTGACGTGACTCACAAAATTATACTTATCCAAAAAGCGTCCAACGCGCACATAATACAGTCAGAAATAGTCGATGTATTAGTGTATACGTGTACACAGGCTACTGCGCGTGCGCTAGTCTGGCTCTCCATAGCATGTCGGTGACGCGAAACGAGGATTTTACCCTCTACCAAAACGCTCAACGCGACTAAAGAAGTTTTCACTTCAAAAAAACCTTTGTTTAAATGTGACTCATTATTAGTAATAAATACTCAACGAAAATCAAAATTATTGTGCAATACTTGTAAAAGGAAGCATCACTCATTACTGCACAGTGAATAAAAAACAAAGCAGTTTTTCCTTTATCCATCTAAAGCTTGGGTATCAACGGAAAAAGAAAAAAACAGATGGCTTAGGAATAAATCAACATTCTGCTTAGCAAATAACGGAAATATAATAAACAAAGTATAGTGTTATTCTATCAACATGCACAATTTGAACAGAAAATAAGTTCTCAGTAAAAAAACCACTCGTAGTATAATTAGTTACAGGAAGTGAATCTAACTTCATAATATTGAAGGTTCGAATTATCGAGAGTTTTATAGGATAACTTCGAATTATCGCGTGTTGTAGTCTAGCCAGTCACAAATTTTGCTTCGAAATATTGAGAGTACCAAAACGTATGGTTTTAGTTCGAAATATCAAGAGTTTTTCTAGGGGCTGAGCATATACTTCGAATTAGCGAGAGGTTCGTATTATCGAAAGTTCGAATTATCGAGAGTCGACTGTATATTGATAATTACCTGTTGACGACAGATAATAAAAAGAAGACGTATTTGAAAACAAAACAAGATTTGACAGCTGAAAGTAAAAGATGGAGTACACAACCGCCATCTGTTGATAAAAAGTGATACTTTAAACATTCTGCAAATACGCTCAATCGATGGATTCGGGATTTTCTTACTTATGACAGAAGCAAAAACATATAAGAATGTCTATCCCGCACGATCGTGTGGATTGGGTCTTAAAGGGTTATATAGCGATTGCAGGTGACGCTTTGGTCCGTGAAATGCGTGTGTGCTATAATGCTAATGATTTGCATATTTCATCGCCGCCTACTCATGATCTAAATTTCACATAGATTGCATGCTTCTATCATAGTGTTTCATTTTGCGTGGCCAGCAATGTATTTTTAGATCAGCAGTCATCAACCTTCAGAGCTTCATGGACCACTAAATGTATAATTTTATGTTTGGCAGGCCACTAATATGAATTAAGATTAAAAAAATACATTTTTATAATGATAATAGGAAATACTTTTATTTTATCAATGTGAAATACACACCCATTAAAGGTAACAAAGTTATGAACTGAAGAGGATTATGCTGCCATACAGAAAATAAGCGCCTTTTAGAACTGGCTTTTCATATTCCTCCAGATTACTATGGCTGCCGCATCTCACTTTCAAATGTCACTTCAAAAGTTGCTAAAATGTTGCTTAACTCAGAAGGAATCTCGTTAAAAGTAGTAGCTAAAGTTTTTTAAAAAGCATGAATCATATTTCATAATACGTTTTGTGTTTCTCGACATTTTTGAAACTGCGTGTGTATGTGTGAATCTTCATAAAAATATAAATATCCCAATTTTCCTGCGTACCATCAAAATTTTTTCACAGACCCTCGGTTGTAGACCTTTGTTTTTGATTAAGGGGGATATTTAGTTTTATTAACTCTAAAAAAATTGTTTCATTTTTCAAACCTATTTCTTCTATCTTATTTAACGTGTGGCTGGACAGTGCGACGTTAATATTCACACTCACTCACTCTATCTTATTTAAATATTTATATAAATTGATTACCATACCTCAAATAACGTTTATGATTCATATTAGTTTACAGAAACCTATGAAAGACTTTAAAATATGTGTAATTCAAAAGTTATTTTATCTTAGTTCTTCAACACTATTAAGTATAATAACTATATCAAATTTAAAACGTCTTCTTAATACCTATTGTCCTTTTTTTTAAGAAAAAATATTTTTATTTACATCATTTCAGCTTCAACAAAGCAAAAGTGAAGGGAGCATTCATATTGAAAATATTCGTTACACACACACACACACACACACACACGTCTATCACAGACACCACAAATTAATCGAATGAGTACAGAAAAGACTGGCATTAAATCGATAATTGGCAATTGCCTTATTGATTTCAAGTTTTCACTTTCCTTTAAATGTTTATCTCACTTTTCACTAGTTCAATCATTTCACACCTTTTACCTAAAGCCTCTTTAATAGTTTGGATGTCAATATCGAAAAATTACAGATGATTCGAAACTGCGCGCGCGCTGTGAATTATTATTATCAGAGGTAGTATACGAAAAAAATACATCTATCGGTATCGGAATGATTCATTTTACTAAATTCTTAACTTTCTACGTATTACCCATTGCCATCTCGAGAATTTAAAATTTCTACTCAATAGTTATTTTGAAGCTGAAAAAGTTTTGTTCGAGTCTATGTTACAAATCAAATCATTATTTGTCAAGAATGCTTTCTACTCCTGCTAAAACGGCCAAACTTTTTCGTGCAGATCCAAGAAAGTCAAATTTTCGTGCTAACATCGATGCTACACCAAGATTCTCGGAACAATTTACTACGCCTATGAATGGCATTGATAATCCAACCAATTCAGATTCCAGGCTTCGTACTCTGGATATTCCAAAGTTTCTTTTTAAAAGCCTCTTCTGGATAGGACTCGTCGAAGAATCCTCCCAGAAATGTTTACATCGAATAACCTCCATTTTTTCCATTCTTATTCTGATATTGATGACAGCGAGTGAATGGATTTCGTGTCTTCTGATATTCGATTATCAGGATCTGGGAATAGTGTATGGGTACCTCTTAAACTATCTATTCATTTCGGTAGTATATTTTTCAGTGTTCCGCAGGAGAAACCTTCTTACTACTACATTAGTTAAAATATGTGAATTCGGCTTACCAGTAAATAGAGAGAAAATAATAAATTTTATAATACTCATGCTTTTCTCCGCAGCAATACTATACTCCACTGTAAAAATAATCGGGGAAGTTAACTATTATTGCCTACTATATGAAACCTATGGGCATGGTCTTGAAGATCCAGCAGCACAAAAAGTGTTAATTAGCACCAAATCTTATCTCCGTTCTATAATACATCCTATTTTCACTAGTCTTGTGGCTTTGTTGCTCTGTGTGCTTTGCCATCGTTGTTGTTCTTTAATAAATAACCTCCACCAAGAAATTCAACAAGTCTCACTTGAAGCGTTCCTGTTGCCCAAGCAGCTCGATATACTGAGACGTAAGGCGAAAATTGACGAAATCTTGGATAATATCATAGATATATTTGCTACCCCATGGCTTTGCATAATAATCGTCACTTGTTTAACATGTTGCATTGCTATTGGAAAATTTGTACACTTTGCTTTCGCGATTTATTGGCCAGCTGATATGAATGAAATGGTGTTTTGTGTCATCACGGATTGCATTTGCTCTCTTGCTGTCCTGGGTGTAGCCAACAGATTGTCGGTTCAGTTGAAAGAGCTAAAAATGTTGTTTTATAAAGAAGTCCGTACGAGACAGCTCTTCATCTGTGACCTGGAAGAACCTCTACCGAAAAAGGAATTGTTTGGAAAGTCTAACTTCATATTTATAGGAGTTTTGGAAATTACCCGGTCCCACATGCGATTCGTGTTGGTCACATGCGTAGCTGTTTTAACCTATGGTTTAATCTTGATTGGTATGAAGAAAGAAAGTTTCGATTTCAATGCTTACAATATCAGTTTACTGTTCGCAACATAAGCAAAAATGGAAATAAATAAAAAACAAAAGCTTTAAACTAAAAGGACGAAGTGATTTTTCCCCCTGCATTTCTAATGTTCTTGATCTTTAAATTTCTTCTAGTAGGTAAAAGAAAAAAGTGTTTCTGGTTACTTTTTTCTTTTAGTTAGTTACCAGTAGTAATTTTTACAGTAGCATTTTTTTAAAGCGTAGAATGCTTATAGTATGTCGTCGATCCGCCGCTAATTTCTTGGTCATGGCTTATCCATTTCTGTTAACATCAGGTGATGGTAGAAGTTGTCCTATCCCCATATCGAATGATCCTGTCATTTGATCACCCTGTTTTTAAGTGTACGTTATTTCTCTACTTTTATTGCATGTTTAATGGTAGCATACTGTTCGCGAACACGCATGTGAGACACAGTTCATGTAACTCGACGGAACCACGTTCACTTGGAAATTGGCATCTCTGTTTTATACACCATCCGTTGCAAAACGCTGGAGCTCCGACTGGCGAATTATTGATCATCACAAGTATATCATTTACATATTCTATCATTAACGTACTCAACTTCTTTCCATTAGTATAAAAATATTTTGATGGTTCACTTTTGTTATAAAATTGTGAATATAGAATCTCATGATGGCTTTTTTCAATTCACATCACACGTGAGTAAACCTTATGTCAAGGACTCTGAAAATTGTGATAGATACCAACTGATCGTTACTGATTTCATCATTATTCAAGTTAATAAGACTCTTTCTAGAGGGAGGAAAGACATAAGGAAAACATCTAGAGCTCACACACAGTATAAATATCGAGAATTTTAAAAAAATCTCTCAAAAGACCTCATTGTCAGGCATCCCTGAGTCATATTCTTCATTGTTTGAGTTTTACTTTTGGCGAGGTTTTAAGAAATCCCATTTTATTTCTGGATTTGGTTTTATGGGGATGGTGTGGCAGAGCTTCACCCTCTAGGATAAGAAACAACAAAAACAAAATTAATTTTGCTAATGCTAGACAGAAAAGATTAGTTATTAAGAAGATAAAATCAGAAGAAGAAATTTAAAACAATTATAAAAGAAAATATAGCGTTGAATGGTATTTACTTTTTCAATTCCTACAATCAACTCACACTCTTTATATATTTATTTATCTTGGTGGAATTTTCAATCTTTAATAAAATACATTTTAAAGCGCTCAATTGAGCTGAAATTTTATATACATGATTATTTTGGATGACAATATAGTAATTAAATTATAATTAATAAAAATTAATTGATTAAAACTAATTATTCAAAGAATTACAAATACAGCCACTTTGGCATCTTTTTTGGTGACTTAGCGACCCTTTTGGCGATTTGTGTCAAAACTTGAAAAGGTTTTTTTTTTCACATTTTAAAGCGCTCATTTGAGCTGAAATTTTCTATACGCTATTGTTTGGATTAAAAATACGATACTTTAATGATAGTTAATAAAAGTTAATGACCACTTAATGTTGTGATTCTGTCCTATGTACATACATATTTATATTAATTGTAACTATTTAATAAAAAGTAGCTAAAATAAAAATTTTCTTTGTTGATCTAAGTAGGAATTGACTTAATAAATTTGTTTTTATATTTATATATATATATATATATATATTACCTGTTCAATAGTATCCTACACGTTCACACAAGATAGTATATATAAAAAAATGCTACTTATAAATATACCAACACAATCATTATTTATTTAGTTTCATATAATTCGAATAAAAAAATATAAACATAATTCTACAATTATTTGTTTACTTGTAAATGTTTACTTTGTTACAGAAAATATATATTTTATGAAGAACTTTTTTCATGAAAGCTGTTTGGACAATTTTTTCAAAGTATATTTATATTTTTTGAAAATCCTTTTTTTGTGTGTGCTCAACACTATTTCTTATAGGAAAACTTTTTCTTGAAATGAGAAAAATACAAAAGAAACTGCAATATTAATTTCGCTACCACTTTTTACATTATGTAAAATGTTATTTATAGCAAAAAAAGGAACTTTTGAGTCATTCTTGATTAATACGATCTAGCTCCAAGTCTAATTCGGGAAACTCAGATTTCATATGAGATCTGTTATAAAACGAAATACACTCAGGAACATTGAAAATAGCGACCCAAGAAGGAAGCTAAGTACAATCGCGAAACTTTGCAAATAAGTACAGCGTAATGTGATATGCAAATGATCCAAGTTTTGTGCCAATACGCATGCTCATACACGCCGAGGTGGCGCTACAATCAGGAAGAGGGTGCTATATAAGCCAGCGCAAATTCGAAGATTCATAAAACGGAGACCACGCACCTGCGAGCTTCACGACCTCTCGAATTATGAGCGAATCAAGCGATTATATGGAACTTTCGCCGACAAAATTTGACCAAGTTTCCGCCTGCGAGAAACTTAGAGATACTGTCACAGGCATCTCAGCTCTTCACTTTTCAATTCACGGGATGGACGGACGTTCTCCCAGTCCCAGAAATTCTTTCATGGACATGTACGTTTCCGGCAAACAGGCCATGATCAGGAGAAAGGAGGAGATGGTAAGTGAGCTTAAAACCCTCCCGCCATGTACTATCTCAGACTGCCAGGATCATAAGATTCCCTCTACCTCGGTAGAAGAGGAAAATAATTTTTTTTTTTTTTTGCTCCCTCCCCTCCTGTTAATGAAAATAAGATTGAAAATAAAATTAAAATCAATAGCAAATCTAAGAAAAAATTTAGCAAAAAACGTAACCAGAAAGGTAAGGATTCTACGGAAGAGTTTATCTTTCCCAAAAAGACGGCCAGACCGATCTCTCCTACCTCTACCCAGGACCCCATAGAAACTAACAATAGTTTCTCCGATCTTGAACAGGATGTCGAGCATCCTCCTTCGATTGAAACAGTAACTACCGAAGTAGTTACACCCAAGTTTCCCCCCACCCTATAATGCTTAAAATCCAAAAGAACTTCAGAGAGCAAATAAAATGCATCTCAGAAAAATTCCCTAATTTACGTAATAGAATTGTTAATGACGTAGTAAAAATGTTCTCCACCGACCATGAAGAATACAGAAAACTTAGACACTTTTTAGAGACGGATAATGATTTCGAATTTTACATTCTCAAACGCCAAAAAGATAAACCTATTAAAGCCGTTATTAAAGGCCTCCCTAATTCTGCTTTAATTACTGATATCACTAATGACTTAAACTTAATCGGATTCAATATAGATAGCTGCACGCAACTAATCTCCAAAAGAACTAAAAAATCCCTCCCATATTTCCTAATTACATTACCAAGAAACGATTTAAATAGTAAAATTTTTGACATTAAAAAGTTGGGTTATTTGCAGGTGAAAGTAGAAGGTTACCTCGTTAGAGGAATAACCCAATGCTTCAACTGCAATAACTTCTACCATACTGCCGCGAATTGTTTTATGAAACCAAGATGCCTTAAATGCGGTAAAGACCATGCCACACGAAATTGTCACATCAAAGAACGACAAGAAAACCCATTTTGTATCAACTGCCAGGACTTTGGTCACTCGGCATGTTACACTAAATGTCCCAAATTCCCCAACCCAAAAAAGGCACCGCCTTTTCCGACCCGATTAAAAGAAAAAAATTTTCAAGCAAATGGACAAAAGAGGGAATTTCCTTCGCTAACGTTGTTAGCGGAGAAATCCCCAATCAGATCCCCTCCGAAACCGAAAACCTAACTGCAAATAAAAAGGAAGACTCTTCCAGTGGATTCCTTACCCAAGATAATAACAGTTCAGATTTTTCCCAAGTTTTGGAACTTTTTAATACTATCTCAAACCTCGTAAAGAAAAACCCCAAAATTCTCGACCTTCTCTCTAAATTTAAAACAGCAAATTCCGACGAAGAAAAAACCTGCCTTCTGGCAGAAGCTATAATGAACAATATTTAAATTTCCCTATTATTCTTAATTGTAACTTTTATTTTTCTCCCCTTAACTTTTTAAAATTCTCTCAAAATAATCGAATTTCTCTTTTATTAAATTCTAAGTCACTTTCTATTTCAAAGTACGTGATTTCAATCTTAAAAGCTCACTGTCATCCTCCAATCAACGATCGCTCCATAGCCAACGCCTCCTGCACTGCCATTGGACCACCTCCTCTGAAGTCACGCCCCTCTCTTCAAGCCCAAGTTTCCAAAACCACGAAAATCAGAGTCCCAGATAGAGGATAGAAGAATGCTGACGCATTCTAGATTCCTGGTTACAAAATCATCCGTCAATCATCCGTCAAGATTCATAAAGAGCACCGGCGCAGTATTTCTGGATATCCAGAAAGCCTTCGACCGCGTGTGGCTTACAGGACTAACATACAAACTCATAAATTACAACCTACCCCCACCCCTCGTATTCCTACTTCACTCTTACAATACTAACCGCTCCTACCAGGTTCGAGTTAAGGACACGCTTTCAAACACGAAAAATATCAGCTGCGGAGTAGCCCGAGGGAGGCTCCTTGGACCTCTGCTCTTCAATTTTATACACTCACTAAACTAAACATGTTCGCAGATGACACAGCCATACACACAACTTACAAAAGAATTACATCGGTCACTTATGCTCTAAATAAACATCTTAAATTACTTGAAAACTATTACGACAAATGGAAAATCAGCATAAATGTAGAAAAATCCGCTGCCGTGCTATTCACCAAAAAACGAAAAATTCCACCTACAATGTACAACACAACAATTCCATGGTCTCAAAGTACTAAATACCTCGGTATTACTTTTGATAAAAACCTCACTTGGAAAACACACATACAACACACGCGACAAAAATTCCGGAAAATAATGTTTAAACTATTCCCCTTAATTGGCCGGAATTCTGAATTATCTAGAGACAATAAAGTACTTCTCTATGCAGCGTCCAATTTTAGCTTATGGGTGTCCGGTGTGGGGAGACGCTGCTAAAACCAATATAAACACTTTAGATACTCTTCAAAATTCTACTATCCGAATGATCGTAAAAGCTACCAGATATATGAGAAACGACGACATTCGGAATGCTATTAAAATTAAAAGCTTTAAATCTTATATACAAAAAATAGCCAAAAATTTCTTTAATTCATTGCAATTCACAAATAATATTAATATGATGAATTTGCCTCATTATAATCCACATGAAACTACTAAAAGACCGAGAAGAATACTTCTCGATTCATATAATCCTCCATAATTCTTTAAATTCGTGCAAACTTTTTGCACACCCATTGCTAAAATTTTATTTCCTTTATCTCTTATTATTTTTTCTTGTATTTTTGTCGTATTCCCTACACCCGGGCTTGCCCCTCTCCCTTAGACTTAAATTTCTTCTTGAGAGATTTGAGCAGCCAATGAGAGTCACTGTCACAACCCGCCATGACCCTATCAGAGAGCATCCTCTCAGCTCTCCATCATGAACACAGATTTCCGTAAGACCAAGGAAATTTCCCTAACGATTGGCTAGACCAATCAACTGACTGCTACATGCTAGCATGAAATGACCACTGTCGTTCCACATCTACATTACCGGATATGGGATGGAGGCTCGCTTCGCGAGCCATATGCCCAAAAATCTCACCGAAGGCACCGAAGATTCATAAACGTGACGATTACCCACCGATTGTAGGAAGACTTTGGTAAGCGAAACATGCCAGGTAAACGTGCTAGAAGACATTTCTCACAGTTAAGCGAGTTTGAGAGAGGCCTGATCATCGGGACGAAAACTGCAGGCTGGTCGACGCGCCGTGTTGCTGGCCAGGTGGATCGTTCAGAGTGGACAGTTAAAAATTGTTGGGAGCAGTGGACACGAGAAAGTACCCACGCACCGAAAACCGGGTCTGGAGTGGCCAGGAAGACCACGAGGAGAAAAGATCAAAAGATCGTGCGGCAGTGACCCCCGCAGTGACTCGTTCAACGATACGAGCAGAAGGCGTAGCAATTGTTCCACAAACAATTTCCAGACACCTTGCAGAAGCAAATCTTAAATCCAAGCACCCTTTCCGTGCACTCCCTTTAACACCGGAACATCGGCAACTGCGTCTACAGTGGTGCCAAGCCAAATCAATGTGGAATGTCACAGATTGGCAAAATTTTGTGTTAACTGATGAATGCCTGTTTGTTTTGGGGACAGATGATAACCGCGTAAGGGTGTGGAGGCACCCTGGTGAGCGGTACAATTCCCCTCACACTGTTCTACGTCTCACTGCCCGCACAGGTGGTGTAATGGTCTGGGGGGCCATAGCCTATGATAGACGGTCCACTTTAATTATGATGCGTGGAACCTTAACGGGCCAACGTTACGTTTTGATGATATTCTTCGACCCCATGTAGGACCTTTCCTAAATGGTCTCCCAGGGGCAATTTTCCAGCAAGATAATGCTCATCGGCATACAGCAAGAGTTGCTCAAGACTTCCTACGTCATTTTCAGGCTCTTCCATGGCCGGCCCGCTCTCCCGATTTGTCCCCTGTAGAGCACGTGTGGGATCAGCTAAAACGGCAGATGCCATCGTGTCACTCTGTACATGATTTAGAGTTTGCTGTTCAAGATTTGTGGGCCCATCTACCTCAGGACAACATAAGGTGTCTAATCAACTCAATGCCGGACCGTGTGGCGGCATGTATTGCAGCTGGAGGTGGTCCAACGCGCTATAGAAGTTGCCCAGTATTTGTGTCGTTGCACACCCTGTATTCGTTTAATTGTCTTGTTTTTGAGATCAAGTGAGTCTCTCATCTGTGTCATTGTGTATTAAATTTCATTTCAATCCGATGCTTTCTTCTTGGGTCGCTATTTTCAATGTTCCTGAGTGTATAACGGGTACGTGTAAATACATACATAAGTAATTATAAAAAAAATCATTAAATTTGGAAGAATCGGTATATTTTTAAATGAATTCATGAAGAGGGATTTTTATAGGAAAAATAATTAATAGTTTTGCAAATAGGGGAGTGGGGCACGGAAACAGTGTTAAAAACGTTGCACTATGAAGCTATAGGAGGGCTTTTGGCGACGGGTCTCGTCATTTTGAACCTCGATCAAGTGACGAGGTTGACACCTGAGCTGTCAACCCCTCTCCAATTTACCACCCCATCCCGACAGGAGGACTTAGAGCAGTGAGGCCCAGCATTTTTGACTGGCCTTAGTCCAATGTAGTAGGAAATTAAATTACTTAAGCTAGTCCAACTACCACACCACCCTAACGGGAGGACTTTGAGCCTCGACAACTGGATGCTGTGGAACTGGTTTTTCCTTTGAGTGGTAAAAAGACTGGAATAGAAAGACGGGATGAACAAGATATCTGTAGTGGATTCCTAAGATTGTATGGCATTAATATTTGTAAATAGTTTTGTGTTTTAAAATAATAACAATTCCACAATGGTAAATCCGGCGAATGGTAGTTATGTTTTCAATTAACGACCAAGGGTTGTGTTTTATCGTAAACATTTTTTTTCACCATATATTAACTGTCCAACCCAAATGACCGTGAGGGCCACTTCAGAAAAACATTATAATCTCGCGGGCCGTACATAAAAATATGTACCTTTATATCAGATTTGGAAACAAAAAACGTTTATTGAGTGAAAATTTAAAAGAGAATAAATCATTTTTATTGTTTTCATTATTTTTCATGTATACAGACATAGTTAATATAATAATGTTTATATAATATAATAATGCAACTATTAAAGAATGCTTAAAATATTACAGTGGCCATTTTCTTGAAAATTACGGTGTTCCTTTTGAATTGATCTTTCGTTACTCATTGTTGAAATTTGATAGTGCTGTCATTCGCAAACGATTAAGTATATACGTTGCCCTTTATCTAAACCATCCAGAATAATTTTTTTAAACTTTAAAATATATCTCAGACTGCCTCTTGCTTTTTGGGCACTCCAAACAGAAAAGAAGGAGAAATGAATGTCGCAAACACAGAAAATCATCTACCATCCAATGCAAAAAATATGCATAATGCAATTCGGAATTTATTAAAAAAGTAATTTATTACAGGAAAATCAAATGTAACTGTTTGATAAAATCTAAATCTATTTTATTCTAAAGGATATTTCTATTATGAAAAAGGATTTATTTTTTTAAAACAAGAACAGGTAACAGGCAAATACATTGTGTAGATTTATATATATATATAAATTTCCCCTCAAATAAATTTCAAAATGAAGAAACTTTAAAAACCTGATATTTAAATTTTTTTCAAAAAGAGTCGGTTGACCGCAACTGGCGGGCCGCGTGTTGGACACCCCTGGTCTAGAGAAGCTGCCCCAATCGAGTTTCGTATCTGTACATTCATAAGCATCACATTTACGGAATGTGCAGAAAAAAACGACGCCTTCTTGAACGATCGTCGAGGGAAAATTTCTCGAGACATAATTCCCATTCCTAGGCCGCTGTGCACCATCATTTTCCGATGCACCTTTGGGGAGAAGGACTTTGGACAAAGGTGGAATCGGCTTTTACTGTGCATCAAGAAGCGCCTCATGAGATTCGCTTTTCACGCAGAGGATTAAGAACAAAATGAGCAGAAGTAACGTTTGGGTCCTTAAAGCAATGCGCACCCTTTTCAGAATCTGAAACAACACACCAAGTGAAAAAAGTGCTTAAATTTATACAATATTTGTCCGATCACTAATATGAATATGTGAAAAATTAATATCATTTAATCTATTCTCTACGCAATGCATGTAAATAACGTGCTGCATTACTTATTAATTGGGCGAAAAAATAGTCGCCAAGTATGTTTATAACATATTTATTTATTATATACCACAGCTCAATACCATGTGTTTAAAACTCAATCGTATTTTGTGAGACCTGATTAACTTAAAATCTCGATGAACATTAGATGTCCTCATACCAGCACAGGTGTGAAATGCCATTTAAGGTGTCGACCTCGTCATTTGATCCTAATTCGAAATTCCATTTCATTCTGGTTGCGAGTAGCAACCCTCGAGTCAGGTAGGGGAGTGTTTTTTGAACGTCACACTATAACGGACCTCGTAATTTTCAGCCTCGGCCTTCTGAGCTGGTATCCTCCTTCCCTTTTTAACTACCACACCACGCAAACGGGAGCGTCGAGAGATTTCACGTGCCTCAGCCCCTCTACACGACACGTTTTCAGTGGCACTAGGGCATGAGCTCATGACTCTAACCACAAGGCAATCGTGGCCACGACACTTGATCCAGATAGAGATAAGCGACCGAAAAACTTTTAGTAAGTATACGAACAGTCGCAACAATCTGTGCATTTTTTGCAAAAAATCTGAGAAATTCCGCCAAATAATGAAATATCGATGTGGGTTTTGGGTTCAAACGTCCTCCCATTGATGTGGAAGTTAGGAGAGAGCGGTGACAGCTCAGGTGTCACCCTCGTCACTTGACCAGGATTCAAAATTACGAGGTCCGTCGCCAAAAGCACTCGAGTAGCTGAACTGTGCGACGTTAATTTTTCTCTCGCTTTCACTCACTCGGTGTCGCTTTGGTTTCGCACCAACTATTTCTTGGGCGATAATATGTACCCATAAAAGCCACCCTGACGGTATAGGTGAGGGATGGCGAACCAATGGTACGATACACAATATTTTGGGCAAGCTACCGATCAAAACGGTTTGAATTTTTGTTCAAAATAACAAATTTCACTACCAACTATTGCAAAAAAAACGTGAATGGTTGATTGTGGAGCGCGGGTAGCACACTCGCTTGTTATTGTCTTGCCTTAGTTACGTCGTGAACTACAGTTGCTAATGATACAAAGTTTGTCATCGCAAAACATAGTCAATTTCTGTTACACAATCATATTTGTACAATTTTTACGATTTTTAACTGTTATTTAATAGGGGTTTTGCTCATCATTGAGACCGGTCGGTTGAAAGGTTGAAGGTGGTGTGTTATTTTCCTCAAGTCTTAAAAAGTTGTATCTTTCTTTTTTTTTTATTTGTTTCCCGTTTTAGAGCAAGAGGGTCCCCCCTTTTGGTTCGGTTTTTGGTAATTTTCCAATTTCTATTTTTCTCTGGTTGTTTGATTTGAAAAAAGATTCATGCTGAGCAAGGCCGGATCTACGTAGGGTCTAAATGGGCTGCAGCCCAGGGCCCCCGGGTTCTAGAGGCCCCCATTCCCCGTCGAAAATAATAAAGAGAAAAGATGCTTACATTCAAAATAGTAATCAAATAATAAATCAGTAAAAAATACAAAATAAAATACCCAAAGTAATACATGAAATTTATTTTTATTTTCGAGTGCAAGAACAATTTACTTTTGTCCTTTCACTCTACCGCCGAATACGTGGAAATTAATAACTAACAGACATAGGCACTATCATAGAGTGGCGCCGACGAATATCGAGCATTTATACAAACGTATTGGCACTATTTCTACAGTCTTACTTTTGTGCAATAATAATTGTAAGTTAAAAATAATATACTGATTTTTTGTTATGACCTGTGCATAATACCTGAAATTAAAAGGTACCTGTTTATTCAAGTAAAAAGTAAGTACCAATACACATTTCTAAGTTATTTAAATAGGAAGATATTGAAGTTATGATTAAGTTTTTTCTGTATTTTCAATTTTTCAAAGATTGAAAGCATCAGAATTTTCTATAAGTATGTATATTATCTTAAAATTTAGTGTGAGTAAATTAATTACTTCTAATGGATGGAAAAAATAACACTCATTTTATGCGGATTACAGAGATTTCCTACGAATATTATGAATAAAAGTAAAGTGGTCTTGATTTTCGTAATAAATGGGGTTTTTTAAGTATAGGTAGCAACACAGCAAATAATGGATGACAACGGAAAAACAATGTTCATTTAAAGTCGGGAAAATAACTCTTAAGTTTATTTTTATAAAAAAACCTTTTAAATAGATGGGCCAAAAAATAATAATAATCAGCGTTTTAGGCTTTAGCGAGTATAGACAAAGATATTTTTTTTAAATAAACTAGGTACTTTTTTTAATTATCTCAAAAATATACCATATTTTTTTGTAAAAATTTATTAGAATATTTTTATTTTATTAAGAACGGTCGGTTGTGTTATCATAATTTTATGACCTAAGCTTTTAAATTTATTTTCAAGAAAACTAAGTTCTTAGTATACAATATAAATATGTCTGATAAAAAATATATATGTGGAGTGGAAATTATTTTTAAATCTAGAGAAAGAAAAAATTAAATGTGTCGAAATATTTTGACTTTTTTTTACAGTGGAACAAAATGACAAGAATGTAACAAAAGCCGAAGCATTTATAAGTGTAAGGAAAAATAACTTAGCCAAAGAAAATGGAGAAACACAAGCAAATATTAATGATGAAAATATGCAAGATCTAAATGACCAGCAGCCTTCTGAAAAGTATATTGTTCAGCCAGAGGAAATCAGTAATGCCCTGATTAAAAAGTGTTTAAAAAAATTGAATTTGAGAAATACGTTGACGTGGGTTCAGGGGCTAAATCGATAAGAAATAAATTTATTGATTATATCCTTTTATAACATGAAATGAGTTATTTTCAAAATAAAGATCCGAATGATCTGTTTCAGTAAGAGAATATAAAGAACCACACAAAGAGATCATTTTCGAATAAACATTTCCTTAAAAATCTTAAAAATGGCCAATTGATGGAAAGATCTTAGCTATGTTATTCAATTAGTATTGGTAGTATTTTTTGTCTGACGTGCAAAATTTTTTCTAAGACAAATTCTCTACCGGCTTATCTGATTGGAAACAATTAACAAGTTATTTAAAAAAAAACCATGAAAATTCTATTGAACATAAAAATTTAATGTTAGTTTGGTTGATACGAAAAGAAAATAAGTCTGTTTTAGATAAACAGTTACAAGACCAACTAAAGAAGATACAGAATATTACCACAATGTCATCAAACGTGTTATTGCGGTTGTAAAGTATTTGGCTGTAAGAGGCTTAGCATTTAGGAAGTTTTTGGTTCTCCTCATAATGGCAATTTTATGAGTGCCCTTGAGCTACAAACAGAGTCCGACCCATTCATTCGTGAACACATTGAACGGCGAGAACTACAACCAAAATCATTAATATCGTACTTATCAAAAACAATATATGAACAAATAATTGAGATCATTGGCAAGCAAATCATTAAAGCAATTACAACTCAAGCAAATAACGATAGCATAAAGTACAATTCAATTGTGATGGATTCAACACCAGATTTGGCCCACGATGACCAACTTGCTATTGTACTACCATATTTTTTTGGGGGGAAAAGTGTATGAAAGATGTGTCTCCTTAATTAGATTGGTAGTCACACTGACTTATACTTATTTAATTCTCCACAAGAATTTTTAGAAACAAACGAATTGCTATTGGGTAATTGTAGGAGACAGTCATTTGACAACGCTGCCAATATGTCCGGTCGATATAATGGTGTGCAACCTCTTCTAAAAGAAAAAATAAGTTCCCTATATTTATGTGTCGTGCACATTCTCTCAATCTGGTTGGTGCAGAATCAGTTAAGGTTGCGACTGAAATTCTTTGGTTTACTGCAGTGATTCCCAAAGTAGTCTATATCGACCCCCCAGGGGGTCTATGACGACATTCATCAACAGCGAAGGAATAATTTGGGGGTCCATGAGGTGTAAATGGGGTTATTATATACTATAGTTAAATACTATAGTTGCTCTCATTAAACCAGATCATGACTTAAATTTTAAAAAAAATTTAATCAAATGGAAATCAGAATTTACATATTGAACAGATTTATTTACAAGATTAAATGAGGTTAATTTGCAATTACAAGGAGACAGTATAAATTTTATTAAAACAAAGACCATCATTTCAGTGTTTCATGTGCTAGAGTTACGCCTAAGGTGTATAATACAGAGTGCTTTTTTTCCAGGTATAGAAGTTTAAGTTGGCATTACTTTCCAAGATGGCGACCGATTTAACAGCTGTCATGTGATTTATTCTCAGTTTGGTTAGGCAATTCATCAAACCGATCATCAAGCAAGGCGTAGATTCGTCGAATGGGCCCACAATGAGATTGCCGTTGTTCCCGATTTTTATAAGCAAATTTTGTTTAGCGATGAAGCGCACTTCTGGTTGAATGGCTACGTCAACAAACAAAACTGCCGCATTTGGAGTGAAGCTAATCCACAAGTGTATGTCGAAACACCGTTACATCCAGAAAAACTGACTGTTTGCTGCGCTTTATGGGCTGGTGGAATCCTTCTTCAAAAACGATGAAGGCCACAACGTTACAGTCAATGGTGATCGGTATAGAGCCATGATTACTAACTTTTTCATTCCTGAATTGAACAATCATGATGTCCAGGAGCTGTGGTTCCAACAAAACGGCGCAACATGTCACACAGCTCGTGCCACAATCGATTTATTGAAAGACACGTTTGGTGACCGCCTAATTTCATGTTTTGGACCTGTGAATTGGCCTCCAAGATCTTGTGATTTAACACCGCTAGACTATTTTTTGTGGGGCTATGTAAAGTCATTGGTCTATGCGGATAAGCCACAAACGCTTGACCATTTGGAAGACAACATTCGCCGTGTTATTGCCGATATACGGCCACAAATGTTGAAAAAAGTCATCGAAAATTGGACGTCCAGATTGGACTACATCCGAGCCAGCCGTGGCAGTCCTATGCCAGAAATCATATTTAAAATGTAATGCCACAAGATTATCTTTCGAATAAAAAAAATTTATGTCAATCGAATAATACATCGTTGTTTTATTGCAATTTAAAGTTCTATACCTCTAAAAAAAACACCCTTTATTTTACTTCCCTAATTTTCTTAGTTTCTCAATTGGCCACGGATAATCTGCTAGGAAAATGGCGTTTTAATTTACGTTCAACATTTAAGTACCCTTTATTCAGATTCCGAAACTAGGTTTGAGAATGCTTTGACTATGGTAATTACTACAGTAGGCAATAAACACATACGCTGGTGTGCAAAAATTAGAGACGAAGTCGAAAAATTAGCATATCAGCTGAACGAAGAGGCAGAGCGGACAGAAAGACCAATCAGGAGATTAAGTAAGGTGATGTACGGTAGCACATGCGCAGATATGCAGGTAGACGTAATGGGCGAGTGTCTGAGTAGTATAAAGCATGTTGTCGGTGTAAGATCAGTATTTCTGGCAAAGAGATTGCACGCCGTATAGCAGTTAAAATCACACCGAGTTGCTGCCTCAGCGAGAAATGGCGAATAATCAATCTGTTAGACGACATCTAGATGCTTTTACCTGAGGTCGAATCATTGGGAAGTTGGAGGAAGGACGCAGTGTGACAAGTGTGGCTGCAGAGTTCAGAATTGCTCACAGCATCGTTTCACGACTTTGGAGACAATTTCAAACTACAGGAACAGCTATCCGGGGGTTCAGTAGTGGTCGTCCACGAGGAACAACACCCGCAGATGACCGGTACATTGTCTTACAGGCCAGAAGAAACAGGTGGCAGACAGGCGGGAGAAATCGCTACACGCGACTGGACGACCGATATCGCGTTTTACCGTGACCAGAAGACTGCACGGTGGTGGTCTGTTTGCACGACACCCTGTACGGTGTGTACCTTTAACGCCTGCCCATCGGAGAAGGCGTTCTCTGTGGTGCCGGGAACACTGGAATTGGAGAGACAATGAATGGGGACGAGTACTCTTTACAGATGAGAGCAGATTCAGTTTGAGTAACGATTCTCATCGCATACTCATCTGGAGAGAGCGGAGAAGCCACAATCATCCCTCGAACATCATTGAAAGGGACAGGTATGGAGGTCGCGGTGTTCTCGTTTGGGGAGGCATCATGCTTGGTAGTCGTACAGACCTTCACATCTTCGACACAGGTTCAGTCAACGGGACCCGTTATTGTAACGAGATTCTTCTTCCATTTGTGCGTCTTTTTAGAGGCGCTATGGGTCTGCAGTTCCTTTTCATGGACGACAATGCACCATGTCATCGCACAGTAGCTGCCGAACAGCTCTTAGAGAGTGAGGATATTGAACGTATGGATTGGCCGGCACGATCTCCGGATCTCAATACCATCGAGCATGTATGGGATTTTCTAGGCAGACGCTTGGCAGCTCGTACCTTACCACCAGTAACGATTCGGGAGCTTCGATTGGCGCTGCACGACGAATGGGCAGCAATGCCTCAAAAACTCATTGACACCCTCATTCTCAGCATGGGCAGACGCTGTGAAACCTGCCTAGCAGTCAGGGGAGATCATATCCCCTACTAAAGACCGGTTTCTTGCTGGACACCCATCACAGGGATGTTTCGGCCTTCAGTCGCATTGCGCTCCTTGCTACTTTTTCAATCAAGCTTCTTTTTATCCCTCTGATTTCTCTTTTAGTAAGTGTTGCTTACTTATTACACATGTCCTTACGTATTGGGGATCTTACGGTATTAAATGTGTTGATTTGGAAAGCTTTTGTACAAAGTTATATTGAAAAAACCGTCTCGTCCTTAATTTTTGCACACCAGTGTATGTTCCTATTGATAAAAAAATGTCATTTTACAAGAGGAACTGATCGAAATGGGCAGTAATTGAGATCTTATAGTAAAGTTTAAAAATGGATGTCAGCTATTTTGGCTTTAAAAAGACATTCCTGCTATTTATCCCGAATTATGGAATATTTAATTGCTTTTCCTAGTGAAAAGGAGTTTCAGTGTGGTTGCTAAACTCTAAAATAAAAGAAAGAAAAGGACTGGACACTACTAACAGAGGAGATTTCGGGTTATATCTGACGAGATTGATGTCAAATGATGAAAATTAGTTATTGAAGCACCAGGTTCATCCTTCCCTTAATAAAAATTTGTTCAATTTGTATCAATTAAATTTTAATTTACTTAGAGTGTGTTTCTTAAGTTTTAAACACTATACTTCACTACAATTAGACATTTAAATCTTTTAGTTAAATATCGTAAAAAGTAAGTAGTTCTATAACAGCAGTCAAAAAGACATTTAAGTCGATAATTTACAAAAATTCTGTATTAGGTAAGCAGGAGTGACCCCAAAACCGATAAACATGGTAAGGGGTCTAAGAGATGAAAAGTTTGAGAACATCTGGTTTATTGCAACAAATATATGTTTTCTTTTCTGCTTCGACCCATAAATGGGAACTTCTAAATCGTGAAATTAAGCTGAAATTTACCTTAAAATGTTTAAGTCAGACTAGATGGTCTTGTCTTTGCGACGCTGATGAAGCCTTAAAAGATAATTATGGTAATATCATGAATATTCTTAAGACATTTAGTGACAATGAAATTAGAAAATTGATTTTATAAAAGAAGTAGTAAATTTATTTAATAAATTAACAAAACTTGAAACTGCCATTTTAAAATTATATTTTGGGAAGAAATTTTACAAAAATTTAATTCAGTTAACAAAAAAATTACAGACCTCTGGTTTGGATATCTGTGATGGGAATAAATTATTTAATTTAAAAAACTTTTATAAGCAATGTACGACATGAATCATATCAGAAACTAAAGGAGTATCAAGACGCAGCCAAAAAATTAAGTCCTAGTATAGAAACAGAACATAGCGATGTGAACAAGAGACGGGTTCTTTCAATATTTGCAGATAAATCCACAGAAAAAGCTGTGTATGGGAGAGAAATTTAAAAGAGTCACGCTCATTGTGTGTGTGTTGCGTTAGGCAAGCTAATCCTTGATTTAAATAGAGGAATATAGTAAGAAATTAAAATTTTTGATGGATTTGCAAGATCAAAGTAAGAAGAACGTCGACCTGGAGAATGCACGCGATATTATTGTTTACTAATCAGATGACGTAGACCAACATTTGGTAATTGATTGATTGATTGAATATTAACGTCGCACTGTTCAGCTACACGAGGGCTTTTGGCGACGGACCACGTAATTTTGAACCATGGTCAAGTGACGTAGACGACACCTGAGCTGGCACCCCCCTCTCCTAACTACCACACCACACCAACGGGAGGACGTTTCAGCTCTCGACAGATTTAACGTGCATCGCTGCCCTACACGGCGGATCTTTAGTAGTACTGGGCTCGAACCCGTGACAAAGCAAGCCACAGTCCGATACCTATACCACTCGGCTACCGCGGCCACCCAACATTTGGTAAATGAAGGTGTGTGTGTGTGTGTGTGTGTTCAATTCAAAACTTATCTGAAACAAACTGAGCTAGAGTCCTCTACTTGTAGGGATATGTTCAATGTAATTTTTGAAAAGAAACTTGTTGACGTTTTTCCAACTTTGTTTACCATTTTAAATGTTTTTCTAACGCTCCCTATTACTAGTTGTGAAGCGGAACGTGCGTTCTCTAAAATGTTCTATATAGAAAACAAATATAGAATAATGGAAAATACTAGGCTTAGTTATTTATTACTTTGTATTAATACTGATCTCCCCAAAGACTTAAAATGTGATGGGCAAATAAAAAGAATTTGCAGCACAAAAGTTTAAAAAAGTTTTTTTGTAAATTATGTTGTTTATAACGTATTTAAATGGTTTGAAATAAAAAGAAAACCTTAAATTTTGTATATTTTAAATTTTCCCCTACAAAATTTTTTTAGGAAAATGGCAAAAACTTTAATTATTTATGAGGCTCGGGTATTGGTAGCCCAGGGCCCCCCAAAGTCATGGTCCGGTCCTGAAGCTGAGTCATTCTAGATTTATCGTTTCCGATGTTGAGGAACAACCCTTGGTCACCAATAGTTTAACAATGGAATCAGGATTTTCACAATTCTTCAGATTTTCTGTGAGGGATGTGGAAATTATTTTACGAGCTGGACAAAAAATTGCATCCGAAATCAATATATTATTAGAAAATAGTCAAGGATCCTCTCAGATTCCAAAGTGCAACCCTCAGATTTTACATGCAGAAATAAAGAAAAAATTGCTCGTCATGAAAGTATAAAAAGTATGTCTTTTACTCGTAATGAAAAGATAAGATTCTATACACTAGACCCGGGGTGGGCATTAAATCGATCGCGATCGACCGGTGGACCGTCAAGACATTTTGAGGTGACCGCCTTTAACTAAGACCTAAGATGCGCATATTAACAGAAATATATTTATGGAACACCGGCGCCAGTTAGAGTGGATAATCCGCTTTTCACAATCCATGCGACTTTGTGTAGATGACATTTTCCATTACTGGAAGCTCACTAAGACGCTTAACACATTCTCTGTGATTATGGGGGGGGATATGCGATCACACACACACACACAAAACACGATGCCAGCAGTAGAAATGTACTTCCCCCCACACACACACCGAGTAAAGGGGAAAATAAACGTTGGTCAGGTCTTTTTACGATAACACGGATTAGATTCTTGTGTTAACGTTCCCTGTGTTACATACATCTGTCGGTTACAGATTAATTAGTTCCTTTTTGTTCGTAGCTTTGAAAATGTCCACGCTCCGTGATCTAGCAATCATTCATAGTTGTTCAAACATTCAATTTGAAAAATTTATGTTACGTGTGTGTGTGTTTTTAAGTAAAAATAGTAGTCTGCCATACATCAAAAGACACATATAATATCGGAAACAAGTATTAAAAAAGAAGAACCTACAATTTTTTAATACAGAGTGGGAAGAACAGTTTTCTTTACGATGGTGAATGCAAAATGTGTGTGCTATGTATTTCATGCAAGTGTGGCACTTCCAAAAAAAGTAAACGTTGAAAGACATTTCAAAACTATGCATTGAAGTTTTGATAAACATTTTCCTTTAAAATGCGAATTGTGTAAAAAAAAAAAATTTTAAGAATTTAAATCGCGCGCAATTAATCGGACATCAGTCATCTTTTGTTAAACCCAATAATTTAGTAAATACTTAGTCATCTGTTAGCAAAACATAAAAAACCTTTCGCAGATGGAGAAATAATTTTAAAAAAAGTAATTCTCTGGAAGCCAGTGACTCATTATTGATTTAATACGGAGTGGGATGAACAGTTTTTCTTTACGATGGTGAATGCAAAATGTGTGCTATACATTTCATGCAAGTGTGGCACTTCCAAAAAAAGGAAACGTTGAAAGACATTTCAAAACTGTGCATTGAAGTTTTTATAAACATTTTCCTTTAAAAAGTGAATTGTGTAAAAAATAATTTTAAGAATTTAAATCGCGCGCAATTAATCGGACATCAGTCATCTTTTGTTAAACCCAATAATTTAGCAAATACTTCGTCATCTGTTAGCAAAACATAAAAAACCTTTCGCAGATGGAGAAATAATTAAAAAAAAAGTAATTCTCTGGAAGCCAGTGACTCATTATTGATTTAATACGGAGTGGGATGAACAGTTTTTCTTTACGATGGTGAATGCAAAATGTGTGTGTGCTATACATTTCATGCAAGTGTGGCACTTCCAAAAGAAGGAAACGTTGAAAGACATTTCAAAACTGTGCATTGAAGTTTTGATAAACATTTTCCTTTAAAAAGCGAATTGTGTAAAAAAAAAAAAAAAATTAAAGAGTTTAAATCGTGCGCTATTAATCGGACATCAGTCATCTTCAGTCATCTTTTGTTAAACCCAATAATTTAGCAAATACTTAGTCATCTGTTAGCAAAACATAAAAAACCTTTCGCAGCTGGAGAAATAATTAAAAAAAAAGTAATTCTCTGGAAGCCAGTGACTCATTATTGATTTAATACGGAGTGGGATGAACAGTTTTTCTTTACGATGGTGAATGCAAAATGTGTGCTATACATTTCATGCAAGTGTGGCCCTTCCAAAAAAAGGAAACGTTGAAAGACATTTCAAAACTATGCATTGAAGTTTTGATAAACATTTTCCTTTAAAAAGCGAATTGTGTAAAAAAAAAATGTAAAGAATTTAAATCGCGCGCAATTAATCGGGCATCAGTCATCTTTTGTTAAACCCAATAATTTAGCAAATACTTAGTCATCTGTTAGCAAAACATAAAAAACCTTTCGCAGATGGAGAAATAATTAAAAAAAAGTAATTTTCTGGAAGCCAGAGATTTTATTTGATGAAACGGTCGAATGTGAATTTCAAAAGTTTTTCATTATAGCTACTGATGCTTCAAAAAAAATCACCAAATTACTTCAATAGCAGGTATATCAAAAAAAAATCTTCATTTGCTTACAGAATCAACCATTATAACTCCGTTTTTACTGCAGAAGCTTTGGCTATTTGTCAGGCTTTAGATGATCTGGTGGAATTTAATGTAAATTTACTTGTTTTTTTTTTGTCGGATAGTCTTTCTGTTCTTTCTGCACTTCAAAATTACTCGACCAAATCCCATAAGGTAATTCATAGACTTGCTAACAAAATTTACATGCTATCTAACTACGTTAATCAGTTAATTTTGTTTTGGATTCCGGGACATTCGAAAATTGTTTGGAATGAGCATGTGGATAATCTCGCAAAATCGGTCACGGAGTCCAATGTTTACATTGACTGGATTGCCTCAGAAGACATTCATAAAAATATGTATCGAAATAGAATTTAAAAAAATCAATGAAAAAATTTTCTCAAGCAAATATTTTGAAAAATTGAGAAATATTCCGACCATTGATATCATTTCAAAGTGGACAGAGAATCGAAGAGAAGAAATCTAAAGCACTCGAATCATCAGTAAAATGATTATCACTCCAGAACTTCTACATAAATTTAATTTACAGGATAGTGCAATGTGTATTACATGTAATTGTATAAATGATTTGGACCACATTATATTAAACTGTAGCAGATTTACTAGACATCGTATTAATCTCTGGTCTATTCTTCGTATTGATCCACATTCCACTATCACGTTTAGAGATGTTTTGGAAAGAGCAATGAATAACAAATCAACTTTCAGAGTTCTTTTTAAAGGGAATGAAATTTTTAAGTATTTACTAATTTATTAGGCTTTTTCCTTACCTTTTTTTTAGGTATCATAGCCTGTGTTGCTCTATATCCCCTTCAACCTTTCAATCAATCAAACAGGGCTTTTGACAAAAAACAAAAAGTGCAAGATAGTACGAGTGACAGAGAATTTCAAACTTGGCGGACCGAGAAATACGGGATGATTAGCATAGGCGACAAAGCGGTGTGCGTTTTATGTTCTGGAACAGGGGTATCTAAAACATCGTCTGTGAAGCAGCATTTTGAAACCAATCGCAAATCCTTTCGTCAAAAGGGCGAACCAGATAAAAAAGAGCTCATTGAAGATACAACAGAAGACAGAATTTTTGTGATTAAATATGTTAGCAAAAATTGTCCTTCGAGCGCGGCATGTTACTCGACTGCAAATGCCATTGCTCGGCATAGTAAACCTTTTCAAGAGGGAGTTTTTGAAGGAAGCGTGGGTGACCTCACTTTGTGATGATTTTTATAATAAATATAATCCAGCGCATCAAAGCAATTCCTCTATCTAGAAATACAATCAAAGAAAAAGTCCTATAACTGGCGCGAAATGTAATATATCAACAAAAAGAATGATATTAATTCCGCTCTTTTTATATCGCTATGTGTTGACGAAAGTACTGCCGTCACTAAATCTGCATGTTTAGCTGCTTTTGCTCAATATTGGGCAAGAAACGTCATTAAGGAAGAATTATTTGCGATAGCATCGTTGCTAACAACAAAGGGCACATATATTTGTACGGCTGTAAAAAAATCGCTTGCAGAGAAAGAAATTGATTTGAAAAAAACTGTTTCTGTAACAACTGATGGTGCTCCAAATATGGTGGTAAAAAAGGGTTTCATTAATTTATTTCCAACAGACGTAGGACATGCGATTCTAGAATGCCACTGCATTATTTACCATCAAGCGTCGTGCGCTAAGAGTGGTTTAACATTTTTTGATAATGTAATGACGTTAGTCACAAAAAAAGCCAACCTCATATCGTCACAGGCTTTAAATAAGTGAAAGTTTGATGCTTTGTTGGATGAAGTCAACCGGTGTATAAAGGCTTACTTATGTCGTTATGTTCGCTGGTTGAGCCACGGGAAAGTATTTCAAAGATTTGTTGAGTGCTTCGAAGAAATCCGACTATTTCTTCAAAATGGATGTTATGTGGATTTCAAAATTGATATTTTTTACAGACATATGCCAATATTCAAATGAAACCTAAATTAGATTTCGTAGGTGACAGCGCGCGACATCTTTTACCCAGTAGAATGGGAGAAAAAGTACGACCATGAAAGAACAAAAATACAAATCAAGAACTCCCGCACAAACGGGGAGGGGGAAAGTAGGCCCAAGCTAGGTGGTCCAACGAAGTGGACATGCCAGCGGGTTCGAAGGCGCAAGAAGGCAAAGGGGGATTGCCGAGGCAATCAATCAGGACGGGAACGACTGGTGACTGTTCAACCCTGAAGAACCTGTCTGGGTGCGTTTAGAAGCTGAATGTGCTGTTTGCGTGGGAGTGAGAGTGATTTTTGTTGTGATTTAGGGGCTTAAGTGGGAGTCTCCACTTCGTCGATGAGTATGCATAGGTGTGGATTTACCTAAAGTGTAGATTAGTGAACAATCTTTGTGCTATGATAATTGGATTGTCATAAATTTCAGTAGATTTAAAAATATTTCTAGACAACCTAGTGATGTAATTAGTTATCGGCTCCATGTGAAGGTTGTTGTGTATCACATCATTCCAAACGTATCAAGGTGCGTTTGTTATGATACTAATAGTTTATTTTGAATTTTCTTCACGTGAGTGGTGGCTGCTGTGCCCCAAACGGGAGCAGCATATGTTATTACTATGCGCAAAATTTGCTTGTATAAGATAACTTTATTTTCTAGAGATATAGATGACCTTCTCCCAATGAGGGTGATGGTCATGAATTCTAGTAAAGAATTTGTCAGCAAGGTAGTCGTTTTTTTGTAAGTTAAGCAGCTATCTATGTGTAGACCCACATAACGAACCACACTGTATGTTGTCATCAAAAAGTGTGAGGTGGAAAGGGGGTCAATGACACCCCATTTCCAAAATATTATTGCTTGAGATTTGTCAACATTAATTGCAATTCTCAAAATGTCTAACATGTCAAGGAATTTTTGAAAAGTTTTATGTGTATATATGAGTTGAGCACCCTGTGATAACACGACGGAATCATCCGCGAACAGACAAGTACTGACGGTGGAGTGACTGTACAAGTACAGACTTAAGACAGATCCCTGTGGGACACCAGAAAGACATGTCCGTAGGTGGAATAAGTGTACACGAACCCTAAAGGTTCTATGGTGTAAATAATTGTGTATAATTTTAATTAAATAATCAGGGAACTGGAATTTAATTCATTTGTATGTGATGCCATCATGCCACATCTTGTCGAGTCCACTTTTAATATCTAAAAAGACACCAACAGTTAAGAATTTGTGATCGAAACCTTCATTTATAATATTTATAATTCGTATTAACTGGTGTAGCGTAGAATGGGCTTCCCGGAACCCGTATTGTTCAGGGGGAATGCCCCCTCAGGGGGATCACCTTTAGGTGAGTACGGGTTTCACGCTCCCGAGGTACCCTAGTGATCTATTCCCCTTTTCCCAAGGGATTTACTGTCTTTGGTAAATACGGGTGTCACGACCCCGGGGTACCCTAGTGATCCTTCTCTATTTTCGACCCTGTTTCTCGTCATTCAAATTTCCTTTTTCTCTTTTCACGTCTAAGAGAGAGAGAGAGAGAGACTACAGATTACAATTTCGAATATACTTGTATACAAGTGTTGATTTTGTTTTTATCAGATAACTCAATATTATTTAAATTTTTTTTGTATTCCTTTTGTGTTGCGTTTAATCTTAATTGTCTCGATTATTTATTTTGATATTCGTATTATTTCATTGAATTTTAATAACACCGTTGGTTTTCCGACCCGCATGTTTGCCGTGTGTGGCATCCCGTACCCCTCAGGGGGCTCACCTTAAGGTGAGTACGGGTGTTACATTCCCGAGGTACCCTAGTGATCTTTTCCTTTTCCCAAGGGGTTTACTCTCTTTGGTAAACACGGGTTTCACGACCCCGGGGTACCCTAGTGATCTTTCTCTATTTTCGGCCCTCTTTCTTGCCATTCATATTTCCCTTTTCACGTCGAGACCACATACGACTTACTCGAAATGTACAATTTCTAATTATTCTCTTTATTAATAACTTTTTGTGTATTTCGTTAAATTAGTTTAATCTTTTCTTAAATCTTTCAATTATTTATTTTGATATTTGTACTATTACATATTTGTTTTTCACTAACACCGACCCGCATGTTTGCCGTCCCGTCAGGAGGATCCTTTGCGTTCCCTTTGGCAGGAGTGAGCCTGCTCCTATCAATCGGCTGGTGGTACCTCTCTCCCCGAAGAGACACTGCTGTAGGGTCAGTGCTGCAGATAAGCGGGTTTACCCGTTGGATCCTCGCCCTGGATGTACTCGAGGGAAGCGCCGTGCCAGATGACCGGCGCACTTTGACTCTTCGCGCCTTTGGATCGGGTCAAGGCATTGGTTTGTGTAGTAGCATTTAAAGTTAAACATTTAAGAGCAATGTTAGGTATTTGGAGCAGCTTTTCTATTCTGCAGTTACTTAATAATGCCTCGAGCTTCAGAGGTATTTCAATGAAGTGAACGTAAAGAGCTTCAAGGCACAAATAAGACAATTATCGTTCATGCTTTTCACGATAAAATGCACGTTTTTAGAAACAATATTATAAGAGCTACAAGTACTTCCCAAACTTGAAAAAAAAATCAAAGATTTAGATGTACACGAGAAACCAGACAAAGAAAAAGAGTTCAAGAATTTATTTCCGAAATCTATTCTTCAATCAAGGAATTTTCAGCGAGATTTCCTCAGTTCAAAGAATTATCGGAAACGTTCAATTTAATTATGTACCCTGATTTGATAAACTGAACTTGCACCCATTCGATTGGTTGGAAATCGAAGAATTTGAAATACAACTGATTGATTTTCAGTCTAGTTCAACATGGATTCAAAAATGTATTGAAACAAGGTAACTGTTGCAATTTGAAACAAAAAGATTAACATGCAACATTAGCAAAAATGACAGTGGTGAAATTTTGAAAACATGGAATTCGATTTCAGGTACTTGAAAAAGCTGATTCATGCTTTTTTAACCATATTCTCATCTACCTATGCCTGCGAGTCATTCTTTTCAGAGATGAATAACATTCAAGACATCATTTGACAGAAAAGTAACTTCTTACAATTCTATCTGCAAAAACACTAATGTTGTTTTAATTTGAATTACTCATATAATTAAAACATTTATTACTATACAGTGGAGAGAGAGAGAAAATGTTTTTTTTTCCGTAGTCAATGTTTTTGAGTTTATTATTTTCCCACTAATCAAGTCAAAATTATTTGCTAAACCTCGTTTCTTAAGATGGATCTCTAAAGGTCCGCCACCCCTGGGGTGCCGTAAGACCCGGGCTCGAATCCCGGAGAAGGCACACTATACATTCGTCGAGCCGATAGTCCTCTCGTGAGGCTGATGGAAGGGAAATTATGGTGGGACGTCCACCAGGGAGTTCTCTCTCAAATTTGGGGTGGAGCGGACCGAACCTGCATGGTGTTCAAAGCAGTGGCTAACGACAGACGTAAAATAAATCATTACAACGATGAATTTCGAGGTGACATTAGAAACAACATATGTACCAATTTTTGATACTAAGAACAAATAAGAGAAAAAAGAAACTGAAATAAAGCCGCATCAAACTTAACAAACTGTAAGGGTAAGTTTTTTTTTTTTTTTTTTTTTATGATGAGGAATTTGGAGCAAAAGGAGAGCTATTATCCCTTTTTTTCTAAGTGGAATCGTTCACAAATCAATCAATGTTACATTTTATCCTGTGCAAAAAAAAGCTAAACTTTTTTTGTTTAATATTGTTTTCTCTAAAAATGATATGTGGTTTTCAAATGTTTTAAAGTTATCCATCAAACATTTACTATATCTTACTTATTCAGGAGAATATTTTGTGAAAAAAAAATGGCCTCAAAGTGTATACTTCTAGTTTCAGACAAGTCATGCTTTAAAGCTATGGATAGTTAGAAAATTTCTAAATTTATGTTTTTAATTAATTAACAGATTTTGTGAGAATCGGAGACAAGACTTTTTAGTATTACGCATTTTGAATACAATATGTTATCCTGTCCATTCAGAAGTATAATATTCATCTGGACTCCTGGTGTTCAGGGTAGATCTCTCCAAGTTACAAATAAAGGGAATTTCAAGAGAGGGAAAAATTTACACATTTATTATTAATATTATTCACAATTCCTTAAACCTATCATTTTAAAAAAATGCATAATAAGTTTTCAGCCTCAAAATAAAAAGAATAACAATACAACATTTTTTTAAAAAAAGATTTATGATTTCTGATTATTAATATTTTGATATTTTTAAGGTCTCTTTAAAATAAAGAATCAAAAAAGAATTCATATGATTTAATTTTCAATCAAACAGGAATTTTTTTGTAGGAAAGAAAAACTTGAATCACTTTCCCCATGATGTAAAAGTTTGATTTTGTGAAATGAGATAATATGAGAAAAAATATTCTGAAAAATTACAGTTCTATGAAGAACAGAGTTCCAACACACAATTATTGACTCGTTCAGCTGATTGTGACACAGTTTTTAATAACAATAAATTTTTATATATATACGCTCTCATATGTTTTAAATCAAACAATATAAAATAATTAAGTTAAAGAAAATGTATTTAACATATAGATAGACTTTTAAAATATAATTTCCCTGTATTATTGATTTTCAAAAGTAAAAAAAAAGAGATTTTAACTTTAATGTATTATACACGGAAGAAATTTGCACACAAAAAAAGTTCCTCAAAGAAAAATTACTGCTCTGGATACATTTATTATTTGATATTAATAAAACAATTTTCCTTGTTACTATACAAAGAACTATAAATTTATATTATTTAATAAGAAGCAAGTAGTACAACTAGGGGGTTAAATTCAAATTTATCATAAATTCATAACAAAAATTTAGTTTTATTAATAAAATTATTATGAAAAAGAAAGGTATTTTTCAAGAAAAGAAAACACAGATCAAATGAAATCAAACATAAAATGTTGGTTACACAATCTTGACAATATTTTAAATTTACATAAGCGAAATAATTAATTTGTAGATCGTAGACTTGTTTATCTCTACAATCAAAAAAAGGAGATGCATTTAAAAAAGTTACATTTTAAGTTTAACTGTATACTTACTTCATTTTTTATGTATTTTTTATTTATTAGATATAAACAAAACCTTCATCACTTTTGGTCATTCTTTTATTTCTTTCAATAATAAGTAAATAATAACAATACATACAATGACAGTTTGGAATGCATAACTAACGAACTAATAAATGAAGTATAACTGGAAGACAAAAACTTAGGAGATAAAAAAATACCCTACTTCCAGGAACAAAAATTATACACTCATGCATAGTGGAATTCACTCAGTCAATTGAAAATTAATTACTCTCTCTCTCTTAACTTAAATTTATTCAATAAATTCACTTAAATGCCATTTCACTTCCCATACAAAAAGTTCTATCACATTTTGTTGACTGTAAAAAAATTCCGCATTAGTAACTCTTCAAATTAAGTAGTTTCTAAGTTTTGTACTTTTTGTTTAACTTTTAAATATATTGCCTGTTTAAATCTTTATATAGATTTAAATAAGCAATGTATTTAAAAAGAGAACAAAACTTAGAAATTATTATATGCAAAGCATTTAAATGCTTTACCAAAATCAAATCACAATGATTCATGAAGTGATTTATTGTGAACCACTAAATGCCTTTTTAGGTGGGCATTTTGTTTGAAAGATTTGTGACAAATATCACAAACAAAGTGGCGTTCACCAGTGTGCACCAAAATATGCATCTTCATGGCTCCTTTGTGTGCAGTTGAATATGTACATAATGAGCACTGGTAAGTCAATCCACCTCTCTGTCTCATAGATGAAAATGTTACTGCTGCTTTGAAATCTACAAGTTGAGAAAAAAAAAAGGGCAATAAATACTTAAGAAATACAATAAATTCTTTTTAAAAATTAAATTTTCTCAATATTAGTATAAATGAAAATATTTGTATTCATTTTTTTTTTTCAAATATGGGAACACACACATAATTTGTATAAATTTCAAATACTTGAATTATTAACTATGAACCAAAACAAATATCTGACTATTATTTGTTTTGTAAAATAAACAGTATAAATGGAGAAAAAAAATTAAATGTATTATTAAATATGAATCACATAGTCATGATTCATTATTTTTTCATATAAAGAATACAGACAACTAGACAAAGAAAATATTTGGTTTACAAAAAGTTGATTTCTTTATAATTTAAAAATAATATAAAATATTTTTTTAAAAAATACTGAAATCTAAAAAGAAAAAGTTAAATGGCTTTTTAATTTTATGTTTATGAAAATAATTCCTTATGTACGAAAGACATACTTTTTACTCTTCATAAATCTATTTTTTTTCAAAATTATAAGAATTTCAGTGAAATCACAATTTAGCACTCCCTGTCTAAATCTTCTGTTTATTTCCCTTTGAATTTTTCCCCAATCCCCTACAGACATCTCACTTTTGTTTAACAACCCACTTTTAGGAATTACAGCAAAAGGAACTTTTTTAACCCTCATTTCAAGAGTCAGTTTTAACAAACTGAGAAACAATCTCAATTTTTCAAATATTTTTACTAGCTCAACGAAGCACATGGAAAATAATAATTAAAAATCTATGCCAAAATGGAATTTTAAAAAATGAGCTGATAGCAAAAATTAAAAGTCCTATGCAACCAGATATTAAAACTATGATACAGCAGACTGTTAACAGTTGATTTTCTTATACTAGAAGAAACTTTTTTTCACCACACCTCAAAAATTATAACAAATACACAAAGTTAAAAAAGAAAACATAAAAAAAATAGAAGATATTTATTAAAAGGCTGCATTATGCGAGATGAGTTTAATAACAATTTGCAAGTTATATATATACTCCTGTATGTTTTAATCACTTGGAGATGTTAAAGTTGTCTTTCCTTCTGATATTAAAAAACAGAAATTAAATTACTTGGAGATGTTAAAGTTGTCTTTCCTCCTGATATTAAAAAAAACAGAAATTAAATTTAGAACTTCTTTTTAGATACAATATTCCTAATATTCTATAAATTTGGGTAATTAAATCACATAATACATGTCCAACATATCTGAAATTAAAAAACGCTTAAGAAATATGCATACTATACTTTATGCACACTGTGTTGTTTACAGTGTTGCACACTGTAAACAATATGAGATAGATTGTGTAACAGTAAATATTGCTGAAGCTCATGAGTAGAAAACAGAAAAAGCTTGCAATTCAAAGCCCATTTTTAACATAATTGAATTCAGATTTAATACAAATGTAAGTGGCATAATACACAAGAAAGTAACTGTATTGGAAAGTAATATTTAATATTGATACTTATGAAATAATACTACACACACATTTTTCATTTCATACGTAATGCCAGTTAATTATGCAATCTTAAATTTAATAAAACATTATTTGATCTCATGAACATTAGCCAATAAAAAAATATATTGCATCAAAGTTAAGCAAGCATATTTTTTTTTTAAATTGCATAAGCTTTTTAGGAGAATAAATACATTTACACGACTGATTATCTTAACATTCCCCAGTTCCAATCCCAAAACAAATGGGTATGGATTTAAAATTTTACATGAATTAAAAATGCTAAGAACCAGACAATATAGTTTTAAAAAGTAATGATAGAACAAAAGCAATCTATGATATAAAATTTTGATTTCAGAGAAAAACTAATAATGCTCCAAATTTCATTCAATTAAAATATTTAAAAAGTACTCCATTTTTTTGTCATTATTTTTTTATGCATAAGAAAATGTTATGGTATGATATTTTATGTTATATCTAATGATATTTTATACTCATAAGTACTTTTCAAATATTGTCAACCACTTTGAAAATTGTTCTAAAAGAGACTTAAGAAAACATGTTTAAAAAATGAAATCGACATTAATTTGAATAATTTTTGACAAAATGTTCCAGTATAAAGAAAATTTTTCAAAGAAAAAAAATATTAATAAATGAAAAAAATTAAAAACATGAGTTAGAAGGCTCTTTTTCTAAAAAAAAGAGAGCATTCATGTCCAAACGAAAAATACTATTCGCTGTTTAACATGTTCATCATATCAAAACATATTTGGTGTACAAATAACCTTTTTAAAAATCTCGATACTCAAGTTCAACATTCAATCAAAAACAATGTAATATTCGAAAATTTTAACATAATGATCATAAAATATGAGAATATTCAACAAAAAGAAATATTAAATGCCAAAATTAATAAAACAAAAAGACTTCCGCAAATTTATTTTATTCTAACAATACAAGGATTTAATACATTTTTGCCAGATCAGACATGGTGGTTTTTATATAAATATAAATACTTTCTAAAAAATTTCTATAAAAACTCATGGATAAATTTAGAAGTTTTTAAAATATGTGTAATACATTATTTTAAAATATTAAAGCACCAAATTTTGAATGAACATCCTTTTTATGAAACCATCATTTTTTGGATAAAAAGAAAAAGTAATCAGAGAGAAAAGATAGAGCAAAATAAAGAATGTAATTAAAATGCAAAATAGCACAGAGGAAAAAACTGCAGTAGGAAAAATTCCGTTCTTACAAAAAATGTTTATAATCTAGATATATATTATAAAAGCGAAAGTTTGTGAGGATGTTTAGCCATCTTTCATGCAAAAACAACTGAATGGATTTTAATGAAACTTTACAGTAATATAGCTTATACATCAGAATAACACATAGGCTATAATTTATAAAGATATTGTATGAAGTGTCCAAAATATAATGATATTTTTTAAGTAGGAAAAAATTCTGCCATCTGCAAGCAATTCTGGCGTGCGCTGCAAAAAAGCCCACGACAGCATATATCTATCTTTTGATTGTGAAAAACCCTTTTTGTTTTGGCTACGCAAGGTGCTCACTTCTAATTAATTCCTGTGATCAGCATAATCCCTAATTTTTTTTTATTTCAGAATAAAACTAAGTTTTGAAGGGAGAGGTAGTTATAAATCTCTCTTTATTTTAATGTTTTTTTTAAGATTTTATTATGCATATATGGTAGTAAGAAATTGATCTTTTTCAAAATAAATGCTTTTATTGGTTCTGGTACTTAAAGTAAATAAATTTTCTCTTTTACACTACATCATTTGGACAAATTTTCAAAATTTATTAGTGGTTAGTAGTTAATCATAATGCTATAATTTTCATTGAATAGGCAGATATTGCGTTTTTAAGTATAAAAATAATTAACTATTGTACTGTATTTTATGGAGTGAGTGAGTGAATATTAAGGTTGCACTGTTCAGCTACACGAGGGCTTTTGGCTATGGACCACGTAATTTTGAACAATGGTCAAGTGACATGGACGACACCTGAGCTGGCACCCCCTTCTCCTAACTAACACACCACACCAACTTAGATGGAATATTCTACCAATACTTAGCAGGAATATTCTCTGAAATCCACATTTCCAAGATATATGGCAGCACAAGTTCTATGATGAGTATTTTAGTTGGGAAGGTGAATAGTTTTGTAGCAGACATTGCGTTTTCAGCGGATTGCAAAGATTATTATTTTTGTCGTGAAAAAATGGTTAATGTCAAAATTTAAGTGTATTATGTTTTTATATGTCAATGAGGACCTTAGAAAACTATTTGACTATTTTAAGTGAACGGTGTATATAATTAATTTTACAGTGGAATATCTTTAATTTATTAACTATAACGGATTAAATTTCCCAAAGTGGAGTATTTTGTTTATGTATATCCCTTAATTTTCAATGTAGAGATCCAAAAAAAAATATTGTATGAAAAAAACTGCAATAAATCATAATGCGGTGGATAAAGTATTAACGTGCATCGATCCCCTACACAAAGCTCTAATAAATCTCGAGCTAGGAAAGTAGCTAGACATTTGTCAACTTTGACTCTATCGTTAACATTTCGCTGTTTTCCATTGAATCGCCATTATAATTTAAGAAGCGGCGTTGCTTGCGAATATTACAATTTTAACAAAATAAATACAACAGAAGGTAATATTAATGTATTACACTTTCAAATATAAAATATTTACACTATTTTAAGCGTTCATTACACAAAACTTTTAACAATGTGTTACTTTTGCTGAGCAAAGATCAGCTTAGGGAGGAATTTTCAAAAATCAACCCTCAAGTGTGTTACGGGGAGTTATAAATAAAAAAAATTCTTTTTATCAGCTATGAGATCCAAGACTTAAAAGTTAACAAAGGTGTTTTTTCTTTTTGTTCAGCTGAGATATGAGAAAAGCTTTTGTTTAATTTGAAATTCATGTAAAATTAACTCATTAAAAACTTCTTTATCCTTCAATCTGAGTTGTTTAATTTTTCAATTCACCCATGCAAAGAACGGATATACCAGCTAGTTTGAAATAAAAATCATGGATTCTGTCATCTGAAACAAGCAATTATTAAAAGGAAAAGTGATAAAATGTATACAAAAAAAATTCATGAATTAAAAAAAGAATTTAAGATCTCCAAAAAAAGTAATAAGTAAATAAAGTGATAAGAATACATTTACAAATTGGATATACAAAAAAAAGAGCATTAATTTAAAGATGGAGGGGAAGAAGGGGTAAAAAAAGAAAGGAAAATTTATGACAAATTTTAGCCAGTTATGGTTTCAGAAAAATATCATTTTGAAATGGAATCCTTATTTCAATCATCAATAAAAATGAAAATTAAGGCAAAAGAAAAAAATCCTCAAAAAATTCACTTATTTAAAAAAAAAATACAAACATATGTTTTAACAAGTTTGAAAAGGATAATAAATTTATTGGTAAAAGAAAAATGTATCCTACTATAACAGACATATCAATAAAATATCAAAATCACTTCAAATTAGCATCATATTTCAAGATTTTATCAAGCAAATTAAAGACATGTTCACAAACGCAAATATTCATTTGCGAAAAAATTGTCATATCCTTATGGCATACGTTAAAATATAAACAATAAAAAGGTTTTTTCTTAATTGTGAGTATTTTTACTGGAAATCAATTAATATTAATATCCTATTTGTTCACATTTTTTTTATTAACAAAAAAAAAAAAATTAGTTTTTTTTTTTTTTACAAAGTGGATGTGACTATTTTACAACTTTAAATATTTATATAACTATATGTTTCAAATAAACTTATGAATAAAATTTTGAAACATAAAAAATTGCATCTACTTTACCCTTGAGTAACAAAATAAATTACTTTTACTTCAATTCAAGCAATTGTGATTTTAATTTAGAAATAGGGTTCTAATTTCTCTTAATGTGGAGCTTAAAGTAGAATCTTACGTTAACCAATATCAGCCAAAATTTCTGTAAAAATAAAATTAGTAAATACAGTAATTTAACTAGAACAGATACAGTAATATTCCATAAGATAAAACTTAATATTCATAAAATTCTTGGATATATATCATTTTGTAAAACATCAATTTTACTAATGATGGTGTAACACAATTCAGTAGCAGATTACAAAAGGTGAATCGTGCTTAAAAATAAATGTTTCATGATGAATTTTTGGCTAAATGAACAAGCCGATGCCTTAAAAAGTTACTTTGGTCAGCAAACGTTTTGCCACAGACTTTACAATCATAGGGTCGCTCGCCTGAATGAATTCTGAAATGAGTTTTCAAATGTGATGCCTGAACAAAAGATTTACAACATACAGTACATATGTAAGGACGTTCTCCAGTGTGAGTTCTTAGGTGACTCTTCAGGTGGTTGCTAGACCATGCTCTGTAAGTACAATGTGGACATGAGTGTGGTGGAAGGGCAGATTCATTAACATTTAGAGAGAATTTTGACCTGTGCTTGTAACCTGAAAAAGAAGACTTACCATTAATATTCAATAGGCAATAACATTAAATACCATCACTAAAATTAATTTAAATTCTTACCAAAGCACCTGGTTTTGCATTTAAACATATTTTTTTAATAACAAAATTTATTTTATTTAATATTGATGGATATATATACATGAGCTAGCAACAAAAATCACAAAAACCACTTTAAAAAAATATTTGAGAATATGAGAAATGTTTCCAATAGCATTTTTTTAAATTAACCAATATTCATGAAAAAATTACAGATTACTAACTTAACCGGCATGGAACTCAATATAGTGAATGAAATTTTACATACAAACATTACACTAAAAATAAAATAAATCACCAAAGCTTATCAAATTTTAGAATTTAAATAAAATTGGATACATGTTATAATAAAATGTTGGATATGTTACAATAGCTTTCTCCAAATAATTAAAATTTTGAATGCAGTTTTTTCTCTGAATAAAATTTTATTATATTTATTAACTATTGGACAGCAATAATAAAAAACAGTAATGACGCAATTCCTATAACTTATTTGAATTTGGAGCAAGTTTCTTTCTAACATACACATATTTGTCAATTGAAACGTCCCTTTTTTTTAATCTATATGCAACTGCAGTTTAATTAATATTTCATGAATGATATTTTGCTTTAAATGGCTGTGCAACTAAAATATAACTTATATGCTAAAATGAATAAATTACTTCTTAAGTTTAATTTATTTATTTTAGCATATAATATTTATATTAATATTAATCATAATATTAATATGTAGCATTCAAAAATATTTAAAACAAGACTATTTCTTATATTAGTAAAAAAAATAAGAAAAATTTGATCAGTATATATTTCTAAATTTAGTTAAATAAATCTTTAAAATTAAATTATTCAAGAGATATTTAAAGGCATAAATCTGAATGTAACAATCACTGTTACGTGAGAATTTTTTTAAAAAAAAACCTAATTCTATATTATAGTTTTATTATAAATGAACCCTTTATAAGAGAGATGTCAAAAAAGATATTAGCTTTATTGACATTAAACAATAAAATAGATTTTTGAATCTATATAGTCATTGTACATATAAATTTAGTTTTGAAAATATTTTACTTTGTTCTAGTAGTAAGAGAACATTTAACACAAATTCATTCAAAGAATGTTTGTAAAAAAAAGTCTGTCATACTTAATTAGACAAATTTAAATGTGTATGTTCTCTATTTAAGAGATGTGACCAAAAGTATTTTTTCAAACATCTTATAAATTGATATAACCATCTTCTTAAATTCCTGCTCTTTAAGAAGAAAGGGCTTTTTGTAAAATGTTTTGCTTTTTAAACCTGAAGCAAATTCTGAACTTTAACAAAATGAGTAAAAAACTTGAGAAAATAATAAAAAAAACTTAATAAAAAGAGTAGAGAATTTGAATTTACAAATCAGATCAGAATGTGTACATATTTATCAAAAATGAAATGAATGTGTTTTCTTTAGAACTTATCTTTAAACCGCATGATGAATTAAAAAAGAAACTTAAATAAAAATTAAAGATGAATTTATAAATTAAACTGGAGGGAAAATTAAACAGCAATAAGAAGGGGAAAAAATAAGATACATTCTATAGACCTTTTCTAGTATAAATGTTCTAGAATTCAACAAATTTCATGACTCACACTAAATACAAACTCCTTTTATTTATTCATGTTACAGGCTTTTTGGAAAACACTTTGCTTGTTTGCAGTGCTAAACACAGGAGAATCAAACATAAAATGCCATATAGCACTTTAAAAAATACGTATTTTGAATCAAGAAGTAAACACAAGAAATTATACATTCACTCTTAATAGGAGGCTTTTATAATTACTCAAGTTAGTTTTCTCCTTTTGTAATTAATAATTATTTAATATAGAGAAAATACTGTAAAACATGAAATAATTTTTGAATGAATCAATCAATGAATACATTTTTAATGTCATAAAAAGTGCATAATAAGAATAATTCAATTTCTTTAAAAGTAATTTATTATTCATAACAAATGATAAAACTATCAAATTTGACAAGTTTCAATCCAGTTAAACAAGAATATATATCAATGCAATTCAAATTAAATACTCAACATCTAGTAAAAATAGTCACTTATTACATGACAAAAATGGCTTTTTAATTATTAATACTATATAAATTTGTTCACAAACATAAAAAACTGAACCAATCAACAGATATATATTTAAATTAATATTGACAAAGTTGAATTATATATTTCCATTCTTTTATAAAAATAATTTATTAACCATGCAGAATACAGAAGGATGTATTAAAACATATGCAATTCACAAAATTTTTAAATGGCATAACAACTTAAGATGCAGCAGATGGTATTCCACCCATATGGTGCAGCACTAAAAAGATATCAGCTCCCGAGGAATGTACTAGCCCTGCAATGGTAAAACACCAATCTAAAGCCCAAATAGAAATAAAAAAATATATATTTTCCCTGCATTAATTTTTTCTGAAAGATTATTAACAGAACTTTTTTTTTTTTGTGTGTGCCGAATTAACAGGACAAAGATTGAGTTTTTTACTAACAAAAATGTACTATACATTAGTTTAGTTACTTGGTTAATTTTCTATATGGTACCATTTTTTTCTATTTGAATAAAAGACTTATAAAAAACATGTAACTTCCAAACAAACTTATGAATCTGAAGTTAATGAACATAAAACCCACTCCTCCAACATATATTATAAAATAGAAAATGAACAAAAATTTTGTTTTATTCAACTTGAAATTAAAAAGGGGAGGGGGTACCAATGAAATATGGATATTGAATTCATGAATAATGTTTTATGCACATAATTCAGAATATAAAAGAATAACTTTTATATTTTTTATCTCTGTAAACAATTAAAGGAAATAAATATTTTAGCCAAGTGCATATCATTATGGCAATCACTGTTCCGGAATTTAAAATATATATATGTGTGTGCGCCACCCATCCGGTATAGTGGTTAGTGACACTGACTGCAGTGCCCTAGGGCCTGGATTCGAATCACAGAGAAGGCATGGATGGTTTTTGCATCATGCTTTGTGTGCCTTCGCGGCATGGGCCTTAATCTGATGTTACTGTCGATCAGGTGGCCTAAGTAACAACATATGTATATATATAAAAGGTTATCAAATTCATTTTCATCTATTCTTTGCTTTGTAGGATTTACAATTTGTCTAAACATATTTTATTATGCTATATATATATATATATATATATACATATAATCATTTCAATATCATTACAAATTATTAAAATTGTAAAAAATATATCTACAATGAGTAACATACAAAAAAAAAATTCCACTGTACTTTTTATAGATATTCAATTTTAATTTCAGTTTACAAATCGAAGAATTTTGTACAAGATTGAATTTATTTAAATATATCAGAAATAATCCAAAATTAAACATTTAATAAGATTTTCAATACAAAATTAAATATTTTTATTTAAAAAACCAAAGATATGTTAAATCTTAATATGCTAAAAGACACTAGTAATAGAAAATTCAGCTAAGCATATTAAATATGCAAAACACAGTTTAGATTGCAGAAATTATTAGACTTAATTTAAAACAAGTATGAACCAATATAAAAATATTTTTATGATTGAATTTTTAATTAATTTTAAATTTTTAATTAAAATATGTTCTTTCCCCAACATACAGACAATTTAGTTTTGTTCGGCATGATTTAAAATACAATTCTTTAAATATTTCACTCTTAATTTGCATTCAGAAGGTAGATTAAAAAATAATAAATCTCATATATAAAATATAATTTCTCCATGAATGGGAAAATTTTAAAATAAAGCTAATTCTTAATTAAATACAACTTTGCACAACAGAATTATAAGATGAAATTCTAAATTAACAAGAAAGAAAAGCTTGCAACAACAACAAAAAAAAAAGAGATTTCATTAAGATATCATAATAAGACACACATTCAAATGTCTGATATTTTTACAAAAATAAAACAATATTTCCAAACATTTTTTGTTAAAATTTAATCTTTTAATTATAAAAAAAAATTCCACTATAAAATTGTAGACTATATCAACAGGATATATCATGATTTTTTTTTTAAATGAGATTAAAAAATTTTAATTATGCTTTTTTATAGCAAATCCTATGGATTGCATAATTTTAAACTATCCTATAACTCTGTTCTAAAGGTACATGAATGAAATCAATGCAGTTTTTAAATACAGACAGATTGATTCAGTTAAGAAGCAAAAAATGGTATATTTTCCTTTTTAGCAATATTCTTTTGGTTTAATAAATATCAAATTCTTTCATCTGCAAAATTATTTTTTACTGATCACTATTTTATTTAAAAGTTCTCACAGACCACTTGTGTGATGATGAAAACATGTCTGTTTAGAAGTTTTCCCAAAATATTTCATTCTTTAAAATCTGATTCTATGCAATTATCTGCAAAATTTGCAATGAAGTTGAAGCACAATGAATATTATATGAAAAAATTACTTTTCATTTACCAAAAAAAAAAAAAAAAAATTTATGAATTTGATTACAATTTACTTAAAAGTATTTTTCTTACTCTTCCACACACACACACAAACCTTTTGCTTTGAATTTCAATCCTATATATACAAATATAACTTTTTAGTTCATAAACATGTTTGCTTTAAAATTGTCTTTAATTTCTTTTTTAACAGTTAACACAATTAAAATTTATTTTAATCATTTTTTAAACAAAAAAAATATCAAATAATATGCATTAAGATAACTTTTTTATTACTAACATCAAATTCTAAAGCAATGCAAAAGCTATTGGTGACAAATTTTATAATTTTGAAACTCAGTTAAGTTATGAGAGCGATACCTGAGCTGGCAAAACTTCCAAGTCATGCCAACAGGATGACTTTGAACCAGGGAAGCTTTTCAAAGGTACCAGGACTCAAATCCAACGCCACAGACACAATTCATGACCATGGATACTCAGCGACTGTGAACCACCACACTACAGAAAAACACTGTCACACTGATTAAAAAAATTAACACAGAAATGGAAAAGATGTAATTTATTCAATCAAATGACTAATTAAATATTGAAACTGAAAAGTCACACAAGGCTTAGTTCAATATTTATATCCTAGATTTCTTTTTTTGAACAAAATATAATGCTTAGTAATAGTAAGAAAAATTTAAACTATTTTTGTCCAATGGCTCCTGTGTACTCAAGCTATTCTATGGAAATAAAAGTTATTTTAATCCTATGGAATTTATCATTATAAATCTAAAAACTATTGAATTTATTGAAATCCAATAAAACATTTTGAAGAATAAAAAAGGAGAATTTCAATATGTTTATTTGTCTCCTTTATTTCAGAAAGCATTTTATATATTAACTCTCTGTGAGTATTCAAATCTTAAAAAAATATTTTTAAATGTTAGATAAAATTATATAAAACATGTAATAAAATAAGTCTTATTTTTTTTTCTTTTTCAGTGCTTTTTATTGTGTTCAAAAAGTACAACTGCTTATATTTGTGGCGGTAAGTAACTTTAAAAAAAGATTAACTTTATACTGCAACAAGTTTAAACTGCTCAAAGAGGGAAACTTTTACTGTATTGTTTATTTTATACTTAAAAAAATTGTTCAACATGGCTCTGATAGTAACTTAAAAAAGTTGAGCACTGATTTTAAAGGAATGACTATTAATCAAACTACACACATCTACCGAATCACAAAAAGATATGATACATGCACTAGAATCCAAGTAAGTTCTTTAAATTTTCATAATGAGGACAACTTGAAAAATTTTGTAGAATTTGGTTAATTTATAAAAAAGACAATTAAAAATAAAACAAAATCAGCTAAAGAGTACGGGAAAATCCTGAATTCACAAACAATAATAATAAAAAATACAAAATAAGTAAGCACAGACATGCTCCCTAATTATGCATTAGTTGACCATGATACTTTGGGGATTACAAATAAATTTAATACTGAACACAAATAAAACAAATGAAGCTAAGTATTACAGAAGGAAAATATACTCACATATATAGCATTTATTTTGAGGAAAGCAATAAGTAAGTAACCTGTTATAGTCCTATGGTTATGGCCTCAGTAAGTCTTCAATGCTGTAGGTATGAGTACTGGTATTGGTGAGGCATGAATGTGGAGAACGGAGCAACAACTCAAGTGTTGAACTCTTTACGTGATTATGTGTGATCCAAAGTCCTGAGCTACATTGGTTGTAGTTCAAATCTTTTATCAGGTAGAAATAGATAACCAGAAGCATTTAATGTAACAAACAAGTAAGCAAACACACATTGCAAAATTAAAGTATTAAATGGAATGGCAATTTTGGTCACTAAGCAAATAAACTCAATATTAAATCTAATTCAAAGTTTGAATACCAATATCTGATGTAGTTTCAAATCCAATAAATGAAAATTATGATTCAAATATAGCAGGAGAAAAATACCAAATAGTTCTGACATGTAGAAATACACATTTAGTTAAAATTAAATTTCCTAACTTTCCACATAATGCTATCTCACTCTCTTTAAAAAATGTAGTTTGAGTAATTGAAAATATAAATGAATTAGATCAATATATTTTACAGTATCAAAAATTTGATGCAATAAAATTCTGACAATATCTCAAACAAAATGTGGTTCCCCTGCCTCTTTAATATGAACCAGCTGATGATTGCGAAGATGGGCCTGCTGAACAAATCTTTTCCCACATGTTTCACATACATATGGACGTTCTCCAGAATGAATCCGCAAGTGAGTTTTCAAATGAACTTTTTGGTTGAAGGATTTATTACACATGAAACAAACATGAGGACGCAATCCAGTATGAGTTAGCATGTGAGTCTTGAAGTTTGTACTAATCATTGTCTTGTATGGGCAATAAGAACAATAAGTCACAGCACCTTTTGTCTTCTGTATGGAATAATTGACAATCATTGTATCTAGGAGAAACAAATGTAGTTTGAATTAATCAATAACAACTCTATAATGATATGAAAAGAAATATACTGCCCATTCATAATACTGAAAATCTAGATGAAGAGAAAAACCATAAAATATGAAACTTTTATTTCGTGAACAAACGATAAACATGGTATTTTAATAAAATTTCAATACACTATTTTTTTGAAAATTTTAATTAGTAAATACAATTAGCGATATTTCTTTGATTCAAAGCCTGGAGAAAATTAGAAATTCTACTTTCGTTAATTTTTATATTAATAACACTCTTTAGACATATTTCATCATTTTCAACTTGGAACAAGTATAAAAAGCATCTGAAATGATACCTTACATTCTCCTAATTCATGCAACATGCCAAGTAAAGAGAGGCTCATATTGTTACATAATGATAATCAGCAAAGATGAAGATCAAATATATACAATAGCTCTTTGTAAGACCTCTCCTCCTTCCACCCCACCCCCCAAAATTTACACTAATTATAATTATTTTTCCAGTATAGATTATTAAATAAATTTCTACATATTAAAAAAGATATAATAGATAACATTTTTAAGTTTATCAAGGAATACACACTTACATAAAATAGGGTCAAACATGTTTATTATATGATACTTAATTCAATAATTAAAATTTATTTTCCTGTAAAAAAATTCGAAAAAAAACCCAGACTAAATACAATGCTGGACCTACAAAAATATATAAAGCATTGAAGTAAATGATTTTGAAACAGTCTACAGAAAAAATAAAATGTGTTACTTAAATATAAATTTAATTTTCACTCTAAAAAGCTTAACAGGAATAGTAGATGTTTCAAAAAAGTGCTGATTTTAAATAAATGTAACAAAACATCAAGTCCTTTGAGTACAATGCGAGGATGTAATAAAACATTCAACACAATACTAAATGTTATATTTTAATCTATAGAAACAACAATTCCTTTAATTAAGAAAATTCTTTTTAACACCCTTATTTTAACACTCAAACACAAGAAATAAATTATTAATAATTTTTTTTAAACATTGAAGAACATCAAATCCTATGGTTAAGCATTCCCCTCTATCACAATACCTCATAACACATACATATGATATTTAATAAAAAAATTAGTAGCACTTTTTTTGATACAATCCAAGCAAGTAATAAAATGAAGCATCAAAATCACTTACAGCAGTTTTCTTCAACACATTTCACTTATTTATTTACAAATTATTTGAAGTGACACAAAATAGAATTTTAGGTACCTATAAATCAAAATGGGAAAACTTGTACAAAATAAAGCAAAATCTCCTGAAAGCCTGTTAAACAATTTTGATTAATGAAAATATGAATGATTAAAATAGTTTTGAAGGTTGAATCAATGAGTGGATAAAACACGTTAAATCATTTCAAAAGAAAGTTTTCTCTGTGGAGTTGATTACATCCCTTTTAAAAAAAATTATAAAAAAAATATTTTCTCTTTATAGCAGTGGAATTTTTATCAGTGTCAAAGAGAAATATAAATTTATCTTCATAACTGACAGTATAAACAAAAAAAAGTAAAATTTATATACATAAAAAATATAGAATCTAAAAACATCGCATTTACATATTTGATTAGAATATATACTAGCATAATGCAACTAAATAAAAAATTACATGAGATATATATTTACCGCAGCTTACAACAAATGATAGAAAAATTTCTCCCAAACACACTCATAGTATGCATTCTAGAAAACACAGACTGTTATATATTATAATTTCTAGCTAGATTTTAGATAAAAATATGCAAGATTCACTTTTTTAAAACAAAACTTATTTTAAGAGAGATTGCACATCTCTTTAAAAAAATCTATTTTTAATTAGATATAAAAAATGGTTTTGTGCAACAATTTATAAAAAATATTCATCATGCATAATGCAAAATAAGAAATTCTTTATTCAAATTATTACTAAAATACATCTTTCAATTTATTTAATTGTAACATGTTTTAATATAAAGGAATAAAAAATCAAATTGAAATTGTAAAATATGTCACAAATACACACATTTTAATCAGTATTTTAATTCTTGAAAAACACACACATAACAGCAAAATTGAAACAAGAAATGCATTAAATCTCTGAATTATTAAAAAGTTTGCTCAAGATATCAATATATATAATTTATGAGAAAGAGAGAGATTTAATACTTACATCAATCAAAGCAGACAATTAAAAAATCAGACATCGATTTATAACATTTGAACATAAATAATTCTTCAAAATTTATAATAATTGATATCAAGTTTGTGAGAATAGAATTTTCTCATAGAATATTCATTACAAATAAAATACAGTACTACATTAAAAAATAAAAAAAATATTTTAATTTTTAAAAAATGTAATTGTTAAGAATACAAATATTTAAATATACTTTTAAAAGAATTCATTTCATTCATAGAAGAAATTAAAATCATTTTTTAATGGTTCAATGATAATCTGAATGTACTTTCATTATTTCTCTTTATATAACTAACATCATACATACACACAAAGAATTTGGCTGTTTTGTTTTAAGGTTTATTCACATTACTAGATTACTATCCTAAAATATTCCCACAGATTCTTAAATATACATATGATATAAATGAATTCATTACTTGTAGGTAATACTTAAGGTTTTTTTATAATCTTCCACAGAAAGTAGAAGAGGTTAATTGATTAAGGAATCACTACATGCTGTATTTTCCCTATCTCAGTACTGTTGAAAATGGCTAAGTGTAAGCAATATTCTTAAAAAAAATGGACTGGTTACAAAGGTGTGCATTTATTGTATGACAAACAAATATTATACATATTAATGAGAATATTTTTAAAAATTCTTAGTTTTTCTTGAAAAATTTCCAGCAATTTTAACTCATAAATTTTTTTAAAAACTTTTTTGACAACCCCCTTTTTATTAGAATATTTATTAATATATGTGCAAGGTTATAATTATGTGTGCAAGGCTTAAAAAAAAAAGGTAAAATATACCTAAGTAGTTTTTTCAAAAATATCCCTTTTGTCTTGAAATTTACATTTTAGAGAAATTGAGATTCAAAGACAAATGGAAATAATACTTTTTTTAAAAAAAAAGTATTTAAAAAACTAATAGTTTAACTCAAAATTTATTTTATTAAATCAAAAGCAGATAGAGATGAACTTTCTCTTTCAAAATCTGCTGAACAACGATACCATAGTTCACAATTTTTATATATCAATGTCTTAAAACATCACACTACAGTTTCTATATATATCTGAATATTTAAGATGCATTTGGAGCAGTAGCACACACAAAAATTTTCAGGGGGGGCTCCAGAGTCGAAAATCCCCCATTTTGGTATCATGCTCCAATAGGCCACCCAACATATTCTTTTGATTTTTTGATTCTGTCGATTTTCGGGAACAAAAACAATACAAAATTAATTATTGAATAAATAATTAGCATTAATTAATAAAATTAATTATTAATAACAAATACATAATTAAATTTTACGTAATATATACATAGGATTATAACCAATCGAAACAAAAAATCAAGGGCTACGGGGATGTCCAGACCCCCTTGTGTGCGTCCCTGATTTGGAGCAATTTTTTATGCTTTGAAATATAAATCACACAGATATCCTGAAAACCATTTTTTTTTTAAATTTAAGGAGTAAAAAAATTTGATATTATTTATAGGAACTTTATTTTAGTACAATAAAATTATTTTTAAAGTATTTTAATCAAATTACAAAAACTAACAAACAATTCACAAGAAAAACACATTCAATTGTTTAAATTGAATGTCTAAAATTGCTTTTGAATAACTATATATATTAAATATATTACAACAAGTAATTAAAATGTACAGAAATTGTGTATCTATTCTTAATATCAGTTGTGTTTTATTCAGAACATATAATTAATATGTTATACCACTACTATAAATTAATAAAATAATTGATACTTCGGATAATTATAAAAAAAATCAAAAGTTAAACACTTAATAAAGAATAAATGGAGATTTTTTTAAAAATTTTTTATACAAATACAATTTAAAACTTCAAAGTTTATTTTTCACATGAGTTACTTCATGACTCAATAAATGCTGTCTCAAAACAAATTTTTTGTTACAAATTTCACATTGATAAGGCCGAATTCCCATATGAAATTTCAAATGTGTTTGTAAATGAGCCTTTTGACGGAATGATTTACCACAAATACTGCAGTAATGTTGACGCTCTCCTGTATGAACAAGCACATGCCTTTTTATATTGGTCTTGATGAATGAACTATATGAACAGTAAGAACAGAGATAGGTAGTTCCTTCTTCATTTAATTCAGAGACGAAGCCTGAAAAATGAAAATATTAGACAAAAAGAAAAAGTTGGTTGCAACAATAATAACCAGACTTTTTTAAAAAAAGTAACATGTACTTTTACCTTGACTTACAATCATAAAGAACAAAAAAAATAGTGAATTAAGAAAGAACCACTTCATATAAACAATATCATCCCATTTACAAAGATAAATTTCATTATATATACACAAAAGTTTAATAATCTGCTTGAATAAAATTGATGTCAAAACTATAGTTTTTTTTACGATCTGTTAGCAAGAGTCGATCAAGTTATTGTAAATCGACATCCAGTAATTAATTCAAGGTGCATATATTTTTTAAAAAATATTAAAAACTTATTCACTCAAAATTTTGTTAATTTAATTTTATTTTGATATAACAGAAGGTAAAATTAAAAACTACCCTTAAAAAATATTTCTCTAAAAAACCTTTTCAATTAAAAAAGGCTGATGACTGAACCTTTGCTGATGATCCGAAAATTATGTAGTCAATATTTTGAACAAAAATATGTACCATGAAAAACTAATTTTTGAAACTGTACTTGATACTTAGTTAATTTAGGTATATCAAAAAATACATATATATCATACATTGTTAAAGTTATGCTAACTTTAATTTAATGAACTCTCTATAACAGGGGTGGGCTGAGTTGTAAGAGTGGCTCATGAAAACTTATTGCAAAATTAAAAAAATAATTATTAATTTTTTTACCATTTTATTGAAAGGTGGACAAACAAAACATCAAAATTTATCTTGAATACACCTAATTAAATTACAATAGAAAATTATGATGTATAGACAACACTCCTTTGATATGTGCATTGGTTTTCCAAAGGAAGTGCATTAATGAGATTTTGGAATTTGAGGGAGCATGTCTTACAATTTCTGGAAGAAAACAATGAACTGCCCAATGAATGCTTGCTTCTCAAGAAAATGAAGGGATTTAGCTTTTCTTACCGATATTATAAGATATTTAAATAATTTAAGATTACAAGAAAAACATTTTCCTTTTCCAATCCTGATTGATCATATATCTTCTGTGAACACACTTCTGCTTTTTTTATATAGATTTTGGAGAAAAAAAAGAGAAACCCTAAACAACCCGATTTTGTTAGCATCTTCAAGAACTAATCCCTAATGTAAAAAAGCTACTAATTAATACTCAGCAAAAAATATACAAATTTTAAAAAAACATTAATAAAGTACTAATTGTTTAATAACTATTTAGAATTAAATTTTTCTGGCTACTCATTTTTATTTTATACCTAATCTAAACGATTAAAACTGAAAAAAAGAAAAAAAAATTATAAAACTTTTTTTACTTTTGTCTTATTATATTATTTAAAAATTTTGATTCCTTAGACTTTCATAAAAAGTGCTACTTGTGTAAAAATTCCATAATAAGCCTATAAGAAACATTTTTTCATCTTTTCATATTCTTTTATTTGTTGGAAAAGTTTGAAGTAGAACATATGATTATTTTTTATCAAATAGTGGCACTCTTCTCAAAAAGGTTGGTCACTCCTGCTCTGTAATAAAGCCTTTCATAAAAGAGCCTTATTTTTTATATATATCATAAATATTGCACCAATCAACGACAGCAAAAATTAAGATAACATATCCGTTAGTTTTTAAGAAATCCGGTATTTCCCACACACATTATAAAATCCGTTTTTTTTTTCAAAAAAAACTATAATAATTATTATTAAATAAATAATGGGATATATTTAGTTTACTTTATTCGGATATTTTTTTTTAGAAAGAAAAAAATTATCCTGGAAACCTAAAACATTTTATTTTTATAATAATTTAAGAAATATGAAAAACAAAATTTAATTTCATTAAAATTGCTCATCTTAAGATAGGAAAGTACTTTCAATTTATAATAAATTACAAAATAAATAGTGTTACAATGAATTATTTCAGTACATAAGTTTGATTCTCAGTTGAGACATATTACCTGGGAAACAGTAAGGAGGTTAAGGAAAACCATTGAAAAAAATTAATACAAAGTATTATATTCAATAAACAATTATTAAAATAATTGCATCAATATTAAAAAAGAATTGAATAAGAAAAAAAAGATGCATGTACATTAAAAAAATAATAAATTTTGATTCATAATTGTTAAATAAAATTTAATATTTTAAAATTGCATGTTTACAAATATAAATTTCACGGAAACATTAAATATAAATGTTAATAACAAAAAGCACAAGCAAAAGAATATAAAAAAGGATACATAAAAAAATTATTTATAAGGATGTGTTCCTATTAATATTGCAACAAAACAAAAGAAATGAACTATGAGTAATAGACCATATAACTTTGAATCATGATCATTCATTGAAATTTAATTACATTTATTTAATGTGTTGCAATACTTAATTTCTCCACAATAGCTTAGTTTTATTATAATACAATATATATATATATATATATATATATATATATATATGTACACATTACAGACCACAATGCTAAAATACTAATAATCAAATAATGATAGATACACAATTAAAATTGAAAACACACATTTTGGTAATTTTTGCAAATGCTGCATAAAAATATTTTTCACTGCATAAGTGTTTAAAAGACACAAGAACAGCTTATTATATTCAGATTGTTAAAAAAAAATGTTAACATACTGGAAGACAAACAATCCATTTAATATATCCTAACAATAGAACCTTATACCTTTGACCATAATATTGGCTAATTTTTTCAGTTATAAGTCTCAATCCAATGCATCTACCATTTAGAAATTTGAAGAAACAAATAAAACCACTTTGATACTCAATACTAACTACTTACCCAAAAATACTGGTTTATATAAATCAATACATATATGGTTTTGTTCTGTGTGAATGGCAAAAGAAATTTTGCTTTATTTCGTAAAATAGTCAGCATTGTTTTTTTAATTTTTTACAAAGGAAGATGAATCAATATCAAAATCAGCAGAATTTTACAAAAATTTCCCAACAACTCTTCACCTGTTAAATGTTCAAACACTTGATTCATATAAATAATTATATATACATATAACTATAACAAACTGTTAAAAGCATTTAAAAAAATTAAGAGATTAAAACGTTACTAAAGTAACGTTTTGAAACTTTTATACGTAGATTGCATACACGCGGCGCCATCTTCAGACTTTGTAATAAAGCTTGCCAAATATGGTGTCAGAAAATTCTGGAAGCAAGGATATATGTATTTTTCATAATTTTAAAATTTTCTAGACTATTTCTGGTATATCTACATTTCAAGGCAGATTTATATGCGTAATTTACGTTCTCAGCAAAAGTTTTATGCCTGAATAATGTGATTTCATTGTGCAAAAGTACCCTAACCATTTCAGTAGATTTGGCAGTCTCCTTAAGAAATAAAAAAAATTTGAAATTATACACAACAGAACAAAAATAAATATTTAGAATGAAAAAAAATCAAAATAAATAAAGTAATGAATTACAAATTATCTTCTAATACAATCAAGTTATGTAAGATTGATTCTAATGTTGTGTTCATGGAACATGTGTCAACAAATGTCTTCTAAGGGTTCTTTCTTGAACAAATCTCAAGCCACATATAAAGGAGGATTTAGGACATCTATCAGTATGAAGTGTAACATCGTTTTCCAAAGCTGTTTTCCATGGAGTTCTGTAGTTACAATATGAACAATGATAAAAAGCCACAATCTTCCAGCTAACTGAAATAGATGCACTTTTTAGGTTCAAATCTATAATCTCGAAAACAAATATAATTAAACAAATAAATCCATAAACAGGAAAATATAAAATCTTTAAAACAAAAGAAATAAAAAACATACACAATATCCATAATAACAAAACATGTATACATATTAGATAAAATAAATCAAACAAAAATATGTAATAAATGTTAATTATTCCTAAAGCATACTTTTTGGTTCAAGTCCTACCATACATTTTTGGAACTTAACAGACGAATTTGCTTTTCTTTTATGATGCCTTTGATGAAATCTTACAGAAATAAGTTCAGAAATTAAACAATCTCAGAAATTTTGTTGTGACTTCTGATTTTAATGTAAAGATAATATGGCAAAAAATTCCAATTATTACCAGAAAAAAAAACATTAAATGGCTGACATCTAGAAGTCAAGGAAATAAAGTACCATGTAAAATAGCTATAATGAAAACACATTTAGAATAAGATACTTTAATATTTACTTTATACAGGAGGGAAACTTTGATTACATAAAAAAAAACTATTATTTGAAAGCAAACACCAGAGGGTATACATTGCACAGCTATCTAGAAATTGCAGATGACACAGAACAGTTCATTTTTAAACTTATTGATGAAAATTAAACAAAAAATGTTAGAAAAAAACGCATCTTGATGGGGGGGGGGGGGTTCCAAAGGTGTACTGAGGTACCATGAAGGGGGCCTAATGGCTTCCTCTTTTACAGAGTAATAATTTGTGTTTAAGAAAATTGGCTATATTTTCATTAATGTTTATCATTAATTTTTATATCATTTCTTAAAATAATAGTTTCTTAAGTTCTTAGATTTTATATTTGTCAGCTGTTTCATCTAATTGCATTTAAATATTTCTCTTTTGAATCTAAAATACTTATTGCTTTTAATTCCATTTCTTAAAGTGCTTTTCATTCAATAATTCTATGTTAATGTGTCAGATGTGTACTCAATTATTCTCGTACATAATTTTCTTTGCTATAGGTCAGTTGATATCAGTAGCGCACACAGGAATTTTTCAGGGGAGGGGTCCAGGATCGAAAGTTCACCATTTTTGTATCATGCTCCTTTTGATTTTGTCAATTTTCAGGAACAAAACACAGTAAAAAACTAATTACTGAATAAATAATTAGCATTAATTAATAAAATCAATCATTAACAACAAATATTTAATTAAATTTTTCGTACTATATACTTAGAATTGCAATCAATCGGAAAAAAAAATCTAGGGCTTTGGGGGGGTCCGGACCCCCAGGACGCTCCCCTTGTGTGTGTGCGCCACACACACTGGTTGATATAGATTACTATATTTGGTACTACTATTTTTCAATATATGAAGTACTTGCTTTGAAGTCACTGTCTGAAGTTGAATCTTGTATTAGAAATGTGTTGCAGATGTAGTAAACTACATAAAAAGATCACTGAAAGCAAGGTTTTTCAAGAGGTTATGTGAAGGCAATACTACCCTACTATACTATTGCAGTTCATTATGACTTGAAAATAGATAAATCCTGTTTTGAGCATTTGACCTACATCAAGATATTCACACTTTCTGCAAGAGAAAGATCATGTGAAAGTCAAATATTTTTCCCAGCTAGAGATTTGTTGAAACCAGCTTATTTAAATAAGAAATATGATAAAATAAAAAGTCTTGAATTTATCTCTACAGGACAAAAATATGCACATCTTGATATTCTGTCATTTTTAAAACTGCGTGTGGTGTGTGGTCACCTATCCCTATGATTTTCTAACTAGCTACTAGAGGGTTTTTTTTATTATTTATATACATTTTGCCAGTTACTCATTATTTAACTTTTCTACCAAATAGTTGTTTTCCTTTCTGTGTTTGATTAATGTTACAGCAAAAATATTGCAACTGGGTGCCATGGAAAAAAATTAAAACTATGTGAGTTGTGCTCACTTATAGTTTTACAGCTCTTTAGTTAAACACTAAATTCTTTCCAGAAATATTTAAACACTTGAAATTAAAGCGCAGGTGGATCTATATACACTCTAATTGAAAATGCATTGTGCAATAAAAATTTCTATAAATTTTACTAGAAATAATAGTATGGTTGTTTTACTATGAAAAAGAAATATTTTTGAGTAAAATATCTAAATCATTACAAACTGTTTAAAGATTATTTGCATTTTCATTTGAAGTTTAAGACATCTGAAGAGATGCCCGATGTATTAATATTTTTTTTTATAAAATCAATTTTGTATTATGACATCATACTTTATATCTTGCAAGCAAAAAAGGTCCTGGCAATTTTTTTTTCTCAGAATTCCTTCTTCAAGAAACAAATTTTGTCTTTTTGTGTGAAACATGCAGCTTTTTTAAAAATCTAGAAGAAAATTTGTTTTGTGTAAAATTGCAAGTTAACACTCAGCACTTTAAAATATATTTATTTTTAAACCAAAAAAACTTGACACTTTAAATTTTATTGAACAATTTCCTTTTAAGTTTATTGCATCTACCTAAATCTATGAAAGAAAAAAAATATTCAGAAAACATTGATATTTTAAAAAAATAAATTAGTGAATATACTACAAATTAACATAAAAAAACCCAGAATTTATCATGTATTCAAAATTATCCCTTGTATGTTACAAGATAATTTAAATTAACTAGCCATAGGCACTGATTTTTTAGAAATTTTTTAGTTTCCTTTATTGTTCCTTAAGAAAGTAAATTTCTAGTAAGGTAAAAAGACCCGTTCATGTTCAATACATGTAACAGTTAATCAATATACCTAGAAATGCAATTAGTTTTCTTCAATACCCAGTAAAAAAAATAATAGTACAACTACACTAAGTAAAAGAAAAAAAAATCATAATTGCTCATAAAGTGATTGATTATAAAGTGACAATTTTGCACAAAAATTTCAAAATAAACATAGCTTTTATAACAATATTTACAAACACATATTTTACAATTTCACACATAAGAGTAAACTAATTGTTTATTAAAAAAGTCAAATCAGAAAAGTATTTTTTTTTTTTTTTTTTTTTTTTTTGTAAATTAAAGAAAAATAATTTATTAATAAAAAGAAATTAAATGCCCAAAAGCTTTAAAAAGTATCATAAATAATAGCCATTCAAAACTAAATCATGATAATAAATCAATAAGTAACACTACAATACTAATAAATCTACAATACTGAAAATTATTTAATCCATAATACTACAATTCTACTAACAATTACAAAAAATAATGTTACAATAATTATTTACAACTTATTCAATTTTCAGGTAAATTTTTTAAAGCTGTAAACAATGTGATGACTTGAACACATTGCATATGAACTAATAAAAAAGTTTTTTGATTTTTGCAATATTGAAAAATTATTCCACATTGAAAAAAATACACAATTGGGATATATATATATACTCTAATCACAACATAATAATTTGATCAAAAAGCTAAATTTTTGTTTTACTCAACAGGAGCTTTTAACAATATGTTTACAGGTGGTTTCTTTACAAATTTGATCAAACAGTACTTAAGTAAATGTAGCGCACATCTTTTGCATATTTTATTTTCAATTGATAACTATAATAGTTACTTTATTAATAATCAATAACAATAAGTTCAAAATCAAAAGGAAATATTTCATAAAAATACACATTACTATACATACATTGTATAGACAAATTCTTTTTTTTTTTCAGTTAAAAGATCAAAACTACTTTAATCCCACCAAGATCTGATTTTAATTTTTACATTTTGAAAAATTAACAATGAACTTAAAGTCCATCATATTTAATGTTTAAAAGGAGCCAAAAAGTTAAGGAATAATAATAATTACAGATAGTGATTATTAAAATAAATACAAATGAAAAATATACTTAACACATTATAAAAAAAACAATGTATGCCAAAAAATGTTAATCTCATTAATTAGTTGATGGCTGAAGCTGTACTGAAGCTACATAAGATACACAAATCTTATATAAGAATAACTACAGTTTAGAGTAACACAAATTCCAAAGCATCACTTTATATTGTTAGATTATATATCATGTATTAACATATGCCTTTTGAGATTAGCTTTTTGTACAAATGTTTTACCACAAACAGTGCAGGAATGAGGACGTTCTCCAGTATGAATTCTCACATGATTTATCAAAGTTGTTTTGTACGGAGTACTATAGTTACAATATGAACAAGCATGTAGGGGTACTACAATATCATAATCAGTAGAAGTAGGTGAACTTCTCAGCTGCAAAACTGAAAATAAGAGGACAAAAATAAATGCTAAATAAAAATTATTAAAATAAAAAATAATAAGTCAATAAAAATTTTAATAAATATCTGTATAAAAATATGGCAAGAACAAATACAAATGAAACGCAGTTTGTAAAAAGAAAACTCTAAATGCAAAACTAAACACATTTCTTCAAAATATAGTTAGCCAATCTTTATTGATATTAAAACTTAATTTTATACACAACTAATTCATACCTTAAAGTTACATACAAATGATTTTTTTAATTTTTTAACATGCAGATTCATGTTAACTAAAATTAAAAGAAATTTTTACAAATTTTAAAAAGTTAAATAACTACAGAATCATAAAATTTTCAATTAAAGACATTTCTCGAAAATTTAAAAGGGGCATACAGTATATTTGGTAAACAATAAAATTAAAGTTTGGAAAGATATTTTACATAAAAAGATTTAAAAAAGAGCATAAAATAACTCAAGAGTAAATATATATATTTTTTATAATTTTTTGAAAAGTAAAAAAGATATTTTATTTTTTCATTATTGTTGATAGTAACCAAATTAAAGTTTGGAGACAGATGGCACAAAATAGATACAACATCAATCTTTACATCAACATTTGAGTTTTTTTTGTTTTGTTGTTTTTAATGACAGTTTTGAAATATATTCAATGAGCATCTTCTAAATTCTTCAAAAGTAATAACATTCTATCAATTATACTTCAATTAATCAAAAAATTAATATACCATATAATTCATAGAAACAGAGTAATTAATTGTTTTTATAAAGCAACAAGTAGGTTGTTTGTAATGGACTTCTTTATTTTGATCCATGGTCAAGTAATGAGGATGACACTTGAGCTGGAACCCCATCCCCTTTAAACTTCCACACTAATCTGATGAAAAAAGTTTGAGCCTCAACAGATTTAACATGCATCATTTTATTTTGCATGGCGGTTAAAAATATATCAAATATTACCTTTTAATTGACATTAATTGAAAGAGTGGCTTGAGAAAAACCAAATAAATGATGGCTACAAACCACATAAGAATAAAAAGCTGACACTTTCTTTTCCTATAAATCACTTAATGATAAAAAATTAAATATTCAGTAAATAGCTTGTAGCTAACTTTACATTCATATGAAAGCTCACCAAAATGTATTCTCATATACACTTTAAGATTTGTTTCTGTAACATATTTTTTACAAATGTTACACTGAAAATTCTGCTTTGTTGAATTGATTTGTAAAAAAAAAACTAAGTGTCCTTCATTAATTGTGACATAGCGAAAATGAATAAAAAACAAGACTTTTCTTCCATAGTTTTAGTTAGATTTCCATTTCTTTGCTCATGACCTAATAAAATAAACAAAGTAGTGCTTTAAAAAATAATGGTATTGAAAATAATCCTTTTAAATAAAAAAAAACATTAACAAAAGAACTATACTAAAAAAAATTATACAAAAATTAATTGCTAAAATAAAATTGAAATTTACAATAGTAATAAAAGATAAAACACTAAAAAAAGTTAAGAAATGAAATAAAATTATATGTCAAATAACATACATACACTATTTAAAATATATCAAAAATAATGAATAAAAAAAGTCACATAAAGAAAAAGTTCTTATTAATAAAAATATTTAATATTTTTCTAATGCACCATAAAAAATTGTGTTGTACATTTTAACATGTTTTTTTAGTCAACTAATGCATTTGACTGCCTTTTATGAAAAAGGTGGGAAATTAGGAAAATATCATGTCAATTTTTCAAAGTTTTGAAATAGAACAAATTTTATTAGAAATAATAGGTGCAAGAAACAATTTAAAATTAGCAAATGTTATTTGCTATAAGCAATACATTGTGTGACATTTGAATGTTCTGTACAGTAATTATATCCATAAAATTTTTCTTTTCTTCAGATAAAAATATATATCTTTCCTTCCTCTGTGAAAGTACGACTTTTCATGCTAAATTAATACATTTGAAACACAAAAAAAATTTAATTAATTTTTAAATATATAAATACAAAAAACTTTCAATTTCTTTTGCACTCTTTTATCTTTCTGGAAATGATAAAATTAAGAAATTATAAAATGACTCAGGAGACCATTAAGAACTTTTTTTTCAATTTATTTACAAATTCTGGAAAAAAAACCCATACATTTATTCAAAAATGAATTTTCAATCTCGCAGTCAATTTTATGTTCCTTATTTTTAAAATGCCACTTTTAATGAATTATCAACCAGCAATTACTAAAAAAATACAAACATTTATTTTGCTTTGTATAGAAAGTAAATATTTACTTTTAGCATGAAACAACAATTAGCAATTTTTACAACTGTTACTCAAATGCACTAACCCAAGGAAATAATAATATGTGACACATTACTTTTATAATTACAATGTTGCAAAAGAACAATAAAGTAGCTCACACATAGTATTTCCATAATTTTCTACAACTACATAATTATAAATCAGCTTTTGAGAACACTCAGTCCACATTTTAGGAGATAATGAAAAATATTTTAATACTTTAATGTGTATGATATAATGAATTAGTAAGTAGACTGATACACTCAATTAACAACTCAATAAAGTGATTAAATAAAAAAATTTAAGATTTAATGAATCAAATATTTTGCTTCATTTCAAAAACTTATATCAATGAACAAAATTACCATACAATTTTAGGCTATTTCAGTTCTTTGTATAAAATTTCATGAAATTATTTCATTGACATGATTTATTAAAAAGAACTACTAAAGAAATTAAAAGAAAACCTAAGCATATCTAACTATATATTGTATCATTTTACTTGCTATAAAAATCCTATTACTGGAAAAAAGAATTCATTACAATGCAATAAAAAAAATTTTAATTACAGAATTTTATATAATAATCTATATTCAAAGAGATTCACTTCAAGAAATTTAAAAAAAAAGAATTATTTGAAAGGAAAAAAATTCTTTAATCATTTTTTTTTTAATTTTAACATTTAAAGAAAATTAAATTTATATATTTTTAAGTATTGTTATACATGAATAACAACACATTGTAATAATTATGCAAAGCATAAGATCTCTTATTGCAACTTAATTTCAATCGCACACATACACAAATTCAAGAACAAGAGACAAAAATTACACCAAATTTAATTCATAAGACTAGTTATATACAAAAAATGAAAACTTATGTTCTTACATATTTTAATACATTTTTTGTAAGTGCACAAATTCAAATGAATAAAATGTATCACTTTTTTTTTACCTGATTGAATTTAATTTGCCGCAGATCCAATAGCAAATAAATTACATAAAAATGCATAAACAAATCAAAATTTTGTATAATTTGTGCCATATAATAGGGCCACTTCCCTTAGATGCTATGTAAACATTTGAAGATATAAATAAATACTTGAAATTTTCATAACTTGATTTTTTGAACACAAATTATTTCACATACATTTTTGATGACATAACTTAAATAAAACATTCGAAAAAATTTATAAGCTACATTTTTTTAAAAAAATTTTTCAATTTAAGCAATTTGAAGACACGGAAGTTTTATCAGATAGTTATAAATAGTTTTAATTTTTATAAAATGTCTGAAAAAGTATCAATTTACAGGCATTTTTCAATTCAACTTTTTAATTACTGTGAAAAGAAACTGTGTACTTTCGAGTTCTAGAAGAGTAATTAGTATATGCCCCAATTTAGATGAATTATATTAAAGTTGAATTGGCATCTTGATATCAACAATCAGAACAAAGTTTTAGTCTCCTTTTCCACAGCTTAATTAGATTGCTTTTCACATCAAAATCTCATTGTAATATATTACTGCTATATCAAACATTTTCTATCTTCTCTACAGGAAGAATGACATACGCTAACATCTATATTTATTCAGGTACATTTTATTCACTACAAAAGTTATGTAAAAATTTACCAAGAGCACAAAAAATTCTATATGATATTTTTATAACAGATTCTAATGAATTCTCAGATCATAATATTTCACTAACTTCAGTAACTAATGAGCTATAGTTGAAGCATTTTTTTTCTCAAAGCGTAAGAGAAATAAGCGTGCTCTAAAAATATTTATATGAAAAAGGCACAGTATAAGAAATGCTGTCAAAAATTACATACGGTTATAATGATTATATTAAAATGTCAGTATTTCAATAGGAAACAAAACCCAACAGAACAATTTAATATCAACAAAGATTAGTAAACAAATTTAAATAAGCCTCAAAATTTACCTAAAATATTTGGCAATAAATAAGTATAGGGTTCTTTTTTTCTTTTACTCTAGAAAAAATAAACTAATATCACATGAAACAAAAACTTAAAACAGTTTTACAAAAGTTTGAAAAGATTTAGCAAGAAATGATTCAATGAAAGCAAAAATATTTTGGCATTGATCAATAAAAACAGTTTAATCAACATTTATTAAGATTTGAAAAAAATGTAATAAAGAAAAATTTGTTACTTAAAAAAGAAAGCAAAAAAAATAATGAACTTCAAAAAAATGTAAAAGATTAGCAAAAGGAAAAAAAATTTTGTTTTAAATAATAATAAGGCTTTATTATTACATTGTTTTACACATACACTTTTTTTTTTCCTTTTCTTACTCAGAAAGATATAACTAGTTTCTAATAGCTTTATAACTAAATTAAAGCATTTATCATTTCACACAAGAACAGCTTAAATCTAAAAACTTTGCTTCAGGTGGGATCTTTGGTGACTCGTTAAAGCAGTTTGTTGTGTAAACTTTTTGTTGCAAACATTGCATTCATATGGCCGTTCTCCAGAATGTATCCTCATATGTGTTTTCAGATTACCTTTCAGGCTGAACGATTTTTTACAAATACTACAAGCGTACCGCCTTTCACCAGTGTGTACTAACATGTGAGTCTTCAGATTCCCTTTGTACGCTGTTGAATAGGAACAAAAAGTGCAAAAGCTGAGCGCTCCTCCATCTTTCAAATGAGTTATGGCATAAGATCCATCTGGAAATCCTAAGGAAAATGCAAAATTCATTATTTACTGAAAAATCATTACACAGAGATGCAACATTTAATACAAAAACTATTTCAAAATTAGAAAATGTTTCAATGTATCATTCAAAATTTATTGCTGCAATAATTTCTCTAATTAGTACCTCTCATATTCATTAGTTACTTCACAGTTAGCCCATTAAAAGCATCTATCTTCTAAAATTAAATGCATACATCTTCTAAATACCAAAATTTCTTTAATAAAAACACAAAACATGTTTTTTTACCCTTCTTTTTAGTTTCTTACCCACTGAAAAAGAGACATGAAATATGCAATATATTAACATTACAATACTTGTAATAAGAAACTTTTATTTTCTTTACTTCCATTATAAACCAAATTAATACTAAATGAATGGAGCAGGCAATATTAAGACAAAAAATTACTTTTAAAACTGAGATTTTCTTTTTTTAAAAAAAGTCTGTGTTTCTTATAATAAATATTTCAGGTTACATCATTTTTACAGTTACCAACATTTAATTATAAATATTATTTATAACAATTTTAATCAGAAGTTTTAAAAAACAAATATAACCTTTTTTTTACACCTGACAAAGAAAATTCAGAAAAATTACTACAAGTCTGGTTTAACAATTTCAATATTATGTGTTAATTAATCAATCCAATTTCACATGGTGAAGAATTGCCTGTAATTAAACATTCAATAATTAGCACTAATTAAAATTTATATGTGACCCTATTAGAAAACTTAATATATTTAAATATACCCAATTTATATATGGAAAAAAATAACTTGATGTCTTAAAATAGATATCAATACAATTTAAAACAAGAAATATTTGTTTTGCTAAAAATATATAACAACCAGATACTACTTACTAGATTTAAACTACTCTCATGACGAATTTTTAATATTGAAATCATTTATAATCAAAAACTAAATAATTTTTTATAGTTACATTCATGTTAGTACTAAGCCTAACAAAAAATTTCATATTTAAAAATATTAAGAAAGAAGGTAATTACAGAGCATTTAGTATACTTAATTTAAAAAAAACAGTAACTTATCAATAATTAGCACTATACTATTGGCATAATTATATAAAATATTAAACAAGATTGTGTATTCAATAGAAATTATTGATCAATATCTGAAATGTAAATAAAAAATATGTTTCAAAATCCTAAAAAGTTAAAGCTAAAAGAGTATGAACAGTTACAAATACACAAAATAATTTTCCACACAGATAAACAAAATTTTACAAAAAAATTACATAAACAGTCAAAAAGCAAAGGGATATTTTTACACCACGTGCAAAAAAAAAAAAAAAAAAAAAAAAAAAAACAGCATAAGGAAGTTACAAAAAATTCACAACATTGAAAATATATATATAAACTTATATGCAAATTACATTTCCTTGTATTCATATAACATCCGTTAATCCTTTGGGTACTTACTTATTAATGTCACCAGAGCTAAATTTGTGCCATGCAAACTGTACCAAAATATCAAACACCTAAGTAACATAATTATTTACATTTAGTGTTGAATCTTTAGCAACCAATTTTTTGTTTTCTTTTGCTGTTATGATAACATGGTATAATTCGCGTGGTGCAAATTTGGCTGCAGTGACGTTACTATGCAAGTATCATAATTTGTTATTACTATTAAACAAAGTTAGAAAACTTTGCAATAAGAAGCTCAACACAATATGGCAAAATACAAAGACAAATAATGAATATAAGTGAACAATCCAGTTAACACTCATGCAGGTATAAACTCAAATCACAAATTATGCTACTAACCACTTAAAAGTTGCATTTTAATTATGATCCTACTTTTTGATTTAGTATCTCACAAAGAACAAAAACATTCCACTGTTTAGATTACTTTTGTACTAATAATTACATTTTGCAAACTAAAAATTTTAAAATATGCTATCTGAACTGATAAGAATGGTTAGGTCAATATAGGTAGATGAGAAATCTAGTATTAACCAAATACTTTTCCCATCTTTGGATTGTGTGAAAACTGAGCCCAAAGTTAAAAAGAGATTCAATTTTTAGTATATATATGTCATAACTTTTAATATTTACTTAAAATTCTAATCTGGTATATTTTTCTCATAATCATAATTCTGAATACATTATTTTGAAATGTGTCTCTTTTCACCTCGCATAAAAGGATTACAACAAATATATTGACTGATTTATTAAATGAATCCTTATTAAAAGGATAAGACAAATTTTTGACTTTCATGGGTAATTCCTAATAAAAGAATACCTTAATAGCTTACACCTCCTTTACTGAACAGTTGGAAACTTTCCCTAAAATACTGACATAATTTCTGAAAAAAAGTAATAATTCCTTACAATAGGATACATACTACATTTTTTATCTATTACACTTTTCCCTGCTTTTCCTTGTATGTTTAAAAGTGTAGAGAAACCGAATAATTCCTTCTCTTGTTACATGACATTTGAGTGAAGAGCATGCTCAAAATAAATCTTTTGATGTTAAACTGGAATAAATGATGATGCAGGATCAATATCCCGATTTTTAACTGCCATGGTTACAATACACAAAAAAACCCCATCTCATTAATACATTACATATATATTAGGAGAGCAATTTTACAAAAATTTTCATTTGCATTTAGGCACAAAAACTTGAAAATATATATATGTGCTAAATATTAATAAAGCATCAAAAATAAACATTTTGAAAATTATCCAAATAAATTAAGCAGCAACGTGTCGTTGTTTTTTTTAATAAGAAATATAATTCTATTAAAATCATAAATGCATAGAATTCTTTCAATGAATTCTGCTAAAAATGTTTCAAATAATATCTAGTATCTTGTAACTGCATTTTACAATAGAATCTTATAATCATACAGTATATGAGGTTTAAGCTTTCATTGATTAATTTATCTTTCATTCATCCAGGATAACTAAACCTATAGGAACATTTTCAACCATACTAACGAACAAGTTAATAATATTTCAAACATGAATATAGTACTATATAAAATATTTAACATGCAACATAAAGGAAGGAAGGTTTCAAAATTGAGACATTTTTAAAGCAATGTATAACAATTAAGATTCCGATAAAAAGAATCAACACAGAACGAAAAAATGACACATTTCATTACAAAAGAAAAATAAAGCACAGAAGCAGTTTGTTAACATGCTATGGTTAATGATGCAGATTAATTGACAAATACAAAAACACAGAAAAAGAAACAAATGAAATAATTTATTCAAATTTTAAAAAGTTAAAATCTTTATACTGAAGCACAGACATTTTTTGTTATTCATGTTTGTAAAAGGGCACTGATTGATAACATTAACAACTTTTTTTTTCTGATTTTAGTTTTTATTACCATGGAGGAAATTAAGAATAAAATATTTACTCATTTATATTAATGCACATCCAAAAAATAATCAATACATCAATTTTTCTTACAAAATAATTTCCAAGAAAATGGGATTATTCTTTAATATATTCTATAAAATACATAATTTCCTTTTTTTTTTAGATAATTTGGAAACTAAGACTTTTAATCAATTAGAAATGACAAGGCACAAAAAATTATGATTTGACTGTTCTTAGTGCCAGGTCTTATGGACTTTAAATTATTACTTGACTAAGAACAGAAGTACTAAGAATAAATGAAGTTATCAGAGAAGATGTTATGCAACTAAAATAAAAAGTTCATTAAAAAATGTTTCATTTAAATTACCTTTATATTTTAGATAAAGATGAAAGTTTATCATACTTAAGAGCAAACAATACAAAAAGTAATTTTAAAAAAGAAAAATTTGATAATAAAAGAATATGACAAAAGAACCATAAATGATTAATAAATATATACAACATTGATTGTTTTAATATATTCTATTGATATTCTAAATTAGTTTTTTAATATGTGCATTAAGATAAAAATTAGAAAAGTTCATTATCAATTTTTTAAAATATTTAAATTTAAATAAGGTAGTATAAAAAATTATTACACTTTATTGTTCGCATAAAAATTATAAAATTAAAAACAATTATGGCAGCAAAATTGGAAAAAAAAATACAACAATTTAGGAAGGAGAAATGTTTTATGTCCTAACAATGAGGATTAATGACTATCTATTTTACTATAAGAAAAATAGAAAATGATTTATATAAAAAATTACACAAACATTTTAATGATTCAAAAGATATCTCAGTTGCTATATAATTTATATAAACTATAAATAAATGTTTGCTATACAGGGTGGTCCCAAATTCATGGTACAAACTTTAAGGGTAGATACAGGACATTGCAATAATCATTTATTGTTTAGGCACAAGTGATGCGGTGAGGTGAAAACAGGAGAAATAAAAGAAAAGAGAAATGGAGTTATCGGTTGGTTGGTTGTGTTGCTGGTGGGAGACAGTAGATATCTAGCAGCTGTTTAACAGAAGCATCTTAGTAGGGGGAAAGCGCCATTCGCAATTGTTTCGAATCTACAATGGGAGACTTTACATGTGCCCAAAAAGCAGACATGCATTACATGTAGGGCTGTGCAAATGGTAACAGCTGAGATGCACAACAAATGTATCATGCTCAGTTTCCTGATCAACAAATGCCAGATCACAGAAATTTTCAGCAGTTACATCATCAACTTTGTGAAACACTTTTGGCCCACGTCACCAGACATGATGCTGGTCGAGGATGAGCTGTATGCAGTCCAAGCCTGGAAGAAAGCATTTTGAACATTGTGGTTGGTAGACCAGAGAAGTAAAAGGTCTATTACTAATCACGTAAGTGTGAATCTTCAGGCTATTTGTAGAGTGTAAAACAAAAATCGCTTACACCTCTTTCATTTTCAGTGAGTACAAGCTTTAAATCCAGCGGACTATCTTCTCCAAATAGAAGTGGATGGTGCAGCAATGTGCACTGCAGTTGAACTTCAAAGCTCCAATGCTGAACAGTTATTGTAAACATTACACTTGTCACAGACGCTTTCAATAAACACTTTGTCTTTCCATTCATCTCTTATTTTTTGGTATTTGTGCCTCACATATCAATTATGCCCATACATTCCTATACAATAAATGGATGTTACAATGTCCTGTACCTACTCTTAAAGTTTGTGCCATGAATTCGGAATCCCCCTGTATAACTTATAAAAACAAAATATAAATAATTGCTGTGTAACAAAATAGAATTACAAGCATGCATTTGAAAATGTAACTATATATATATTCAGTCACATTTTTTTTAATACAACATATTTTGAAATTGTTCAATGTTAGCATTGCTTCTGTAAAAATAATGCATAATTAATTTTTATAAAAATTAATTCTAAATGTTACCACAAACTTGGACCTTTTTAAAACTATCAAAAACTTGAAAAGAATTTAAATATCCCACTTGACAAAATATACAACTTACTTTATACAAAAAAAAAAATTAAGAGATAAATAGTTTTTTCACATTCTGGAAAGTAAAAAAATTATGATTTATTTTAATCACATGAGAGAATATTAATTACCATAAATAATTTAAGTATTGATTTAAAATAAGAAAATGCAATAATATACAGTAATAAGATTCTTGTTTCGTGTGTTAAAAGAAAAATATTATGAAACATAGCAAATCCATTAATAAAGGAATTTATACATGCATGCAAAATAAGCGATTGAAAGTCAGTTTTTAACATCAAAGTATTCCACCTGTTACACAGATAAATAAAGACTATTAATATCCAAAAATGCAAATCTAAAGTTTATGATCCTTCAATAGAGCAAAACACAACAAATGATTTAACAGTTAAAAAAATTCCTAATTTTTTACATAATTAATCTATCTCTCTATATATTTCTAATAGATAAAGTTCTTATCACATAACTGTACAAATAAAATAGAAAACCAATACTTAAATGTACAATTTTAAATATCACAGCAAATCGAAATTACTTATTATAGAGATAACTAAAATAATATAGTACAAAACGGATATTAAATACAAAAAACTGTAGAAATCTTAAGAGCTCCTAAGTCCTCAAACTTTTCTAATCTGCCATAATCTCAAATATTAAGAGTGCGGCGTTAACATTTTTTAAATATGCCGCTTAATTTATATCATAAAACATATTAATGAGAAAAATTATAAAATTTCCATGTCTCGATAAAATTATTCAAATTTAATTTACAAATGGAATAGCGAAGCAATAATTCAGTAAACATATATTCAAAAAATTTAAGAGTGAACGAAACTTCTCTTCGTCATAAAGAATAAACAAACCGAACCGAAACTGGACAATGGAAAAGCTGAGTAGTTTTCTGTTCACATCGGCGGAAGAAAAATGCAGCTAAATTTAAAAATCTTTTGGGGCCGTAATGTCTGGTAAAAATAGGATAAAAGTGAAATTATGCATGAAGACAATAAAAAAAAAGAGGACACTTTTTTAATTCAAAAAAATATTCTAGGAGGAAGAAAGAATATTTATGTAGGAAAACTTGTTCTGAAAATTATATTTCTTAAGACTAAATAGAAATGAGTCCTGTATTAAATTAAAGAAAATCTATTAGTAAAAGAATCCATATTTTTTAAGAGTCAATTTTTTTCTTTTTACAATGCAAAAATGTCCTTCTTAATTCACTTTTTCCCATATCACAGAATATATTGTAAATAATAAACGTTTTCAAAATTTTGTTTGTCCAATTTTATTAAATTAGCAACTACATAATAAATCTATATATTAATGTTATTTATGAAAAAACATATTCTATATTATATATTTAACTTTAAATTGTTTGCTGAAAAGCTGTTAAATAAAAGGAACAAGATGTATCCTTTTTTTTATTATTGCTAATCCTCCAGAGAGGAAATAGGATCCATTTCACCACAGACTTTTAAAAAATTTAACGCATGAAAGGGATCCGTGGATATCTTTTCTTGAGATATTCATACAAGTGAAGATTTGCACGAAAGAAGCCTGGTGTGATCTTGACTCTCGCCACAAATGGAGATATATTTTTGTTCTCTGATAACGAGAGACGCGCTTGTGGCGTGTCCACTGGCAGGAGGAGTATAGTCTGGGGGCCAACGTTACATTTCAGAGCTAGAGCAAGATTTGGTCTATTTCCATATATCAATAATAAATGGGACGCACCCTTCACTAACTCAAATTTTGAGATTTTCTTTATCGAAATGTCTTTGTGCAACCAACAAACAAAGGGGAACCTTTATAGCGTCTTTTTCCACGAAAACGAACAAAAATAGTAATATGGATATATTGCCCAAAGGAAGGGTACTTTATTAAGAGAATAATTCAATGACATTGTTAAAATTAAAATCTTAAATAGAATTCCTCCCTTAAAATCCGAACTTTCCGTTAATCTTACTTCGCCTTTTGAAACTAATTAAAAATTTTCAAGATTCTGCTTGTAAATTTCTGGCTTATCGGGCTTCAAAAAAAAATTATTAGTATAATCAGGGCCGGCACTAGCAGTTTTGCCGCCCCGGGCAAAGAGGTAAAATGCCACCCGTTTATAACAAAAATTAGTTTTTCTGTGATAAAGTACTTGATAAATGTAATGTTCTCATACCCTACATACATTGTTTAGTCACAAAAAAATATCTGATTAAGGGTTTTTTCCTGGGTGGTGGCTAGACGTTATAGCCACTGCACACTTAGGACATTTAACTTACTTTTCAGGACAGAAATAATTAATCATATTACAATAAACTTTTTATGAAAAATTGACATTTATGTAACAACTATTTCAATAACAATTAAATACAAAGTATAAGTGTAATTAAATAATAATAGAATAATTGTACAACATAGGATATACTTACTAAGAATATACATGAAATGCTTAGAATATACATGGAAGCTGGTATATATCCACATTTTATATTTTATTTAATTTTAGTATAAGAGGTTATAAATAAAGTAATATTTTGGAGAATTTAAATTGGTTATTTCACAAATGTGATTAACTATTTACTGAGGAACTTTATAATATGCAAACGTTTTTTCTGAGCAGAAAAGCTGTAATGAAAGATTTTCGAACCCGAGAATCTTGTACCGCATATTGTAAACAAAGTTTGTTTATATTTCCGACCCCAACATTCTCATATGATTCGAAGTGCGGAGAAAGCGAAAATTTCTAGGTCATTTTTCTGTTCTACGTGGGCAGTGGATAGAGCCTCTAGCCACGTATAAAAGCTTTCAAAAAACCTAAATAAAACTTTTTTTTTAAATTGCAAATTTGCTTAATTCATTCAGATGAGAGGAAAGTATACTCAAGACATGTCGAGATTATTTTCAAAGATCAGAAATTTTATTTATAGTAACCCAAATACAATTTGTAGATTTACACCGAGAAACACTGTTTTTAACAACCCATCATGGGGCATGAAATGCATGTCCTGCCCTCTGTATGGATTTTGACGCGTTTTAGCTTCAATAAACTCATGCAGATGGACTAAATATCCATCACTTGTTGGAAGAAAAATTTTTTAATATGTGGCTAGACGCCACTGCCCGCTAAAAGCCTTTCCCTGAGCAAAACAATTGCTGTCAGTAATGTTCAAGTTTTGATTGGCAAAAATACTAATTTGTTAATTTATGTTTTTAGCACTAAATTAAAGTCAGGGTTGCATAGAAAAAAAGAAAAGAGTTAATTCTAGTCTATAATTAGAAAATACAGATATAAAAAGAATACTAAAACAAATTATGGAACCACTAAATATTAAAACCTAATTACATATTTTAAAATACATTTATAAACCCACAGTTAAACTTAAAAGTGTTTTTTCTCACTTTTAATTCTGTAAGAATTTTTTTATTATTTCTTTAACATTAATTTCTTCAGCCAGTTCATGTTCAATGGCTTTTGCTGTCAAGTCTTTTAGCCGATCCTCAGTAGTTGAGGAGTGTAAGCAATTTTTAATTAATTTTAATTTATATCATAAAACATATTAATGAGAAAAATTATAAAATTTCCATGTCTCGATAAAATTATTCAAATTTAATTTACAAATGGAATAGCGAAGCAATAATTCAGTAAACATATATTCAAAAAATTTAAGAGTGAACGAAACTTCTCTTCGTCATAAAGAATAAACAAACCGAACCGAAACTGGACAATGGAAAAGCTGAGTAGTTTTCTGTTCACATCGGCGGAAGAAAAATGCAGCTAAATTTAAAAATCTTTTGGGGCCGTAATGTCTGGTAAAAATAGGATAAAAGTGAAATTATGCATGAAGACAATAAAAAAAAAGAGGACACTTTTTTAATTCAAAAAAATATTCTAGGAGGAAGAAAGAATATTTATGTAGGAAAACTTGTTCTGAAAATTATATTTCTTAAGACTAAATAGAAATGAGTCCTGTATTAAATTAAAGAAAATCTATTAGTAAAAGAATCCATATTTTTTAAGAGTCAATTTTTTTTTACAATGCAAAAATGTCCTTCTTAATTCACTTTTTTTCCATATCACAGAATATATTGTAAATAATAAACGTTTTCAAAATTTTGTTTGTCCAATTTTATTAAATTAGCAACTACATAATAAATCTATATATTAATGTTATTTATGAAAAAACATATTCTATATTATATATTTAACTTTAAATTGTTTGCTGAAAAGCTGTTAAATAAAAGGAACAAGATGTATCCTTTTTTTATTATTGCTAATCCTCCAGAGAGGAAATAGGATCCATTTCACCACAGACTTTTAAAAAATTTAACGCATGAAAGGGATCCGTGGATATCTTTTCTTGAGATATTCATACAAGTGAAGATTTGCACGAAAGAAGCCTGGTGTGATCTTGACTCTCGCCACAAATGGAGATATATTTTTGTTCTCTGATAACGAGAGACGCGCTTGTGGCGTGTCCACTGGCAGGAGGAGTATAGTCTGGGGGCCAACGTTACATTTCAGAGCTAGAGCAAGATTTGGTCTATTTCCATATATCAATAATAAATGGGACGCACCCTTCACTAACTCAAATTTTGAGATTTTCTTTATCGAAATGTCTTTGTGCAACCAACAAACAAAGGGGAACCTTTATAGCGTCTTTTTCCACGAAAACGAACAAAAATAGTAATATGGATATATTGCCCAAAGGAAGGGTACTTTATTAAGAGAATAATTCAATGACATTGTTAAAATTAAAATCTTAAATAGAATTCCTCCCTTAAAATCCGAACTTTCCGTTAATCTTACTTCGCCTTTTGAAACTAATTAAAAATTTTCAAGATTCTGCTTGTAAATTTCTGGCTTATCGGGCTTCAAAAAATTATTAGTATAATCAGGGCCGGCACTAGCAGTTTTGCCGCCCCGGGCAAAGAGGTAAAATGCCACCCGTTTATAACAAAAATTAGTTTTTCTGTGATAAAGTACTTGATAAATGTAATGTTCTCATACCCTACATACATTGTTTAGTCACAAAAAAATATCTGATTAAGGGTTTTTTCCTGGGTGGTGGCTAGACGTTATAGCCACTGCACACTTAGGACATTTAACTTACTTTTCAGGACAGAAATAATTAATCATATTACAATAAACTTTTTATGAAAAATTGACATTTATGTAACAACTATTTCAATAACAATTAAATACAAAGTATAAGTGTAATTAAATAATAATAGAATAATTGTACAACATAGGATATACTTACTAAGAATATACATGAAATGCTTAGAATATACATGGAAGCTGGTATATATCCACATTTTATATTTTATTTAATTTTAGTATAAGAGGTTATAAATAAAGTAATATTTTGGAGAATTTAAATTGGTTATTTCACAAATGTGATTAACTATTTACTGAGGAACTTTATAATATGCAAACGTTTTTTCTGAGCAGAAAAGCTGTAATGAAAGATTTTCGAACCCGAGAATCTTGTACCGCATATTGTAAACAAAGTTTGTTTATATTTCCGACCCCCAACATTCTCATATGATTCGAAGTGCGGAGAAAGCGAAAATTTCTAGGTCATTTTTCTGTTCTACGTGGGCAGTGGATAGAGCCTCTAGCCACGTATAAAAGCTTTCAAAAAACCTAAATAAAACTTTTTTTTTAAATTGCAAATTTGCTTAATTCATTCAGATGAGAGGAAAGTATACTCAAGACATGTCGAGATTATTTTCAAAGATCAGAAATTTTATTTATAGTAACCCAAATACAATTTGTAGATTTACACCGAGAAACACTGTTTTTAACAACCCATCATGGGGCATGAAATGCATGTCCTGCCCTCTGTATGGATTTTGACGCGTTTTAGCTTCAATAAACTCATGCAGATGGACTAAATATCCATCACTTGTTGGAAGAAAAATTTTTTAATATGTGGCTAGACGCCACTGCCCGCTAAAAGCCTTTCCCTGAGCAAAACAATTGCTGTCAGTAATGTTCAAGTTTTGATTGGCAAAAAATACTAATTTGTTAATTTATGTTTTTAGCACTAAATTAAAGTCAGGGTTGCATAGAAAAAAAGAAAAGAGTTAATTCTAGTCTATAATTAGAAAATACAGATATAAAAAGAATACTAAAACAAATTATGGAACCACTAAATATTAAAACCTAATTACATATTTTAAAATACATTTATAAACCCACAGTTAAACTTAAAAGTGTTTTTTCTCACTTTTAATTCTGTAAGAATTTTTTTATTATTTCTTTAACATTAATTTCTTCAGCCAGTTCATGTTCAATGGCTTTTGCTGTCAAGTCTTTTAGCCGATCCTCAGTAGTTGAGGAGTGTAAGCAATTTTTAATTAATTTTAATTTGGAGAAACTCCTTTCTTCACTTGCCACACTTATTGGGAGAGTAAGCTATATCCTTAAAACTACAGAGATTTGGAGCAAAAGCCAATCCGATATGAATTTTAAAATCTCGATTGGACATTCTTTTTTTATTTAGCAAAGTCAAAACTGCTTCTATCTCGTTTGCCAGGTCCAGTGCGTTTATATTTGATGAATTCTCATCAGTTAACACTGTTTCTTAATCTTCACAATACTTTCGTACGTCGCTCTGAGGAGTATCTTTTAAATCACAAATATAAATAATGAATATACTCAAAAGCTCATTAATGTTTTGCATTTTAAATGAACTACTATTGTCCTTTTCCATGAAAATATTCCACGAAACTGATGACATTTATATTTATGTATGTTAAACGAAAAATAAATAAATAAAATAGAAAAAGCACAAATGCGGCAAAATATTTTTTCCCCTTTATTTTACGCAATAATTAAAATTCCTGGGCATTAAACCTTAAAAAACTAAAAGAGAAGTTGAAAATGTGAAATGAAATTGTTACCGTTTTTGTTGCACGACTTTGTGTTGTCTGTATAAGCACAGAAAGCTAAAAGAATTAGTTAGAAAGTCAACAATTGACACAAGATTCCCTCATATTCTTCGAAAAAGGGTCTTTTCTTTTGGGTCATTCTGTCCCTTTCTTTTCATTCATAAAACTTGACCGCGCTTTTCATCACTTTTGTTGAGACTAATATCTGCCAAAATCTATCTCTTTCAATAGTACCCGAATTCATGCATAAAGAGCAGTAAAAGTTGTAGGAAAATTACATTAGGAATTTTACATTTTTTTTCATTATTTAACATTAATTCTAAATGCTAATTCTGTGAGGCTTAAAATTACAGTTCGTTCAAACTATTTATAATATGAGCATTCATTTCAAAAAATCATTTTACATTTTTGTATACATTGTCATGCACTTTGTTTTACTCTCCTTACAATTAAGCTATTATATCCAGAATATAATGTATTATTTTTTTTAAAAAATAAACTCGTGTGAAGAGTGGGTACTTCAGCCAGTATAAGAACAAGTTTAATAAATATTAGTGACTTCCATGGGCTTGTCTTGCAGAGCGAAGTTTTTCAAAAGAAGGCTTAGTATTAGAAATTGACACTCTGAGTTCTTTTTCTATATTTAACTGAGATTTATATTTTGTCTTCAAAACAACCACAGCAGAAAATCCGGTTTCACAAATGTAGGATGTTGAAAATGGCAATAGTATATGAAATGCTTTTGTTTTCAGTGCAGAAAATTCATCCTCCACCTCTGCCCAAAACTCAAAAGACTATTTATTTCAAAATTGCCTTTTAACTACGCCTCAGCCTGCGGTAAACCCGACCATGGGTCCCGAATTGAATATGGCAACCCCTTAGAATAGTTTTGAGAGTCTGCCCTGGCAGTCCGTTCACAAGATGTAAACACACTAAGACGGTGTGTGATGAGAACCACAATAAAATAAATGAGAATGAGAGAAATGCTTCTTTCACTATATGGTGACCCCGTATCTTCACGCAAAAATTTAAACTTGTGAACAGTTTTTTACTAAATCCATGTTCATGAAGAAAACATTGTCAATTACGAGCATTTAAAATAAGGACTCAATTCCTTTGTTCATGGATCGGAGTATCTACTTCCCTGGTTTCGATTCCGGGTGTGGCACGCATCTTCAGCTGTAAATATTTCACAGTTAAGTGGATTTTTTTTCTGTTTCATTTTTCTGGTGCTTTTAATTTAATTGAATTGTTTTATTAATTTCATATCTTATTTAATTTTTTTATCTTTAACGCTAAAATTAATTAATTGCATATAATAATTTCTGATGATATAAAATTCTTATAATACATACTAAAAATATCATGTACTATAGATGATAGTGCCAAATTCTGGTTAACTCTAATGTTAGTGATTATTATAGCGCTTCATTATTGAATGTATATATAATTCATTGTTTATTTGGTAATTTTGTTCTAAAAACTAGCACAATGTCGGAAGTAAGTGCTGTACAAATACCATTATATAATATATCCGATCCCACCTTGTGGTTCATTATGTGCGAAAGTATATTTGCCCTAGCAACCCCAAAACCCATAACTAAATCTGTAACTAGCTACAATTACATTGTAGCTAATCTTCCTCCCAACACCGCGTCTTTAGTTCGCGATATCCTTATGTATCCAGATGCCACAAATAAAAAACGAACTCATAAATCGTTCAGGAGAATCGTTTCAATAGGAAGCACGGAACCTTTTTTCAGGGGAAGAATTAGGTTCTCGAAAACCTTCCGAACTGCTGCGTCACATGAAGCGAAGCGCGGAATCTTTGAATGTCGATAGAGTCATTTCTCCGGCGTTTGCCGTCTTCGGTTCAAAGACTTTAGCTGTGGTTTCTGAGCTCACGTTAAACAAAGCCGCTGACAGAAGTCTCACCATCTCCTATTGAAACTTTTGCTGTTTCTAATAAAAAGGATCATAATCTAAACTGTTTCGTGAAATAAAAAAAAATAAATGAAAGAATAGATCGCCTTTCGATCTCTCGTGTTCGCTCTCCAGACCGTCGGAACAAAAATTCCCGTGAAAGGAGTATTTCGAATAAGCGTGATTTTTCAATTTGCTGGTTTCACTGGCGGTTCGGAAAAAAATGTAGAGCAGAAAAATGCGTCCAACCATGCACATGGCAGTGAAGCGAATCCAGCAAAGACTAAAGGCGACTTATTCCTTGCCCAAAGAATCACGTCGCCTGTTCATTCGAGACCGGACAACAAATATCTCTTTTCTGGTCGACAGCGGATCCGACGTGTCTTTAATCCGTGCTAATGTCTATCAAAAAAGAAACGCTTCTCAACAAATCCTTTTTGCCGCGAATTCTTCTGCAATTAACGTGTATGGGCAGAAAACATTAACTGTAAATTTTAATTTAAGAAGAGATTTCGTGTGGACTTTTCTGATTGCCGATGTTAGTTCACCTGTTCTTGGAGCATATTTCCTCCATTATTTTGAATTAGTGCCAGATTTCAAGAATAAATGCCTTAGAGACACAAAAACAAAATTGCAATCAGTAGGCCTTTAAAGCATGCAAATCTCCATTCTGTTCAAATTTCTATTTCTAGAGATACAATTTATCAAACTTTTGAAAAAATTTCCCTCTATCACAAAATTGCCTAATCCAAATTAACCAGTGAAACATAACACTGTTCATTACATAATAACAAAAGGTCCTCCTGTGGTGGCAAAATCCCGAAGGTTGGCGCCAGATCGTTTGAAAATTGCGAAAAGAGAATTTCAAAATATGATGCATCTGGGACATTTACGACCTTCGAAAAGTAACTACGCGTCGCCACTTCACATGGTTCCTAAGAAAGGTACTTTAGATTGGCGACCTGTGGTGATTATAGAGATTTAAACTCTCAAACATTTAAAGATAAATACCCCATTCCTTGTATTGCTGACTTTACAGCTGAATTATATGGTTCAAAAATTTTTAGTCGTATCGATCTAGTAAAAGCCTATCATCAAATTCCTATTCACCCAGATGATATTCACAAAACAGCAATTTGCCCTCCGTTTGGTTTATTTGAGAGTACACGAATGCAATTCGGATTATGTAACGCATCCGCAACGTTTCAACGCTTTATAGACGAAGTCACTCGTGGCTTACCTGGTATTTACGCATTTATCGACGACATTTTAATTACATCTAAAAATTCTCAGAAACATTATCAACATTTAAAAACCCTATTTTCAATATTAGACGAATATGGTCTTTGAATTAATGTTAGTAGTAATAGCAGGTCCCAGGGGAGAACAATAGAAGGGGGCGTGTCACCTGTCAATCAAATTCCTCCCCGCCAACGGAACCATCGTCCAATAGGAGGGTTTCCTCCCCCCTTCTCCTCTCAACCTGTTAGATAAGGAGGGAGGGCCAATCCCCTTCCCCCTCTCACCACGTGTAGCAACCCCTCTCAACCTGTTAGATAAGGAAAGAGGGCCAATCCCCTTCCCCCTCACACCACGTGTAACAAGAGAGTGCCTTGAGAGGAGTTGAGGGGTATACAGCTTCTTCTCTGATTAGATAAGTGTTGAGGGGGGTATACAGAACTAAAATACGGTAAGCTATTATTTGATATTATATTCATACGGGTAAAATTAAGTCAATACTCGAAATGATTACAACCAAGTAATAGCAAGAATAATATTTTATTAATCACTAGAAATGACTATGCGATATGCAAAAAGGCAAGATAAAGGGAATAAGTTGTACTACTTAACTGATTGAGATGCAACCCCAGAATCGGGCAAGTCAAAAACAGACAAAACGTAAGACGAGTTGTGGGACGAATAAGATTTTATCAAAGCTTCATTGTGTGAAATTCTGTAACAGCTAATTATTACCTGTGTCAGTTCTCAAGAGGCATTATGTACAGGTTAGAAGAATATCGGCAAGCATATCAATTCATAAAACTTAATCTGACCGTATATAAATTATAACTGTAAAGTATGCTGGCGCAAGAAAACATGTTACGAAATTTCAAAGCGAAATTAATAGGAAAAAAATTGTCAATTATATATATACTTAAGCTGAACTATAAAACCGATAAAAATATTACGTACAAAGGTATAAAACACCAAATTTCAAATCTTCAAAAAGATTTCATTATTGTTTATGTAGATAAAGTTCCGGGCAACTATGCAATCATTTGCAAATGGTTTTATAATTTTATACTTGATAAACAATAGTGCGTTTATTAAATCTACTTGCAGCAGTAGAGAAATCATTAACCGTATTTCAGCTTTTTATAAAAAACTAGATTTATACACAAAGAATATCAATTTTCCTTCTATTTTTTCTAACACAAAAATTTCATAAGAGTCCAATTAAATTTAGAACTATTACTAATGGTCTTAATACCTATATTACACAACCAGGCAAGGTATTGCAACAAGTTATACAACACACTCTAGACAATATCTCAAACTCCTTTATTGTAAAAAATAGTAAAGATATCGTTGAGAACATGCAAGGCAAGTGTATTAAATCTTTGCATAGCTTTGACTTCGAAGACTTATTCAACTCTATTGATATAGAGGATATGATTTTTGTACTTAGAAATGTCTATATTAAATATTCATTAAATAAATTGATACATTATGATAAATTTGATACTATTATACAATTTGTTTTGAAAGAAAATTACATATTTCGTAAGAACTATTATTATCAACAAATAAATGGTCTGCCACAAGGTGGCCCAGCAAGTAATAGTCTGGCTAATATTTATTTACACTATTACGAGAATGAAAAAAATTGATACAGACTCTTGTTACTTTTTCAGATACATCGATGATTTAATTATTTTCAGCAATAAAGTTGACTTTACTCCTAATTTAAAGTATTATCCACTCTACTTGAAATTAATAAAAACCCATTGCAGTTTAGAGTCAGCAAACTTCCTAGATCTCCAATTAAAAGTTGAAAATAATATGCTAAAAATTAATATTTTTGATAAAAGAGACTATTTTGATTTTGATGTTATAAAAATGGCATATTAGAATAGTTCCCTTCACATTTCAATTTTTTAGAAATATTATTCTAAATTATATAAAAAGAAATAAAAGATTTAGTATCTGAAGAAGTTTTAAAAATTAATAATTTATAAAAAAATTCTTTCAAAGTTGCCTAGACTATAATTATCCAGCTAATTTTATATATAAATATATGTCTTCAAAATTATAGCTATTTAATTATTATTATTTAATATATTCAGTTCAATTTAGTTTATAGTATGTTATTCTTAATTTTCTCATAATAAGTTTAGTTACTAAAAATATATATAGATGGCGCCATTATTTTTAGTTATGCTGTTTTTTTGTGCTTGGCGTTAGTATACTCTTGGATTCGGAATACATCGGGTAAGATTTTAGTTTTTTCGCACATTTTCATTATTATTACTCATGGTAGTGTTTCTCAAACTGTGGGGCGCGAGCATATCGAAAATAAAAGATTTAAAAATAATTAATTTACTGGAATGAATTAAAACAAAATACTTTCACACATAATAAAAAATGCACTTTTACTCTGATATAATTTATAGGCGCGCGCGCGCGATATTAAGTCAACAAAAATAAAAACTTCTTCAATACCTAATTATTTATCTTTGATCCTATAACCAAATAAAAAAACTTTTATTTGATTTGCTGTAATCCCATGATGAGAGATTTTTTTACTACGCTTTCTGTTTAAACCTAACATGCAACTCTTTCAGAGAAAAAGATCCCAGACGCAGAATCGAAAAAATTTAGGAACATAAAAAATTCATCACTGTCATTAATTTTGAAATACTGCACATTATAGCTATAATCTGTTTAACCTTCTAAGTTATTGGTACAGTTAGTTATGTCCCCTCTCTTATGTGTTTGTTTCTCATTTAGGGAAGTTGTAAGTAATGTATTTCTCTATTACGCTTTTTTCCATGCAAAAGAGTTCTATATTTGTTAAACCACGGAAAGCACACACCTTGAAGAATTACTTGGCCAAGACTTATTTTTACGAGTATTCTATACACATAAAACATAACGCGAAAAACGTTTTACACAATTTCGTATAATCATAATGAATACACTTTTTACCCGGAAGTGGTCGCGTGGGACGCATAGATTACGAAATCGTTAATCCTGGCAAAACTGTTTAATTGTTACCAAAGAAAAATTGAAAAGTCCTTGAAAGTAGGTAAGTAAACTTTCTCTTAATAAAATTATTCACTGGAATCATGATTTGTATCATGTACAATAAAATAATTATAAAAAAAAGGATTAGGGTGACTCAATAACCCCGCTCGACCGTATCGAGTGCGCGCCTGCTCCCGGGTTAAAACATGTTGAAGTCTTTTCGCTTTAAATATTAAGTATAATACAGTTATTCTTCATTGGAATTTTATATTATTGTCCATTATTTAACATCAAATATAAATGCTAATTCTATGAGGCTTAAAATTACCATTCGCTTAAAACTAATTATAATTTGAGCAACCATTTAAAAAAATCATTTTACATTTTTGTAAACATTGTAGAGCATTTGGCTTAGCACTCCTTACAATTCATATCAATAACGTTTTATTTTCTTATAAATGAACTCGGGCAAACAGCGGCACTTCAGCCGGTATACTTTTAATGTATCAGTACTGCACAGAGTATTTTATAACTAATTAATTAATACTAAATTAAGAACAAGTTTAATAAGTATTAGCGACTTCCATGGGCTTGTCTTGCAAAGCAGAGTTTTTATAAGGAATGCTTATGATTAGAAATTGACCCTCTGAGTTATTTTTCTATATTTAGCAGATATCTATATTTTGTCTTCTAAGCAGCCACCTCATTTTGCAATATGTTCAATTTAAAAATTAGAGAAAGGAAAAATAACATAATAATTATCCTATTATTTTATTTATTTATTGCTTAAAAGTAAAATACAAAATTTTAATACTTATGTTACTCATTTGTATGGTTTATAATTAAGATCGCCTATTGTAGCTTTAGCGTCAAAGTGCATTATTATTGCATTCAGTACATTATTAATGTATAAGGGGGGCGCGATAAAAATTGTGATCGAAAAGGGGGGCGCCAGTATTGAAGGTTTGAGAAGCACTGACTTATGGTCATAATCATTATTAACCTCTATTGCAAATATTTTTGTTTATACATATTTATATTTGTCTATTTCGTCCGGATTCCTATAGTAATTTAATTTTCCAATTCTATTCTATTGATGTTATATTCACCCACGTGGGTTTTGGGGCCTTTGCCTTGGTTTATCTCCTATGCTATTATGTCGATTCAAATTTTTTTTTAAATATATTCTGAGCTTTTGATATTTACATTTTTTTTCAAAATGCTTATTAATCTTTTAAAGAAAACTATGGATTAAAGAACTCATAAATCTTAACTTCTATTCATTGAGTGTGTGTGATTTCTGTTTGTATTTTTTTGTATCGATATTCAAAAATATGAAAACTATAATTACAGCTGTAATTGTAGTTGAAGTTGGTTTAATTTTTTTTTTTTTTTTTTTGAAAACATACTCCGTACAAAATAAAAGTCACTCAGTGTTCTTCATTGAAGTTTTTTTTCATCTTATTTAGCAATAAATACCTAATTATTTTACACAAATATAATATAGGAAATAAAAGTGCTTTTCTAAATGAAACAATATTTTAATAAATATTTTCTTATTTAATAAAAAAAGAAAACCATGAAAAATTGTTTTAAAAAAAATTGAAGAAATTTCAACAAAGCATTAGCATATTAGAAGCATACATGTGTCTAGCTTTTTTCTAGACTTTCTTTTAAAAAAATGTGTTATTTTATTTAAACTTTTCACATTAAGAAAAATTTGTTTACATCTCTAATGAACTTTTGATTGATCAATTTTCTATTTAGTCAATTGGGTTGCTTAAGAAATCGATTCACAGTCACCTCTTGCCAGTTTCCTATCTTCTAGGAGTCGTGGTGTTTCCCTGTTTTGGTTTTTAAGAATTCTAGAATTGTTATAAATGGCTCATTCCCGATTTTTTTTTTCAACATGTTCACTTGAGGGAGCAGAATGAATTTTTCTGATACAATTCCCTAACTCGCGCATATGGACATAGGTTTTTTAAAATCGCTTTAAGAAAAAAAAGAAAAACAACTACAATAAGTGAAAATTAATAAAAAGGGGGAAATGATCTCTTTTTATAATTAAAAAAATATGAAATAATCTGTGTTTTATACTAAACCAGCTGTGAATAAATATATTTTGGAACAAAAATTCAGTAAAGTCTTTGATCGAAATATGAGTGGTGATTTTTCTTACGAAATTTTTAAAAGAAATAAGAAAATTAATAGTTTTAGAATAATATGAGATTTTTTAATTTTCAAATAAGATTATGCTTTGTGCATCGATTATAAATAACTTGAACCTCATCATAATTATAAATATTAGTTTTCTCTAGAATTGTTGAAAAAGTAAATTATTCATAATTTGATATTTACGTCTTGTATTTGTAAAAATATGTAATTCACTTTTCGTATTTGAAAGGCAATAATTCGTTGCTTTGAATAAAAAATAACTTTAACTTAATTAAGTTGATTTAAATAAGGCCTTTTTTTATTTAAGTTTGAAATAATAACAATTTAAAAGGTGAATCGTTGAAAACTATTGACGAATCGATAATATTTTTTTAAAAATACATAGACTTCCCATTGAAAATATTTTACGAAGCGAGGGCTGATATCTGAAGTGTAACTCCGTTCTGACTCATACTCAAGTCATTCCCTGTTCTGACAAGATTGGACACGGAAAAAAAGACTTCCACGTGCATCTTACACGATGAGAAGGAGGGAGCATCTACGTCATATCGACATCCAATTACAGAACGCAAGCAGCTGTATACTCCCCTCAACACTTATCTAATCAGAGAAGAAGCTGTATACCCCTCAACTCCTCTCAAGGCACTCTCTTGTTACACGTCGTGCGAGGGGGAAGGGGATTGGCCCTCCCTCCTTATCTAACAGGTTGAGAGGAGAAGGGGGAGGAAACCCTCCTATTGGACGATGGCTCCGTTGGCGGGGGAGGGAGTTTGATTGAAAGGTGACACGCCCCCTTCTATTGTTCTCCCCCGGGACCTGCTATTACTACTAATGTTTCTAAATGCATATTTGGTGCATCGACAATAGACTTTTTAGGCTTTAATCTGTCAGAAAATGGAATTAAATATCTAACTGATAAAGTAAAATGTATTCTAAATTTTCCTAAGCCAAACATGTTGACTCAGTTGCGTAGATTTTTGGGCATGTTTAACTTTTACAGATGTTTTATACCAAAAGCCGCACACATACTTGCCCCCATAGTTCAGTTTTTAGAAGGGCATGCAAATCAAATAGAAATCTCATTCTAGTGTTCGCAAATCATCCGAACCATTAAAATGGAATGAAAACGCAGAACAAGCTTTTCTTGCAACGAAAAACGCTATAGAAAAAGCTACCCTTTTAAGATATCCTATTCCAGGGGCTCAATTGAATCTTTGGGTGGACGCTTCAGATATTGCTATCGGAGGCACTTTAATTATTAGAATTTTATCTCAATTATCACAAGGGAAATGGGAACCAATAGCCTTTTTCTCCATAAAACAACAAAAGTCAGCAAAAGTGATCGACTTACGATAGGGAACTATTTTCTATTTATTTGGCTATAAAATAAAATTCAAACATATGTTAGAAGGCAGAAACCTCATTATATGTACTGACCAAAAGCCCCTAATTTATGCTTTTAAACAAAACCCGAATAAATGTTGTTATTATTATCGGTGGTTCAGTTAATCAGTGGTAGAATGCTTTTATATCAATCAACTTTCATATCATCCCAATCGTTAGACTCAATTAAATTCAATAAATCCTCGAAGACAAGTGTAAGATTAAATAATAAGTTTAATGGAATATGGAGTGCGTCTGCACTCGGTCACGTACACAAGATCTCTGGTGTCAACAAAGCATGTTTTTACAAGCAGCGCCCTCTATACTAAGGGGGGTTCTACCATTACTCCCCATTTAAACTCCTGCGGAGTTTACATTAAGATAATTAAAATTCTAAGGGAATTCAAGTAAAATTCATGCAAAATGAAATAATACAAATAAAATTCATGCAATGTGAAATAATAAAAATAAAATCCTATAAATTCAATTCTCAAATGATATGCATCATCAATAATTCTGAAATAAAATTAGCAATTCTTAAATCACATGCATTATCAATAATACTGAAAAATCAAATTAGCAATTATGTAAATAGAATAATATAAAGGTTAAAGTTCAAGAAATTGTAAAATGTTCAAATGTTCTTTTCTACAGTTGCAGGATCAACTGGAATAGGTAAAGGCACTACCTTTGTGATGGCTCGTTTTAAAATACATGTTGAGGTTTTCACATTAACTATTCACATTAAGACCATCACTACCGGGAAATACTTCAAGAATACGCCCCATAGGTCAGTCCAGGGGCTTGGTGTTGGGATCCTTTAAAAGAACGAGCTGATTCTCCATCAGGTTAGGGTTCTGTTCACTCCACTTAGCACGGGTCTGCAGATGGGTCAGATATTCGGTGCTCCAACGGTTCCAAAATGTGTCTCTCAGGGATTGAATGAATTTCCACCTGGAATGATAGGACAAAGAATTCGAAGCAGTATATGGTTCAGGAAAGGATGAAATTGCACAGTTCGTCAAGAAATGCCCCGGGGTCAAAGGGTTAAGATCATTGGGGTCCGAAGAAAGTGGAGACAAGGGACGTGAATTCAGAACTGCTTCGATTTGTGCCATCAATGTAGTTAACTCTTCGAAGTTCATGATAGCTGATTCCGCTACCCTCAATAAAATGCGTTTCATGGACTTAATGTTTGCTTCCCACAATCCACCGAAATGGGGAGAAGCGGGTGGAATGAAGTTCCATTCGATTCCCTCTTCCGCGCTGAATAGCTGAATTCTGTTGGACTTGCAAATTTCGTTCCATTCACTAAGAATGTTTCTTGCTCCCTTGAAGTTCGTTGCATGTCACTCCAAATGACGGATGGCTTGGATCTCCTTGCTATAAATCGTCGGAGACATGCTAGGAAGGCTTCTGTGGTGAAGTCGGAAACAACTTCTAAATGAGTGGCTTTTGTACTGAAACAGATGAAAATGGCAATATACGATTTTAAAGTCACTCTTGATCTTTTAAATTTGGTTTCGTGATTATAGGACCAGCGTAATCCAATCCAACTTTTTCGAAGGGTCTAGAAGGCACAATTCTGTCTCGTGGTAAATCTCCCATCATCTGGTTTATTGTCTGGGTTTTCGTGCGAAAACACGTAATACATTTATTTAATATTCTTCTTACACGGTTCTGACCCGATGGGATCCAATAAAACTGTCTTATTAAATATAATGTGGTTTGCAAGCCAGAATGTAATGATTTCTTGTGATAGTGTTCAATTATTAAATCAGTTAAATGATGAGCCTTTGGCAACATCATTTGATGTTTTTGGAATTCAGATAGGGTCGAATGTTTCAATCTACCTCCTGGGTCAAATAATCGACCTGCGGCTTGTAACAAATATCTTTTTGTATTAATTCTTTTAGAAAGAAATGTTCCTAAATCGCTGGAATCAAAATAGAATGTATCAGATTTTTCATTCCAACCAACTCCTAAGACCTTTGAAGCTATCAACGTGTTCAATGACCCTTTATGTTCATCTACTTCAAAATTTAAATTTTTTAACCTTTGATTTAGCTCGGAAGAGTTGGTTCTCCATTTCCGAAGATCCATACTTGCATCTTCCAAAATTTGTTTACTTTCTATGCAGGTCGTCAAGGCTGCTTGGACACTGACATTTCCACACAGAAAATCATCAACATACAATGACTGGTTAAGATGGTTAAAAGTATCAGGAAAAATATCCACATATTTTTTAAGATGATGCTTTTTCGTAGCTGCAAGAAGAAATGAACTTGATTTTACTCCAAATAAAACCCTAGTCTTTCGGAAAATATCAAGCCGTTTGTTTTCTAAATCAATTCCTGGATTTTCATCCCAGAAAAATCTTGTAAAATCCCTTTCACTTTCGTCTATCTCAATCATTAAAAATGCCATTTTTATGTCAGCTACAAATGCAATTGGATTCACTCTAAATTTGATTAATAGAAAAAATAGGTTAGGTATAAAATTTAGCCCTGTGTGTAAACAATCGTTCAAAGATAGCTGTGATTTCGCATGTGATGACGCATCAAATACGATTCGCAGTTTGCTTGTAGTTTTATCAGTACGTATTACTGCTCTATGTGGTAGATAAAAAATATTATGCTTTAGATTTTCTTCAAATGGAACACGTTCTATGATTTTCTCAGAAAAATAATTATTTACAACTAATTTGTAATCCTCAAATAAGGAACTGTCATTTTTAAAACGTGATCTTAACTTTAGAAATGTTTTCCTAGCAATTTCTTCATTATTTTCTAACAATGTTTTCATGTTAGGTTTCCAAGGGAATTTAACTTTATACCGCTTATTTTGCTATGAAATTCCCGCTTCAAATTCAGACATTTTATATCATTATCAATATTTTCCTCATCGGACACCTCTGCTTCTATTCCTAAGTTCTCTAAATTCCAAAATTCACTAAGCTGTTTAGAAATATTGGATTCATTAACAATAACACTCATTGTTACAAGGTCCTCTCTCTCTCAGAATCTGTACTCTGCCCTTGTAAAGACCACCCGAATAATGTTTCTACTGTCACAAGATTTTTGTTTAGACGCGTAATTCTACCTGTAACTACTTGATAATAATAGTCCGCACCAATAAGAATTGATATTTCTTTATCGTTTAATTCATAAGAATCGGCTAATTGTACATTTTTTAAATATCTAAATTTTTTTATCAATATTTCTATCAGGAGTCGGTAAATTCGTGATAGAAATATGTTCTGTCTATACCGCCTCTATTTCAATGCACAAATTTGGATCATCCCTGTTTTTCAATTTTATTTTAACTATATTTAAAGTTTTTGTTTCAGTTTCTTTAGCACCAAATGTGCAAATGGAAAGGTTTTCTTTTCTAAGAATTGGAAAGTTAAATTTCTCAGAAGTACTCTTTAAAACGAAACTTCTCTGTGAACCATTATCTAAAAATAATCTAACAACTTCTTGTTCATTTTTAACATCTATTAATGCGGAGCATGTTTGTAATAATACACTATTTACTTCTGTTTTAATTACTGTTGAAACTATATTATCAGTGTCCCTTTTCGGAGACAAGTCGTCATCATGTCGATTTCGAAAACATATTGAGAAATGGTGGGACCCATTACAAATAGGACACGACTCCTTTTTTACACATTCCATTGCTCTATGACCGGGCGACAAACATAAATAACAACAGCCCTTTTTCCTTAAAATTTCTCGCTTTTCGTTAGCACTAAAAGAACGGCAAGCGTCGAGTTCATGACCTTTGTTGCAGTATAAACATTTTCGGTTTCTAGGTTCTACTTTCTCCCAGGGGGTGGGAAATGAATGTGGTCGTAAATGTACTCTATTCGGGGGTGGCTTCATGCGTTGTCCGGGGAAATAGGAGCCTTTATTTTTTGTTCTGTCTTGTGGCGGAGGGGAATAATGACATAGTTTATGACTGTTTATTTGAGAAGCTCGTTCCCTACTACGGATTTCTAAGTGCAGGAACCGCAAAAGAGCGCTCAGGTCAAACCTTTCGTCCTTTTGAGAACGATTGAATTCCAAAACGAGTTCCGAGGGTATCTGTTTCAACAGGATGGGTGTTAATAAGTTTGAGTAGGATTCTCCTTTAACTCCTAAACTTTCAAGACTCCTTATTTGCGTTTCTGCTCTATCGTACAAATTTCTTAAGCCCACAATATCAGTAGGGTTTCTAACAGGTGTTAAATTTAATAAATTGCTCAAATGAGCGTTAATTAACATGTTTTTATTTCCAAATCTATCTTTTAATAAATCAAGAGCTCTATCATAATTATCATCAGAAATTGGAAATCCATTAATGCAAGCAAGCGCATTACCACACAAATATGATTTTAAATAATTAAATTTATCAACTTTGCTTAGTCTATTGTTATTATGAATAGAGCTTTCAAATAAATTATAAAAATCTAACCATTCAGAATAATTTCCAGAATACTTATTTATATGCAATTTAGGTAAATTTATGTTCATAGATTCAAAACTATTGGAATCAATAACTTGGATATTTCGAGAAACTGTATCAACCTGGATAGAGTCAGAATTTATTCTCCTAATTTTAGAAGAAAGCTTCGTTTTCCAAAATATAACCTTCTCTTTAATTTCTTCCGAAGCTTCTATATCTTCAGTAATAGTGTCAACAGACAAGCGATCTTCAATTAGTGCATTTAATAAACTTAAGTTACTTTCTTTATCATTTAATTGCTCTAAAAAAGCTTCAAATTGATCAACAGGTTCATTTTCATTGTTGATCTTTCCTTCAATTTTATTTATCAATTTTGTCAACGAAGAACGTACCGCAGTACGCTTAATTTAAATTTTGAGAGATCTTCTGACATTTTAATCTTCTATTCAGGTATAATTCAGTTTCAATAAAAATTCGGCTTACCTGAATTCACTGTCGACGATGATATTTTAACTTCTTGGTCGAGGCTACCAAAAATGATTCTTTCATCAATTTCATCAATTTTCATCAATTTCAGGCCGTTGCACCAATGATACTATCATCGGTGGTTCAGTTAATCAGTGATAGAATGCTTTTATATCAATCAACTTTCATATCATCCCAATCGTTAGACTCAATTAAATTCAATAAATCATCGAAGACAAGTGTAAGATTAAATAATAAGTTTAATGGAATATGGAGTGCGTCTGCACTCGGCCACGTACACAAGATCTCTGGTGTCAACAACGCATGTTTTTACAAGCAGCGCCCTCTATACTGAGAGGGGTTCTATCAAATGTTTTCCTCGGCAATTACGCCAATTAGATTTAATTTCCCAATATACGGCATGTTCAAGGTTCCGAGAACACAGTTGCTGATGCTCTTTCCAGAATCAAAATAGATTCTATTACTAAATCTCCAATTTTAAATTTTAAATAATTTGCATTAGCACAGAAAATTGATCCAGACCTTCCAAAATTTCTTCAGACTGATGAATCATCTCTTAAATTAGAACTGAAACCATACCAAACTCCAGATTGCGATTTGCCTTGCGACATTTCAACAGGAGTTCCACGTCCTTTCGTCCCTGCATCCTTTCGAAGAGCACTCTTTAATCATCTTCATAATCTTTCACATCCAGGGATTCAACAAAACTCATCTGCTCTCGCTACGTGTGGCCTGGCAGTAAATTCCAAGTAAAGAAATGGGTCGTGTCAAAAATCGAAAATCCAAAGCACACTAAAACACCTCTAGGAACATTCTCTGTTCCTGATGCCAGATTCAGTCACATTCACATAGATATTGTCGGCCCCTTGCCACCATCTGAAAGGTCATCATTATCTACTTACGATAATTGACCGCTTCTCTAGATGGCCAGAAGCAATCCCAATTCCATACATTCAAGCGAAAACCATTTGCCGCGCAATTTTCGACACGTGGATCTCTCGTTTTGGTTGCCCATCTGTAATCACCTCGGATCAAGGAACCCAGATGCGTTCATCAATGTACGCTGAATTTACTCGCATGCTGGGAACTGCAAAGATCAAAACTACAGCATATCATCCGAAATCAAATGGAATTGTGGAACGTTTCCATCGGCATTTAAAATCGGCCATTAAAGCCCATGAAAATGATACATGGTCTGAAATAGTCCCCATCATTCTTCTCGGCATACGAGCTGCAGTTAAAGAAGATCTGCAATCTTCTTGTGCTGAAATTATGTACGGTACAAACCTACGTCTGCCTAGTAACATGATTGATGTGTCCAACATTCCTTTTGGTGACAATAATTTCATCACTAATCTTTGTAACAGAATGCAACAACTGAATCCTGTGGCAACATCTTCTCACTGCATTGATCAGTACTACATTCATCCTTCACTACAATCTTCATCTCATATCTTTTTAAGAATAGATCGTGTGCAACCCCCTTTACGTCAATCGCATACTGGACCACATAAAGTTCTGTCCAGAACAGACAAAACCATCACCATTGACGTTAATGGTCGAAGAACTAGTTTCTTTTTAGATCGCGTCAAACCCGCACATCTTCTCTCAGAAACTGTGTGTGAATCTCTACCTACAGTTAACAAAAGCATAAATGATGATAAATTATCTACTAATGGCAAACCAATCTTTACAACAAAATTAGGAAGACATTTACATTTTTTGAAAAAACAAGCCATTTATGTCACTTAATATTTTTTTCCCTCCTTCTAGAAGAACTTTCAGTTGGAATTTTTTTTGTATTATATTTGTATATATTTCATTTATATATTTTATTTTTGTGTATGCATCTCATATTCAAAATTGTTAATGTATTTCTTCCAGTGCAGATTCTGAAAATAATATAATAATGTTTATAAAATTTTAAACTAAGGTCGCTCTCTTGGGCTGTCACCCTCAGTCACTGGGGGGATACTCTGTGGTAAACCCGACCATGGGTCCCGAATTGAACATGGCAACCCCTTAGAATGGTTTTGAGAGTCTGCTCTGGTAGTCAGTTCACAAGATGTAAACACACTAAGACCACAATAAAATAAATGAGAATGAGAAATGATGAGAACCACAATAAAATAAATGAGAAATGCTTCTTTTACTACATGGTGACCCCGTATCTTCACGCAAAAATTTTAACTTGTGATGAACTTGTAAACTTGAAATGAATCCCTAACCCACTCGTAACTTGCTATCAAGTTGTCGGCAGCAAGAAAATACTTTCTAAAATTCCATGCCAACATGACTAAATGATTTTCTATGGTTTTAAAAACAACTTCCGCATGTTGTTCTTCAGATTTGTAAGTTTTAACACATAGTAAGCACATATGTAAGTTTTACCCAGGGTTTTTCAGTAATAGTAATAGTAAATCCAAAATTTAAGTATTCTTTAGAATATATCCTTAATTTAATTTTCGGAACCATGCTTTTCTGTGTACATGTTGATACTTTATTATCATCGAATGTTCTCTACGACTTAAAAATATATCTATGATTTTGTTTCAATCTACTGGTAATACTTAATACCGTGATTTACAACTAACGCATAAATTATAAAATGTACTTTCAAGACAGATTTGGTAGCTATAGAAGTATCGACTCAACACAAACAGAATGGAATTGTACCAGGTACAGCTTTTTTACATGTTTTGCGCAGACGTCCGACAAGTTGGCCAGACTCACGCAAACGTTCGCCAGAATTTTTGCCAGATGTGATGAATATGATAGAGAGCAACATAGACTAGACTATTTTTCTAAAGATAATTGTACCTATAGAAATGGATGATGAAGGGAATAAATCTTTAATTAATTGAAAATGATTTTTGACGGTAAAATAAAATGACGGCTAGAAAGTGCTTCTAGAGAATTCTTTTTTAATTCAAAAGAAATCTTAGTCATTCCTCGTGTGTATGCTGCAGATGAAGAATGAGATTAAATTTAATCTATATACATACATATATATATATGTATATATATATATATATATATATATATATATATATATATATATATATATATATATATATATATATATAAATGGATGTTTGTATATATGAAATTGCATCACTCCAACACCGTTCAACTATGAAAATTGGCATGCATATGTATTTTTTTGTGGAGAAAGTTTATATAATATCCTCTTGGTTCCAGCTGCCCACTAGGTGGCGCTACAGTATATCAACTTCTGCTCCACTCAATCAATCGCCAAAAATAATGCCAACTTGGCTCTATCACCAAGAGTCCGATATGTTTTCATTGAATGGCCATTATAATGTAAGGAATGGAGAATGTTACAATTTAAGGGGGTAGGTTCACGAATCAGGATCTGTATCTCAGTAATGTTAAAAATAGGCTTTTTTAAGGAACATTTATAAACATTCCATTGAATAAATATTTCCATTTGTTTTACTGAATATTCTTTGGACCATAATACATACTTTAATCAGAGCTTTTATGGACAGGATGTCTAGTTGTTTTTTAAAAAAATTATTTTTTGCACATATCTGAGGTTTTTTTTCCAAAACAGTGAAATTTCATTATGTTTAATGCTTTAAATTATGTCAGAATAAGTTTTTTAAAAAACCCCTTGATTAAAGTATGTATTAGAGTGTAATTATTAAATATGCAAAGTTATAAACTGTTAAATGCAGTAGTTTAGGAAAAATGCTCCTTATATAGTAAAAATGTTAGTTTTGAGAAAAATAGATTTTAGTAAAAAACTTACTTGTAATTAATGCATAGCAGCTTCATAGCTTGGGGTTTTTTTCTTCTGCTAAAGTATTCTCTAATATACATTTCTTATGCCTTTTTTTCATCCTTGCTTCTTTAGAATTTTGTAAAATGTCATAATTTGCTTTTCGTAGTCTCTCCCGATCAGCTGTTTCCGTTGCTCGAGTGATGTAAAAACCTGGTAATATACATAATGTTGCGATAACATGACATTGTGATATTACCTTGATTGCAGGAGGCAATATATTCCTGTATTCAATGTGCCCAATTGCACTAAAATGTTTTTCGGCATCCGTGACCATATTATGCAATTTACACTTTCGTTACAGTTTTGTGTTTTACCATGTAATCATTTGGCAAGGAGGTTAGTTGTTGATAATTTCCTGTACAGACATATTTGATGTAATCGAGTACTTCAAATGGCAAGGTGTTCTTGTGTTTATATACTTCACCTGTTGTAATTGCTTGGTTATATTCACACCAGGTATCTTCGTTTGTTGGGCACAAACCATGTTGTCGATATGCATCAATAAATGCTTTATGAAAATATGCTGCCCAAATGGCTCGCTTCATTGAATTAATACTATCGGTACATTGAATTAATACTATTAATACTATCGGTATTTTTTCTGTTAGCCAATCCATAATAACGCTGTAATTTATCAATTTCAGCGTCTGCAAGTCTTCCGTGATTATCCAATGCTTTTTTGTCATTTAATTTCTTACGTTTCATTTTTAGTTTTAAAGCTCGTAGTCGAGTCCCCATCCGTTTTTTGACATAGCTAACACATTCCAGTTTTTCAATACCTGTATCTCCATACGGCTGCATCTCGTTAACTGTTTTATAAGCTCTTGCGTCACCATCGCCCAAAAATTTGGTATATCGCAGAGCGTTGGAAGATTTCGACGGCTCCTGAAACTTCCATACTTCCACTATTTCCAAAATGATTAGCCTTACAGTTCTCGTTATGCATTTCGTCCGGGCACTTACAGAATCTTGATAAAATTAAAGCATGAAGCACTTTGCCGGTATAAAAACTTGTTACAATGACAGCACCATTCAAAGACGTATGCCCATGCTTTTGCCAAGTCCATCAATAGCAACTGTTATATCAGAATGTCCGCTGACATCTTTGGCTTCTTTAGCTGCAATTTGCATACTCGCCGTAGCCACAGTCTCTACGGCTGTATCTAATCCTGATTCATTTTTATTAAATCTTTGCGATGGAGTTAGTAAATTCATAACTCCACACAAAACTTTAGCAGAAGACTTACATTTTACCAATAAATCTCAATGCATGTGAAAGCCTGGTATTGGCTGTATAATACGTAGACTCTTTTCCATTACATGAAACCATGTATATCAGCATTTAGAAATGGTTGGCTGAATCCACAAGTTTCGCAAGAAACAGAAAATTCTGTGGCCAAGCCTTGAACTTTTTTTAAAACTTTAATTGAAATGCTATTATTTTTGCATTCTTCATATACAATAGATATTTTTATAGCTTTAGAAAATAAAGTCTTATTTATAATTTCATTTATATTTCCATTTTCCCCAAGAAAATTGCTGTAATCCATACAGGATTTCAGCTTCTTGGCCGAAGCAGAAACATTCAAATTGTAAATGGTTTCACTTACCTTCGACTGTGAATGTAAACAAGCTGTTCTTCTTTTCTTAAAAATTATATATTTAAAACGTGGCATTGTGAGAAAAAATTGTTTAAAAAGTAAAAATAACCATGAAATATATCGCAAATTTTAAAATATTAGTAAATGTAGCCAAAAGACAAACTACTTAGAATGCAAGCAGCACGTTTCAAATAGTAAACAAGCGTTTGCTTCACTTCATTTCTTCTACTAGACGTTGTCTTTCAAAGTATTTCAAATAATAATGAAAAGCAATAGTGAAATTGGGGGCTTACAATGCAGAAAAAAAGTTTGTTTACATATGAGTGAGCGTGACAGGTGGATTCTCACAGGTGGTAAAACATTTTCAAAAAATTATTAAAAATACTTTCACTGTACGTAGAATGATAATTTTTGCACCATTAGAAGCGTAAAAGTTTATATTTTATAAAAATGGAAAAAGTGAAAAAGGAGTTCTGGGGTCGAAATTCTGAACCTACCTCCTTAAACATAAAATAAATACCATAGAAAATAATAACGTATCACACATCCAGATATAAATTATTTACACTATTTTATGTGTTCATTACACAGTGTAAAATGTGTTACTTTTGCTGAGCAGATATCAGCTTAGGAAGGAGTGTTCAAAAATTGACCTAGATGAGAAATACGGTAAACACATGACACGAGAGTCTACATGGGAGTTAAATAAATTTAAAAAATACTTTTTATGTGCTATTAGATCTACAGACTTAAAATTTAACAAATGTTTTTTTTTTTTTTTGTTCAGCTGAGATGTACAAAGAGGTTTTTTTTGTTTTGTTTAATCTTCATTTCACGTAAAACCAACTCATTAAAAACTTCTTTACCCTTCAATCTGCATTGTTTAATTTTTCAATTACCCCACCGAAGTAGACCAGTTTGTGTTACATATATCTCATAATCACAGACATGTTTATTTTATATAACAGTATAATAGTTTCAAATATTTAACTAATTAATTATACAAAATTTTTCAAAAAGTATTTAAAATTAATTAATAGCTACAAAATATCGTCATCAGGGATGTGGCTACCACGGCATCAATGGCACGGGGCCCCAAACTACAGGGGCACCAACATGCTTAATATTTAGACACTTTCACATTACTTTCTTTAACTTGATCTTTTTATTTTCCAAAAAGTCCCCAAAGACTTTTGATCCATGTCCCCTTCCTTCCACGCTGCGCCATCGGCGCTGTCTTAAAACTTTCTTAAAAAGTGCTCTTCTCATTGCAAAATAGAAGCATCCGTGTATTTTAATTTGAATTTCAACCATTTACCACCCCTAAGCTACAGAAGATTTCAGTTCATCAGGAAAATGATTTCGTAACCTTTTTACTCTGGGTGTAATTAAAAATTACGAAAGATCAGGTAAAATGCTAAGTTCCGTCACACACTTAAAACTTAAAAAACGAAGATTTCTTTTACTTTAGAAATATAGAATTTTATCCAAAAATTGCAAATTTGAACAAAAAAAGAAGGAAAAATATATTGCATACGCCCCTTTAATTGCACTATTTAACCATTCGTCTTATTTTGCATTTCATTTCGAATGGCAGAATTCTATCATTTGTCAGAATGAAAAGAAAGGCTCAACTAATAAAATAACTATTAATTAAAATTATTTTTTAAAATCATTTTTCAATGCACTCAATCATTCTACAGACAAACATACTTTCCTCGATATCGTTGCACCAGCGCTTCTCAAACTGTGGGACACGCCCCTCCAAGGAGGCATGAAAATCCTACTTTGAGACAAGAGCATGTCGAAATGAAAAGGTTATTTAAAAAAAGGTATTAATGTACTGAAAGGCAGCAAAACAAAATATAAGATAGATAGATATATATATATAATAAAAAAAAGTGTGTGTGCTTATATGACCCCAAGATAGAAGTGATTACTTTACATTTTGTAATGTTATTTCAGGGATTAGTTCGGTGAATGAAAAACCAGATAATATTAATATTGTCTTAAAAAATTATTTATTGACATGTCTGTACTCATAAAGTAATATTTTTGTGCGAAATAAACAATCATATTTGGAAAATAATTGTATTCTGAGAAAGAAACAATAGGTTTATGGTAACTGAAGTAGGTTATAAATATTTTAAATTCAAAATTTTATTTAAATATCTATAAAAAAAATTCCGTCAAATTTTGTTCCGTACTTCCTCATGCTTTCATTTGGATCATTTGACATAATTAAATGGAATTTTAATTTTAAAAAATCAACTAAAGGTCTATTATAAAGGTAACTAACTATTTGTCTTTTGAAAACTCTACTTTAGAATAAAATTCTCACTTAAAATCATATGTAATTTGTTAAAAAAAACCCGATCCGACTTTATGAATTTTGGTTGTGATTTAACAATATTCAATTATATCCTTGAATTAATTTAAGAAAAGGAATAGTAAAACAAGTAGTTGATTGCGAAGAGAGGAATCTAGGTAAAAACCTTTAAAAAGGAATTTAATAAAAAGATTTACATCTCTAGCTTATAAAGGGTGTTTTTTTGAGAGGTATAGAACTTTAAATTGCAATAAAACAACGATGTATTATTCGATTGACATGAATTTTTTTTTATTCGAAAGAAAATCTTGTGGCATTACATTTTAAATATGACTTCTGGCATAGGACTGCCACGGCTGGCTCGGATGTAGTCCAATCTGGACGTCCAATTTTCGATGACTTTTTCCAATATTTGTGGCCGTATATCGGCAATAACACGGCGAATGTTGTCTTCCAAATGGTCAAGCGTTTGTGGTTTATCCGCATAGATCAATGACTTTACATAGCCCCACAGAAAATAGTCTAGCGGTGTTAAATCACAAGATCTTGGAGGCCAATTCACAGGTCCAAAACAGGAAATTAGGCGGTCACCCAACGTGTCTTTCAATAAATCGATTGTGGCACGAGCTGTGTGACATGCTGCGCCGTCTTGTTGGAATCACAGCTCCTGGACATCATGATTGTTCAATTCAGGAATGAAAAAGTTAGTAATCATGGCTCTATACCGATCACCATTGACTGTAACGTTGTGGCCTTCATCGTTTTTGAAGAAGGATTCCACCAGCCCATAAAGCGCACCAAACAGTCAGTTTTTCTGGATGTAATGGTGTTTCGACATACACTTGTGGATTAGCTTCACTCCAAATGTTGCAGTTTTGTTTGTTGACGTAGCCATTCAACCAGAAGTGCGCTTCATCGCTAAACAAAATTCGCTTATGAAAATCGACCATTATTTTCGAAATAAATTGCACAATTTGAAAGCGTTGTTCAGGCGTGAGTCTATTCATGATGAATTGCCAAACCAAACTGAGAATAAATCACTTGACAGCTGTTCAATCGGTCGCCATCTTGGAAAGTAATGCCAACTTAGACTTCTCTACCTGGAAAAAACACACTCTGCACTAGCTCTTTTGTCATTGTGTGGCAGTTTTGTACAACTCTATCCGGAGCTTCTTCAAGGTAAGTCTTTTTAATAATATTTTGTTTTCTTGCACTTAAATTATTTCATGTAACTTTTTCTTAGTACTTGTATATACTTAATTTTGTTATTTTAATTTTTCTTTTTACATTCAAAGTATATTAGTAACATGATTAATAGAACCATTTTTTCATTGCTATTTCTGATTTGCTTACAAAAATAGTTTTTTATTCTTAAATTCACTGCAGTATTGCTAATGATAATTATACTATTTACTCAGTTCTATAAAAATTTGTCCTTTTTCTACATTTATGTTTGATTTTAGTGTAGGATTTCTCTCTCTAAGCCTATGTTTTAAATATATTACATTTCATTTTCATGCTGCAAGTAGGATTAAAAAAGAATACCGAATTCATTTTTGTAGAAAGAAGTGTGTGTGTGGGGGGGACTCCACTTAGATCGAAGCTAGGAACTTTATTTTTACGGTGTACTGCTGGGGGGACAAACTATCACGTTTCAAAGCGACGGAGGGAAGTTTAAAGCGTCAGTTCTTTTTTTTTAATGGTGTGTATGTTGCACACGAAATTGTACGAGCACGACTATAAGCGTAAAAAGCTGAATGAGTGCTACAAACCCGAGCGTGACGTTCATTAAAGTTCACTCTCCAGCAAAACGCACCTATAAAAGTTATCACTTCAAAAAATACGCATTTACAGTGATGTAATATAAATGTATGAGTACTACACAATGTATTTGATAATTAATTTATTAATGGTAAGTTAAGAACAAGTGTAATAAAAATACTCGTAATTCCCATGGGCATTTCATATTCCAAATTATATACAAAATTTAGTACTTATCCAGCTAATTTGTACGGTTTATAATTAAGTTGTATTGTAGATTTAGCGTTAAAGTAGATTTTATTGCATTGAATATATTGTTACGTTGGTCGGGGTTCGAGGATTTGATGCAAATCAGCTACAAAGTACAAGACAGTTTTTTAATAGCGATGATAATTTATTATCGAAAATCCAATTCTTTAAATACAGGACTCAGCAGTAATATTCGCAGAATAAATCTCATTACAATTTCAACAGCTCTCAAGCACAATGATCAGAGTTTAAAATACACGTATGTAAAAGATTATTCACAAGCACATCCGAGCTAATGGCTAGTTTAAACAATTCTCACTAATCGCTGGTTGAAACACAACTGACTCCCGTTTTGGCGAGAATCTTATCTATTTGTAAGGCCGGTGGAAACTTCCAGAAAAATCTGCTTTCATCATAGAGTGGGAAATTAGCGGATTTCTCTACAAGTTTCTAGAAGAATCCAGAGGGTCCTGAACTCGCCAACATGGTCACCAATGTCGCCTACATGGTCGCCAAAGTCTTCTCCAAGTTCTCATTGAATCACCACTATAACGTAAGGGACGGCGTTTCTTGTGAATATTACAATTTTAACATAAAATAAATGTAACATAAAGTAATATAAATGTATTACATATCCAAATATAAATTATTTGCACTATTTACACAAAATTCATAACAATATTATTCTATAGAGGGCGATGAAAATAATGATTGAAAATTAGGTCACAAACATTGGAGGTTTGAGAAACACTACTTAACGCCATCCATTTGGATGTCTTGTTTACATACATCCAAAATGGATCATGTAAATAAGAGACATCGACATAAAACTTGTATTTTACATTTCTTGTAAAATTTAGATTTGTCTTCCATAATTACGACCACCACATCGCTGCTTTCGGAGATCTTCGTAGGTGTTTAGGAATTAACGCAATTAAAATTGTTCAGTTAAGTTATCCGACTACGTTCGGAGACCGTTTTTTTTTAGTTTTCAAAAAATCCATAATGTTTTTACATTTTTAATTTCACTTTTATACACAATAATAAAAAATACAGTTAGACATAATATCTGTACATAAAAATTTGCAAAAATTTAAATTTTTAAAGAAAATTTAATCAAATTTTGGATTTTTTTCAAACACTATTTTAAAATATTTTATATTTTCCATAAAATATTGCTGCAATACATTTTTGAAACACATTTCTAGAGAATGACCTACAAGTGTAAATTACTTCTTTTGAATCAGAAGTTATAGCCAGTCGAGCTTGCGAACTAGGAAATTCAATCAAATTATCTTAACTTTCAGAAAGAAATACAACTATAAAATAACTAAAAATTGTTCAATTTCTTAGCTTGTAAGCCATTCTCTAGATAATACCATTAATAACATTTGTGTAAAATTTCATACAAGTATCTTTAATAGTTTTTTAGATATCATGTTTTGAAATATCATGAAATTTACAAAAAAATAGTTTTGAGAAAAATGCATTTAAACTGTATAAAAGCAATTTCAAAACAAAATATGACAAGTATGTTACTAAAACTCTCCTGATTTATAATTAACACTTCCACTCTTTGGTAGTTTGTTAATTTTTTTCTTTCTTTGCCCCCTATTTTTCTGGTTGATTTAAAAAAAAGGCAAAGAATGTTGTTTCGAGTCACCGACTCGAAAGATGTCAACAAATCTCTCATCCGCAGTCTATAATTTCCTGCTTTTATGCCAAATGCTTTCAAAATACCTAACAAATCAATGAAATCTTTTTTTAAAAATAATGACAGCACTATATGGGTACCCAAAGAAAATGTTTTTAGCTCGATAAGAGTTTCTTTTAAAACGATTTGCCACAAACAGGCGTTAATGATACATTTGTATTTGTGTTTTACCGTGGAGGAAATTTTATAATAACTGCTTATCGCACTGCTTTGTGTACACAGGTTTAACAATATTTAAAAGTTTCACAGAAAGACCTACACTTTTTTCTATTTATTGTTTTCCGGTGTCGTTTCCTCGTTGATAGTCACACCAGTTCTCGACTCAAATCGGGCATGGTTCATCTATGAGTTTCTCCATGCTGGAGCAACAGCGAAAAAATGCCGCTATTGTAGCACTTATCACAGCTTTGACGTGATTGGTGTTACTTTTAAAACTGTGTAGAATTTTATTAAACATAACATTAATAAGTTTTTCCTTCTCACCGAGGTTTTCTGGCCTTTTTTAAAAATTTTCTTTTCCGACTAAATCTTTCTTAGAAGTATCTTATGCAGTCATATTTAATGACAATGTTGACACCATACACATCTTTAACAGAAAGGTATCCTTGGAATCACCATCACAAAAGAAATCACATTTTTAAGATTTCGTAGTGCAAAAACATACGAAGATTTTGTACGCACCATGTTTGAAGTACTGGAACACCCATGTATGACTGGACTTATAGAATTCTAAAAAACTTTTATAACATTTGAAAATCTAGAATTTCCCGTTGTCAATGTATAAAGTTTCTATACAAACCAGATTTAGCGATGAATGTTCATGTGTCTCTGCCATCAACGAATATCCCACATTCTTCAACTGGCATTTTGAAACATTTTGTAATGATTTTCGCTTCCAAAGCAGTGTCGTTCATGGCATCTTTAGCCGTTGGTGTAGCAGCACAGCCAAGACTTTCTTTCACAAAGTCTAAATGCTCTTTTTGTCATACAAGACCGCTTCCGCTTAGCACATAGATTTTTCACAGACAAATGCCATCGTTCAATCACTCACCTTCCACAAATAAGTTGCAAATTAATAACATTTTGCTTTTTTAGCTTTTTGGTAGCTGAAAAAAGGACGATAAAAGTTTACTCGGCGCATTTTTGAAGTCACATTAGAAGTCAGTCCAAACATGTAATCTTCATGCAGGTACAGATTGTTCTCAAAACAATTGGAGAAACACAAACATGAAAACTCACTTCCCAATTTAAATAAAATTCTATTACCTCTTAATGTTCCACTAAAACATTCTTTGTTCTGTGAAAATACCTTTACTTATTCCAGTTTTCGTTCATTACAAGTTTGAGCACTTCAAGTCAAGAACCCCCTCAGGGGCTCACCTTCTTTAGGTGAGTACGGGTGTCACAATCCCGAGGTACCCTAGTGATCTTTTCCTATTCCTAAGGGATTTACTATCTTTGGTAAATACGGGTCTCACGAACCTGGGGTATCCTAGTGATCCTTCTCTATTTTCGACCATCCTTCTTGTCATTCAATTTATCCTTTCTTTCTTTTCCCGTCTAGATCACAGATTTTCACAAATTTTTGGCGCAGTATAGCCAGATTTGGCTCTTGCGCCATAAAATCTCACATACATTCATTCAAGTCAAGAACACTGAAAGTCAACACTTCCACTGTTTTTGTGAATGTCACCAGCATAGTTGCGTTTTCAAGAGGTTACTTTAATTCATTTTTAATCCTTATAAGCAGATAATATTAAAAGCAGAATGTTCAGAAACAATTAACGATTAAAAATTGTACAATTAAAGCAAAAAAAGTTCAGGCTTTTAAAGAAATTTGTGAGCAACATTCGTAAGATTCAAATCAAAACAAAAACATTGTGAGGTCAGAAGAAACAGATGTGGCCAATCGCTGAAGTCCAATTAAAAAAATTTAAATTGTTGCCTATCAATAAAATAGTTAAAAAAATGTCAGAAATTATTTTTAAAATTATAATGGATTGAAATAATTAAATTATAATTATAATAGCATGTTAAGCAGTCAACTTCCGGTTTCGATTTCACCACTGTAATAATATTTTAAACACCTGTAACATTTTTTTCTAATTATTGCACAGACAAAACAAATGCAGATTTAGAAAGATAATTGTTTGAATTTTAAATATATAAAAGAAAAAGGAAATGTGATTTTTGACCGAAAATGACGTTTTCAACATAGTCGGATACCTTAAATGAAGTGTGAGGACTGATGAGAAAAATGATACATCCCTTCTCTATCTGGAAAAAATGATTGCGTCTTCTGAGCTGTTGGATGTTTCATATGCGAGAGTTATAATTTGTTGCTGCAGTTTTAAAAAAATAAGGATTTTAAGAATTTTAAGTCTTGCTTTCCGAGTAGCATTTTAATATTTCATTAGGGCCATGAACAACTCTAACTACTTGGAATAAAATATCGTCTTATTCATTGAGATAGGGAGATTTAATTATTTAATAGTCATTTAAGGTATCCGACTATATTCGGAACCGTGATTTTTAAAAGTGCATAAATGGATAATTTTCATGATATTTATTTTCACTTAGATTAGAATACATGCATAAGATTGTTTTATATATATATATATATATATATGTATGTATATATATAGAAACCTTTACAAAAAAATAACTTTCAATAATCTTTTTTCCAAATGATCTCCTTTTGTGAAAAATGCTTCTATTAGAATAATATTTTGCCTGTATATAGCTCAGTCCTCTGTTCAGAGGCTCAACTAGAATTTTTGAAATATATAACTTAGAAGTGGGTTTATTCATATTTTACGACAACAGAAGGGAGCAATTTTAAGAAAAAAAAAGCCGATAATTATTTCAATTGATGGTAACTCAGAAAATGTGGATTTTTCAAAAATTCTAGTTGAGCCTCTGTAGAGAGGTCTCAGGCAAAATATTATTATAATAGAAGCATTTTTCACAAAAAGGGAACATTTGAAAATAGATTATTCTAAGTTAATTTTTTGCCAAAATGTTATATTTAAATAACTTCTTTTGTCAAAATATCCTTAAAACAATTTTATGCATGTATTCTAATTTGAGTGATACTAAATATCATGAAAATTATGTATTTATGCGCTTTTTTAAAATCACGGTTCCAAACGTAGTCGGATACCTTAAAAGACCAGTGGTATAGAGAAATTACAAAACAAAATGAGAAATAAATTAACCCTCTAACCGGATAGCACGGAAAATTCTGTCAGTGTAAAGATGCTTCGAAAATGCACTGCACGGATTTTTCTGCCTTCAAGTAACGTTTTCAAAAGCGGATTAGCCGCACTTTTCTGAAATCCGTTCCCCCTTTTAAAGGTTTAACATCTTGAAAGATAATTGGGGACAGTGGAAGCAACACAGCAGGACACTGAGGGGAAGTTTTATGGCTCCCAGAAAACCCCGTGTTTTGACCCTGGGGCAATCGTAAAAAATCGGGGGGAAATTTCTTTAGACCTCAAGGAAGTGTTTACTTGTTACCTCGTATTTTAAAAGTTTTGAAAAGTCCCAACGCATAAGTAAAGTATGTTACAATTCCCTTTTGGTTTCATATTAATTTGAAACTGTAACAAGTTGGGGCGTGTCAGTGCAATCTGCTATTTTATATAGTTAGACAAATTATCTTTTTTTAAGTATATTCTTTCGCTTCATTTTTCTTATTTTAATCAAAGCTTTCAGTTTTTGAAACATGATTATTTTATTATAAGATACCGAAAAAATTAATAAAACACCAAACTCTTTAAAATTTGAAACCTTTTCAATTTTCCAACCACTAAAAATGAATAAATTTAAACTTCATCAAATCATTTGAAACATTTTCTTACACTTTGATAAAAATAATAACGAAAAAAAACTAATTAAGATTTATTAGTTGTTTTTTTTTAAGATTTCAAAGCCCAAGTGTTCAGGGAAGTTTAAGTACAGTGCCTAGTTACATATTGTTAAAATACACCGAATTATATTTGAATTTTAAGTGCTTGAACTTCAGTATACATCAAAGATAACATGAATGAAGATTTTCACACATTTTTTTTACAACTTGAATGTTTGAATAAATGGTAATCAAAAATATACGGAAACATTTACAGTAGACATTTATGCATATAAATAAACATAAAAATCAATTTTAAATTCGAGCTATTCAAAAACATTCGAATTATTGTTCAAAAATATCTATTTATACAAAATACCTCAACATTTATCTTTTTTAAAGGCTAACTCAATAAGTAATTAAAATCTGGATATTTTTGAAATCTCGACCGTATAAAGCTAGAAATTTTATGTTAGAAATTCCATTTGAAATTTCGAAAAAAAAATGCATCGCGCAGTTAAAAATTATTTACCATAAGTTTTAGCAATTATTTGAGTATAATAAAAATTTCAAATTTTTTATTATATAGCTTCTTTGGTATCTTTTAATATTTTTCGAAGATTTCATACAATTCAGTTGAAAACTGCATGCTAAGAGCAAAAAATATACTAAAAAAATTGATGAATATACAATTACAATAAATTCTTACATAGAAGCAAAACTGAGAAGCTAAAGCGTAGGAATGAAAAATTTTGAGTATATCTGAAGTAGTTTTCGAAATATTTATTTTAAAGTTTAGAAAATTTGTGTGCGTTTTATGTTATACTTTGTTAGATTTGTAAGTTCATTTAATAGTAAAATGATTGGCTTACCTTTTTTCCCGGAAAGCTAAGTTTAAATAAACTCACCAACATTAATTCTGAAAATGAGAAACAATAGATGACTCCTTTTGGGGATTTTCTTGAGATTTATTCGACTTGAATTCACACCACAAAATTAACCATCTTTATTCGATTTCAGAACTGACTCAATTTCGCCTAAAAAATGGCGTTACAGAAAACAGATACATATTTTTTAAAGTCTTTGTCGTGGCGCCCTCTGTTGACAGTAGTTGTAAACATACTCCCCCGCCTGGACTATCAGTTCAGTCTTCAATTGGCAGTAGGCAACACTTCGTAATAGGACGTCTGAATTGTCCTCGTTGGGTCTTGACATCCACGACTCGAACAGCACCATCGTCTCCTGGAAATACTTGAACAACTCTGCCTAGGCTCCATTGCAGAGGTGGGAGATTGTCCTCCTTCACAAGGACCATATCGTTGACTTTCAGGTTTCGTCTTGGTTTATTCCACTTGGTTCTTTGTTGTAATTGATTTAGGTACTCAGGTGCCATCTCCTCCAGAACTGACTTCGGAGATGTTGAATTAAATTCCATCGCTTCTTTAAGCACGCTGGTTGTGAAGGGACCTCTTCTGGAAAAGAAGCCATTGGAGCACCAATCAAGAAATGTCCTGGCGTAAGAGGTTGCAGGTCTTGAGGGTCATTAGACAGAGGAGTTAGAGGCCTTGAGTTTAAGCATGCTTCAATCTGCGTTACCAATGTCACAAGCTCTTCAAAGTTCAGAACAGCTGATTTCATTGTTTTAATTAGAAGCTGCTTGGTCGACTTGATGCCAGCTTCCCAGAGTCCGCCGATGTGAGCTGCCGTGGGAGGTATGAAGTGCCATGTAATGGATTCTTGAGTTACAAAGTTCTGCACTTCAACAGATTTGATTAGCTTTAACTGTTCCTTTAAATATGAAGAGGCTCCTTTGAAGTTAGTTGCATTGTCGGAAAACATGTTGGTTGGTTTTCCTCGTCTGGATATGAAGCGCCGGAATGCTGCCAAAAAGGCATCTGCTGAGAGGTCCGAAACAACCTCAAGGTGCACAGCCTTTGTGGCCATGCAAATGAAGAGTGCTAGGTAGGATTTTAATTTTACTTTGCTTCTAGAAACGTTGGGTTTGGTGATGAATGGTCCTCCAAAGTCGATGCCAACGTTTAAAAACGCTCTGCCAGCACTGAGCCTATTTGCAGGCAAATTCCCCATGAGCTGCTCACCCGATTTAGCTTTGAAGCGAAAGCAGGTTGGGCACTTGGATAAAAGTCTTCCGACTACTCCTCTGCCAGAAGGAATCCAGAATTTCTGTCGAATGCAGCATAAGGTAAGTTGAGGTCCACTGTGCAAATTGATATGATGAAAATGCTGAATGACCAGATTAGTGAGGTGATGGCTCTTAGGAAGGAGAATTGGGTGTTTTTGAATTGGACTCAGGCTCGAATTTTTTAATCTTCCTCCAACTTTGATTATTCCATCGGTGTCCAGAAAAATACTTAGAGGCAGAAGCTTGCTGCTGTTGGGAAGAGGATATTTCTTATTTAAGAGTTGAATTTCGGAATGAAACTGTGATTCTTGTACAGTTTGAATAACTATCTTGGTAGCATCATCTACCTCTTTTGATGTTAGCACACCAGTAACTCTAGATAATCTGCAATTTTTGATGTATCTTTTACACCACGCTATGACTCGAATTAAACGTGAGAAGCATGAATACTTAGCTATGATTTCCAATAAATAGCTGCCTTGACTTGATGTTGAGACATTAGTAAGAACGGTGGATGATTTCTCCTCACATTTCACGTCTTCTTCACAGGAAGTCGACAAATCAATTGATGGAAAGTGTAAAGAATCCTGACTTAGCCACTGTGGCCCAAACCACCACAGTTTATGAACTTTTAGCTTGGAAGCTGCAATACCTCGTGAAGCACAATCGGCAGGATTTTCTTGACTCTTCACATGATGCCAGGATGCTTCAGAAGTCATTTTTGAATTCTTGAGATACGATTGGCAACAAAGATTTTCCATCTGCTGGGAGATGATTTTAGCCAATCCAAAACAATTTGGGAGTCTGAGAAAAGAAATGACTTATCGATTTGAATTACTTTTCTCAGAGATTCTAACACAACAACGTAGAGTTCAGAAAGAAGCAGAGCTGCCAAAAGTTCGAGTTTGGGTAAGGTTATCGATTTTACAGGAGCTACTCTTGTCTTAGATGTTATCATTGAAACATGGACTTTTCCGGTAACCAGCTCAGTTCTTAAGTAGAAAACAGCAGCGTACGCACGCTGGGAGGCATCACAAAAACCTATAAGAAGAACTCGCTTTGCTGTAGCGTCTTCTGCAAGGTATCTTGGAATCTGAATCTCTGCTAGGTGCTTCATTTGATTCTTGAATTGCGTCCATGATTCGAAAATGCAGTCTGTGACAGGATCATCCCAAGAGATGTTTTCTTTCCAGATATCTTGCATCAGGATCTTCAACTGAATTGTCGTTGGGGACAGGAATCCCAAAGGATCATAAATCTTAGCGATGGTGGATAAGAGTTGCCGTTTGGTTGGCCTAACTTCATTTGGGGGACTTATGTTGATTCTGAATGTGTCTTCCTTGGAATTCCATATGATTCCCAAGATTTTCATCAAATGATCCTCTTCTATGTGCAGAGATCCCGAAGAACTTCGTAATTCTGTAGGTAATGATTCCAGCACAGATGATTCATTGGACGCCCATTTTCGAATCGGGAAACCTAATTTCTTCATGAGTTCGATTACTTGACTTACTAATTTCTTGGCGTCTTCTTTCGAATTTGTTCCTGTTATAAGATCATCTACATAGAAGTCCTCTAGAGCAACTTTAGATGCCTCTGGAAACTTCTTGATTTCTTCTTCAGCTAGCTGCTGAATTGTTCTAATGGACAAATATGGAGCACAAGCTGTCCCATATGTTACAGTGAGTAATCGATACTCTTTTAACGATTTTTCAGGTATCTCCCTCCAGAATATTCGTTGAAATTCTACATCATCTTCATTAACTAGAATTTGCCTAAACATCTTTTCTATATCGCCTGTTAAAGCAATCCTGTGACATTTGAAATTTAATAGAATATTAAATAGTTCATTTTGTAACTTGGGGCCTGTATGAAGAATGTCATTTAAGGATAAGTTCGAATCAGTTTCGGCAGAAGCATCAAAGACTACCCGTAACTTTGTAGTCTCGCTCTGTTCCCTAACAACTCCAAAATGGGGTAAATAAAAACACTTAGAAGATGGTTTCGAAAGTTCTGAATTCGGGACAAGTTGCATATGGCCTAGATGTTCATATTCTTGCATGAATTTTACATATCTATCTCTTAACTCTGGATTGGCCTGAAGGCGCTTCTCCAACGAGAAGAATCGTCTCTTGGCTTGGACTTTAGAATCACCCAATGCATTGTCGTTTTTGAAAGGAAGACTTACAACATATCTACCATCACGATTTCTCCTTGTGTGATCGAGGTAGAATTTTTCGACTCTTTGATCTTCTTCTGAGAGGTTACTAGCATCTGGAATTGACTCAACTTCCCAGAATTTGGCTATTTGATTTTGTAAGTCAAGCAATGCATGGCAATTGATTAAAGACATTACCTTCTTTTCGCTCTGACAGGCTGTGGGAACTTTTCCAGAAAGCAACCAGCCTAACTTGGAGTTTAGAGCAGATGGTTGATTTTTAGTCCCAGATATTTTTCCATACAGAATTAAATCAAAGAATACATCAGCTCCCAGAATCATATCGACAGGTCGACTAATATAAAACGAAGGATCAGCCAACTGTAGTCCATTAATGTGAGGCCAATCGAATTTTGAAACTATGAAGTTAGGCAAATTACAAGTGAGTTCCTTTACTACTAAAGCATTTACGGCAAAGATATCCTGACTAAAATGAGGAGAAAGTTGAAGTTCTACTCGTTTAGTAGCATAGGCAGCAACTTTGTTATCTAAACCCAAAATAGTATTTTCTGACTCATAAAATGGAAGGTTTAAATTTTTTGAGCATGATTTTGTAATTAGAGAGGTCTGAGACCCGCCATCAATCAAGGCTCGACAGTTTACATACTGTCCTTGACTATTCTTAACTCTAACAATGGCTGTAGAGAGCAAAATTGAATTGGAATAATTCATTTGTCCTGCAAAGGCAAAACTGTTCCTGAGATGTAGCCAATGGCTGAACTACATTCTGGTCACTAGTAGCAGCTAGATTTTGGTTTGAATTACTAACAGGGATTTCTCTAGGACTACTTTGGAACTGGTGAAGTACGGTGTGATGCCTTTGCTTGCAAGCACGACAAGAAGTTGTAAATTTGCATGAGGAAACATTATGATTCCCTCGCAGACAATTAAAGCATAACTTTGACTTTTTAACAAAATTCCAGCGATTATTTATATTCATCTTTAAAAACTTTTCACATCTATGTAATGAATGAGAGGAAAAACAAAGTTTGCATGAGTCATCTGACTCTACAGTAGTTTTAAGTGAATAAGGCTTGTGAGATACTTTATTTGATTTTTCGTTGAGTGGTGTAATTTTGATACCTTGAAGACTTCTGGCCTGCTTTTCAAGAAATGAAAGAAATTTATTTAATGAAGGAAAATTTTTATCTTCAAGGGTTAATTCCCATTTGACTTTGATAGAATCTTCCAACTTATCTTGAAGAGAAAATACTAATAGAAGTTCTACCAATTGATTGCATTCTAATCCTAATGTTTTAAAATTTCTGAGTACTTCATTACAAACGTCTATCATGGCCCAAATTGATTCTGAAGTGGGTTTAACATTTCTTAGAGAGAAGAACCTTTTGCATTGGGAAAATGCTAATTCTCTCTGATTATCATACCGATTCAACAGTGTTTCCCATGCTTGTTTATAATTTTCATGAGTTATTGCGAATCCTTTTATTAATCTAGAAGCATCTGAAGTGACAGCATTTTGTAAATATTGCAATTTTTGAATATCTGTTAAAGATTCATTAGAATCAATTGAACTAGAGAATATAGATTTAAAACTCAACCAAGAGTTGAAGTCACCTGCAAATTGTGGAAGATCATATTTAGGAAGATTTATGTTAGAATAAGCATTCACTTTCAATTTATTTTCTTCGAATTGTAGTTTGCTATTAATACTAGTCAAATATGACTCAATTTTTTCTAATGCCAAATCAGCCAAATCTTTAGAATTAGTAAAGTTTTCATATTCCACATCTTCCACAAATTCTTCCAAAACAGAAAACTCATAATAATTGTCTTCTAATCTTTCTAGACATTTTAATATATTACATTTTAAGGCAAAAACTCTCTGAATATTATCAGATTCTATAACATTATCAACATTTTCAGAATACCTTTTGATTTCTTTTATCTGAGTTTGGAACACTAATGGTGTTTTACTTTTTCCTTTAGTAGGAGCCATCTTTTAAATAACTCAATGCAACTATAGAACTCAAATACAGCTTTTCAGAATTAGTTACTATAAATATACAGTCACTCAGAATAATAAACAAAATCTTCGAATTTACTAATTCAGATTTCTTGCATTTCGAATTCACAAATAATAATAATAATAATTTTCGAATTAATTGACATACGTTTCTTGACTCAAATAATAGAATAATAAACACATCAAAAGATTAAGAATTCTTTCAGGCGAATTTCATTTTCAGAATACATCTAGTTTCGATTATATAAGATCATTATCGTTTTCGATTCTAGTAAGAATAATAAACATTCTACTTTCCAGGAAATGATCTACTGAATTAAACTTGATTTATGACGCATACATCAACAATGAATAAACAGTCCTCACTGGTGGCTCCATGTTAGATTTGTAAGTTCATTTAATAGTAAAATGATTGGCTTACCTTTTTTCCCGGAAAGCTAAGTTTAAATAAACTCACCAACATTAATTCTGAAAATGAGAAACAATAGATGACTCCTTTTGGGGATTTTCTTGAGATTTATTCGACTTGAATTCACACCACAAAATTAACCATCTTTATTCGATTTCAGAACTGACTCAATTTCGCCTAAAAAATGGCGTTACAGAAAACAGATACATATTTTTTAAAGTCTTTGTCGTGGCGCCCTCTGTTGACGGTAGTTGTAAACATACTTAATATTAATTAAATGGTTAAAATAATATGTTAATATTAGTCATGTAATCGTTTGATGACACATTCATATACTAATAAAAATTATCATGGTCATTGATGCGAATGTCAAGAATTTTATGTAATTTTAAATTCAGACATTAAGATATTGATGTAGAAAATATAAAACGACCATCTAAAATACATGAAAAATGCAGTCTGCTATAAAATGATCTTGACAAACAAAATCCGGCATTTTCACTTACTATGGCAGAGCCGGCTTAGTCAGGGGCGATCTGGAAAAACAGAGAGAGAACCGCGGTTTTGATGGATGCCGCTCTAGCTTTTAAAGTTCCCAGGAAAAATTATATACATATAAATTACAAATGCAAAAATAAATCTTGTAATTTTCCATACATTTTTATAACAACGAATTGTGGAATTGGCTTCCAATGCATTGTTGTGTTTGACAATATGTAAGGTAACCAACCCTACTTTAGATAGATTTGTACTACTTTTTCGTAACCGTATTCCTTTTAAAATTAATTCGTGCAGCCGAAATACACCTTTTGTACCCTTAAAAATTTATGTTAACTATAAAGGTTAATTTTAATTTATGCAACTTGTGAAATGTTTATAATTAACCATTTCCGTCTAAACAGTTTACATGAAAAAAAAATTTGGACTCCCTCATTCATTAGGGATTTATATAAGATTCTAACATTAAATTTTATTTTTCACCGAATAGGATTGAGTGGTAGTGTATAGTGCTTCCACACCACAGGTCTGGGGTTCTATTAACGGGCTGCGCAAGGTCGACTCTGCCTTTCATCCCCGCTACATTGGGTCGATAAATGAGTACCAAGCTTGCTTCGGGTCTTAAACACTGAAGGTCTCTCTTCAGACAGACCACCAAATCGGGACATCTGTTCATGCACCTCAGCGTCCAATGGTCACGTGTATTATGAAAGGCACAGTAGTTCCTGGCCCTCATGGATTGTTGTGCCACTGAGTTTAAGTCTTAAGTTTGAGGATTACCTCACTTTGGAGATACCCCTTAGATAAACATGTATTTCCACTCATTTGCAATTAAACATTTTTCTTTCAATTACGTTTATTTCAGAAGGAAGTTTGATTTTTCAAATGTATTTGCTTAATAAGATGTATATTTGTGTATTATATTAAAAATTTGATCAATCCAAAATTACATGTTTTTAGCTCCTCTAAAAGCTTTTAGGATTTTACAACTGATCTTACAATCCATATACGTTTTATAGTAGTATATTTAAAAATGATAAAGACATTTTTACGACTGTGTGAGCTTTTATGCCTCGTTTATAAATATAAAAAATTGCATTCAGCTACAGTTTTTAAAATGTACTGAAATAAGTGGAGGAATAGGATACTTACATATTATGAATATTTTTGACTGCAGTAAGAGATATATTTATATTTCAGTTTCTTTACAATTTGGATAGAAGTTGTAAGCAATTTGCGAATAGTTTGATATTGAGTATAAACCCATAGGCTGTTTAATATTGTAAAGTGTTTTACTTTGATACCAGCACACATTAAAATAAGGTTCATTTGCAGTTATATGATCAGCTTCAGTGATATTTAAATTTTCAAAAATAGTCTACACGTACGAAAACATTCTTTCACAACCGCACACCACATCTCATACTATATCTTCCCTACAGCAGGAAATATTTGTCTATACGGAAAAATTTAATACAGGATACATTTCCAAGTGTTAAATTTGTTTTTAAAATTTGGTATGAATACATTGTGGAACTGTCGGTTAACTTCACTGAACAAAATTGTTTTAAGTGTACTGTTTTGAGAGACAAAATTAATTAGGGAGAACTTTTCTCACAATAGAATTTGTAATGACTGAATTGTGTGAAAAAATGTAGTTATCGATGTGTGACATTTTTCCTTGTAATAAAAGAAACATAAAGATAAGAAATTTAACTTGAGTAGAAAATGGTTAGAAGTACTGTCATGCGCATTTGAAGAAGTATATCCCCCATTAAAATTAAAAATTATTGACTGAATGTGTGTTATGTCCATCACAAATGCCGATGTAGAAAAGGAATTTTTATTTAATACAAGAAGTTCGAAAAGAAGAACACTAGGAAGGGAAATTTAAATTTTTTCAGAAAAATATTCAGTTAACATAAAAATATCTTTTATATGATTTTAATTAAAATAAATTAAAAGTATTGAAATCCTTTTTTATGCTATTTTAAATTAAAAATATAACTGAATAGAGAAAGATCGGTTTTATTCCATAAATATAATCATCGTATGTACCATTTATTGTGTTATTGTTTAAAAATGAGATAGGGCCTTTGCTCCTTTTACCTCATTACTTTTTTAAAAAACAGGAAAGTGAGCACGTTTTCTTACTCTCATATTCAAAAATGAATACAGGATACTTTTTTCTGATTCAAATCGCAATACCAAAAATATATATATATTTTTTTAATTTTTAAAAAATGACAGAAAAATAAAATTTGTTTGAAGAAAATATAATTATTTTTCAACTTCTAACATACTATTTATTTCATTTTTTTCCTTTTTTTTACCCTGCATTTTGTTTTAATTTTACTGTGACGGAACATATGGGAGAAAGAAACACCGAATTCCACTACAGTTTCATACAAGATTGCCCAAGGCAACTCTACAGCTAGCTGTAAACGATTGATCTCTTGGTTCTTACTTGACAAAGTAACAGAACTAGGTCATAAAATTGTCCCCGTTCGACCTCCCAAGTTCTAAAAGGGGGAAAGGAAAGAAGGCTGTTGCATTTTTAAAGCGATCTTCAAAATAAGAGTTAACGCTTTCGGAATAACTTTTCAGTAGGAAGGTATCCACTTAGAGGGTTAAATATCATTTTGCAATCTGTTCTAATTAAAAAATTAGAGGAAGAAAAATAGCATAATAATTATTCTATTACTTAAAAGTAATTTCCTTAAACTATATATTTTTTAAAAGTAACACGTTCCAAATTTAACATTTATCTTGTGAAGATGTACGGTTTATGATTAAGATCGTATCGTAGTTTTAGAGTCAAAGCGCATTAGTATTGCATTCAATACATTCGTATTGTATAAGGGAGCGCAATAAAAATTATGATTGAAAATTGTAGTACTGAAAGTTTGAGAAGCACTGCTCTAGAATTTTTACGCTAAAAATCTATTCGTCTATAGAAGGAGTTTGAAACCTCAAACCTCACACACTTGTGTACGATACACATTAGAACACAGAGAGTAATCCTAAACAATACTCTATCAGTTCCCACCTTAGTGATACATTTCAAAATGATTGAATAACCCTTATCCGAAATATTTTTATCTTAATTTATTAAATTCTACTGGTTGTTAACGCTATATTAACCCCAATCACACTGGAAAGAAAATTTAAAAAAAAATGTTGGGTTTAGCTGTGAAACCGGCACCTGTGAAATTTTACGAGTTAAACATTTTTAGCTCTTTGAAAGAAGAAAGAAAAAACTTTATTCAACTAAAATTGCTACAAATAAGGAAATTACTTATGTATAATTAATTCATTTATTGACTAATTATTTATTTACTGTGAAAATCTTTAAAGTATGTTTTTGTTTTTGAGAAGTATAAATAAACATTGCATTTTTCACCATGTGCTTTCGAACTGCTTTCGTAGTTTTAAAATCTGCACTTGCAAAAGCCTTGAAATGTCATAAACACGTCGAAAATGGCTATAGATGTCATGCTTTTATCTTGGTATAGCTTTTTAGCAAGCGGATTATAATTCTTCGATCTTTTAGAGGGTGGATTTACAGCACTGTCAACTTCATCGTCAGTTAATATACTTATGGTAGTAGGTGGAGGTTCTGCTAACACACACACAGTTCAGCTATCTCTAACTTAAAATTTAAGAGATCATTGGAGGAAATTTATTTGATATTGCATTTGTACTGAAGAATTTGCTACAGCTAAAACAATGAAATGAATGGGTTCAAGAGAATAGGATGATTCAAAATTGTTTTTCCATTACAAATATTTTCATGTTTTCCTTCATCGCTTTCATCTGAATTTAATTCCCCTTCCAGTATACAGGATTCAGCAGCATAGTCATCATCCGTGATATCAACGTTCGAGAATCTGATTTATTCATCAATTGCAAAATTTCTTTTTGTGGGAGAATTCTTTTCCTTTTAAGTACCTGAAAAATGTTTGGTTACAGAACTCCATGAAAAATAATGAAATGTATCAGAAAATTTTATTATTTAAAATTTATATATATATACTAGAGGTCTCGACAGACGTTGTCCTGTACGCACGTCTTTAATCGGAAATTTACAAAACTTTTTTGAATAAGTTGTAACGAACTGGACCGTTTTGATGCAATTTTTTATAAAGAAAGTTATTACAATACCTGACATCATCACATCTACAGTTACCACAATTCGACCTATCGATTGCGTGTATTGATTGCGTATTTACTGTGAACTAAGTTGAATATAGAAGCTATTCTGAATAGAAACTTAAACTTGTTTTGATTAAAGGGTAAAAAAATATAAAACTCGAGCTATTTTCATAACAGGTACATTTTTTAATGCACAGAAAATAAATTTATCGTAATGCCGTTGAATGTTTTTGGCTAATCCTTGAGGGGTATAAACAAGCAAATGCGTTGATTGCCAAACCTCGGACATGCAACTTATAATTGGCCGTGCGAAAAGCAAGGGTTTTCTAAATCTAAGCCACAAATTGTCATTGTTTGACTTTTTGACTTATTAATGGTCATAGCAAATGCCAAGCGAATTGGAAATTGCAAACATTTGAATGGGTAGGTGAGTTTGAAAGAATCACTAAGATCTGTGGTAGAAGTACAACTTCACCTTGAAGTTTGCCGTTAAAAATAGTGGCCTCAAAAATATTGCCTATGATTTTTCTATGAAAAATCACGCCCCCTTACATAATTTTGTCACATTTTTAACTAATTGCAATATCGGACCGAAATGTGAATCTAAATCATTCTCGAATCTACTTGAGCCCTCACAAAAAATATCATCCAAATCGTCCCAGCCGTTTAGGAGCAGTTCAGTCACGTACACACGCACAGAAGAATAATATATATGAAGATATATGTCGAATCGTGGCGAAATGAATAATCTTTCCGATTCTGTGATTATTTTTTGTCTGATTTTGATAGAAAATTTAGATTGCAATTTTAAAAACCGCAAAAATATCGGAAAATTCTCCCCTCTTATTACTTTTTTTCCTTGCCGCGCATTAGCAGAATAAAAAGCACACAGGGGTAAAACAATTGTGCATTTTAAGGTTTCTAACTAATATTTTTTAACTAATTGCGATATTGGACCAAATTGATAATCTAAATCATTCTCGAATCCACTTGAATCCACACAAAAAATGACATCAAAATCGGTCCAGCCTTTTAGGAGGAGTTTTTTCACATACACACGCACAAAAAAATTACATATATAAAGATTATTTGAAAAGATATTAATTAAAAAACGCTAAAAAGCATAATTTCTCTGCATTTTTGTAACAATAAAGACCCGGTTTGGCCAGTTTGGCTGAAAATCGAATTTTGACGCCAACTTAAGTCATTTTTAAAACAATAGCGTTGTTACAACAATGCAGGTAATTATTGAGCTGAATATTTTTAATGTTTTGATTAATATCTTTTAACTAATTAAGATATATGACCAAATTGTGAATCTAAACCATTCTCAAATCCACTTGAACCCCCACAAAAAATTTCGTCAAAATCGGTCCAGCCGTTTAGGAGGAGTTTAGTCACATACACACGCACAGAAGATTTTTATATATAAAGATAATTTAAACCACATCTTACCAATGACATGCTGACGTAAGGCATAACGTTTCTTAAAAAGTTGATTGTTATCAAAAAGTTAAATGAAAAAACTAGGGGGAAAGTGTATTCAACGCATTTCGAAAGAATGTCCATTCTCACAGCAATTATGTAAACCTCTTGGGAATAAAAAAAATACCAATCTATAATCGTATTCTTCTTCATTGTCAAATTAATAGCCACAAACTCATTCATGGACCAACCAAACCAATACCTAACACAAGCAAATTTTCATAGATACAGAAATGGTTTACTCTAAACCATAAACTTATCTCATGCTCTTACGTCATATTATCTCTTCCCTTTAAACCGCAGCATCATTCAGTTCCATAAATCGAATCAATTTGCGCACTCAAATGCATTTTTCTTCACATTTAGATGCAATTAAGCCTTCTCTCTCGCTCTCTTTCATACACTATTTAAGCAAATACTTCTCACCTCTTTAAAATTATTTTTTCAATTCCTACTATTAGTTCACTCTCTCCCTATATATACACATAAATTAAGGATAATTCAGAATCACACAGAAATTGAACTCTAAAATAAAAATTTCACCTGTAGAATTATCACACACATCTTGAAGAAGAATATGAAAATTACAGGAAACCAACAGATGGTGCGGATAGTACGTCACAATGACGAGAGTGTAAGAGAGGGGTATATAAGGAAGGGTGGCAAAGAAGTAAAATTGTTCACAAGGGCTTTAAAAGCCTTTCAGTGCAATAACCGCATAGTTATGGCACAAAGGAAGCATTTGGATGATTTTTTTACGTGGTAGAATTATTGGACGACTGGATATACCAGATATACTGGATATACTTATACCCAGCTGGAAGTATCCGAGGAACTTTGAATCACCCAGAGTGTCATCTCCAGGCTTTGGCAACGATTCCAAGATGATGGTAATGTGAGTAGATGTTACTGCACAGGTCTCCCCCGAGTTACAACGCCGAAAGAAGACCGGTATATATTTGGCAGTTACTGCCAAAAGAAACAGACGGAGCACAGCATCAGACCTGTCTCGTCAGCTCTCTTCAGCTACCGGTACGACAGTTTCAAGGCAGACAGTGTACAGACGCTTAGGGCACATTGGTCTATATTATGCTCGTAGGCCTGTCAGATATGTTCCACTTACCGCAACTCACTGTCGCCTGCGATTAACCTGGAGTAGAGAGCATGCATTGTGGACATCACAACAGTGGTCTTGTGCGATGTTTTCCGACGAGTCCAGGTTTGGTTTACAGTCTGATTATCGCAGGACTTTAAGACTAGTCAGTAGCCCCTATACCAGGGATGGCGAACCAATGGGGTGACCTGGCAGGCCATGGAAGTAAGCCATATCCTTGAAGACATCGCTGGGAGAGTCACGAAGTGGTGGATGAACGTTGTCTTGCCGATAGCATAGACACCTGCGCCACCTGATGGCATAGGCCAGGGATGGCGAACCAAAGGCACGCGTGCCAATGATGGCACGTGACGGAATATTTTGGGCACGCCATCGATGAAAAACGATTTACATTTTAGCTTAAAATAATTAAGTTTACTATGAAGTATTATGAACAAACGCGAGTGATCCGTCGCGACGCCGACAAATTGGGGAGCAGACTCGTTTGTTACGTCTTGTGTAAATACTTCGTATATTATAAATTGCTAATGATGCAAAGTTTATCTACGCATAGTGTGTGTATGTAACTATTTCTAAATATATTCAAGTTGTTTAAAAAACATATTCTAACGTTTACATTAATAGTTTAGCTTGTATACACCTAATTTATTATTGTGATCTAATTCTTGTCTTGTAAGTCTAATTGGTAAAATAACTCTCACTGCTTTATTTTTTAAAAATTTAATGACCTGAGACAAAAGCGAAAGAGCAGACACAACAGAAATCTCGTACAAGCACTCAATTTCCTAAAAACAAATAAATCTGCCCATGAGCCTGCAGTCGTGCACAGTCAGTAAAAAGGTTTTTTTGGCTGGGGGAGGAATCAAGCGAGAGCACATAGAATAGTCAATTTCATCGACACAACTGTACATTTAAAGTTTTGTGTTAAATTTACGATTTTTAACTGCTATTTAACATGGCTAGTTAACAAAAAAAAAGTGCAAGATAGTAAGTGTAGCAGAGAATTTCAAACTTGGTGGGCTGAGAAATATGGCATGATCAATAAAGGCGACAAAGCGGTGTGTGTTTTATGTTCTGGAACAGTGGTATGCAGAACATCGTCTGTAAAACGGCATTTTGAAACTAATCACAAATTTTTTTGTGAAAAAAACGAACCAGAGCAAAAAGAATTAATTGCAAGTGCAATAAAAAACAGAAATAAACAGTCGACGTCTATGTTTAAATATGTAAGCAAAAATTGTCACACAAGTGCGGCAAGTTACTCGGCTGCAAATGCCATTGCTCGGCATGGTAAACCTTTTCAAGAGGGAGAGTTTTTGAAGGAAGCTTGGTTGGCATGTGCGCCCTCACTTTTTGATGATTTTGATAATAAAGATAAGATAATTCAGCGCATCAAAGATGTTCCTCTATCTAGAAACACAATGAAAGATAGAATCTTGAAATTGGCAGAAAACGTTACAGATCAACAAAAAAATTACATTAACTCCGCTCCTTTTATATCGCTATGTCTTGACGAAAGTATTGGCATTACTAAATCGGCACGTTTAACTGTCTTTGCTCGATATTGTGTAGGAAACATCATTAAGGAAGAATTAATTGCGATAACATCGTTGTTAACAACTACAAAGGGCACAGATATTTGTACGGCAGTAAGAAATTCGCTTGCTGAGAAAGAAATTGATTTGAAAAAAATTGTTTCAGTAACCACTGATGGTGCTCCAAATATGGTAGGCAAAAAAAAAAAAAAAGGTTTCATTTCTTTATTTAAAACAGTCGTAGGACATTCGTTTCTTGAATGCCACTGCATTACTCACCAACAAGCCTTATGTGCAAATAGTGGTTTAACATCTCTTTATAATGTAATAACTTTAGTCACAAAAATAGTCAACCTCATATCGTCACAGGCTTTAAATAAACGAAAGTTTGATGCTTTGTTGGATGAAGTCAATTCGGTGTATAATGGCTTAATAATGTATAACAATGTTCGCTGGTTGAGCCGCGGGAACGTACTTCAAAGATTTGTTGATTGCTTGGAAGAAATCAGACTGTTTCTACAAAATGAGAGCAAAATTGAACAATACCCACAGTTGATGGATATTATGTGACTTTTAAAATTGATGTTTTTTACACACATTTGCCAACATTTCAATGAATTGAACATAAAGCTTCAAGGCCCGAATAAAACAGTTATCGTCATGATGGATCTCATTCGCGCTTTTGAAGCTAAACTATATGTTTTCAGAAACGATATATTATTACAAAAAACTACAAGTACTTCCCAAACTTGAAAAAAAATATCAAAGATTTAGAAGCCCAAGAGAAACGAAATGAAGAAAAAGTTTTTGATGACTTTATTTCCATAATGGATTCTTTAATCAAAGAATTTTCAGCAAGATTTTCTCAGTTCAAGGAATTATCGGAAACGTTCAAATTTATTATGTACCCTGATGTGATTTCGTTTGATAAACTGAACTTGTCTCAATTCGATTGGTTGTAAATTGAAGAACTTGAAATGCAACTGATTGATTTCTAGTCTAATTCAATATGGATTCAAAAGTTTATTAAAACAAGGGAAAAGTTGGAATTGATTCAAGCAGAAAGATTGACAAGCAATATAAGTAAAAATACCAGTAACGAAATTTTGGAAACATGGAATTCAATTCCAGACGCATTTAACTGTTTGATGAAGTTGGCGTAAGCTATTTTAACCATATTTTCATCTACCTATGCCTGCGAGTCATTATTTTCAGAGATAAATAACATCAAAGACTCGCTTAGAAACCGTTTAACAGACAACTCTAATTCAGCATGCATTCTACTAAAAGTAACATCTTATAATCCTGATATAAGTTATTTGTCATCTAATCTACAACAGCAGAAATCACATTAATGTTATTTTAATTTAAATTACAAGTATAACTAAAACATTTACTACTAATAAAATGTATTTTTTCGTATTAAATAAAGAATTTTGATTTGTTCGTATTTAGTTTTATTAGTTCTTCAATACTTACAAGTCAAAATTATTTGATGGCACGCCTATAACTCATTAAACGTTTTTTTAGAAAAAATGGCACGTTGACCCGAAAAGTTTCGCCACCCCTGCCCTATATCGACAATGTTAAATCGAGCCACTTCAGGAACCTGTTTCTCAGAAATTGTTAAATATAAAAACTTCAAATTTTGTCTGTATAATAATTAGGCTTTTTTTTATTTAAATAATGGTAAAATGTTTCACAAATATATTGTTTACTTTTTTCAAAAAAATTCATCGTAAAAGTATCGCTTTGAAACTTGTGAAATTTGTCATTTTTTTTTACAATAACTGCTTCTGAGCAAAATATTTTGCGAAAATCTCCAAGAAAGTAGCTCTATTATATATAGTTACATATTATTTATGTGCAGTAAAAATTGCAAGTATATTAATTTTTAGATTCTTTGAAAAAGGTACACGCAGTTGGAAAACAATCATTTTGATATAATTGCATTTTAAGTGAAAAAAGGCACTTAATGACAAAAATAATGAATTACAACATGTATTTGCCCTATTTTATTAAACATTAGTATCTTCTTAATTTTTTAAGCATAAAATAGGAAACAAAAAAGCCTTAAAATGTTCAGAAAATACATATATAGTAATTTTCAGTTTTTGTTCGAGATTTTTTTTAACATTTTGCATCATATTTCACAAATTATGTAACAATCTGTGAAGAATTTTAAGCTTCAATGCATTACAAATGGCAAATTTGACCTTATAACATCATAAATATAATGTAAACATGTATCAATATGTTAAAGTCATGATTTGGGAATATGTGATTTTACGACGTTAGAAATATTTAATTATGGATTTGTATGATCCCATGCAAACACAATTTCTAAAAGTTTCAAAATTCAAAATTTTCTCTAAACTGTACAAAATATTTCTAAAAAAGTCAAAAATAAAACTGTTTTTATGTTTTTAAACATGAAATTTGTGTATTTTTATGCATGCAACAAGCTTCTCGCAACGACAAAAAGCATTACACATCTGAGTTATAATTAGTTAGCTATTAACCTTTGAATATTAAAGCTTAAAAACTTGTCTGAGCAATAATTAAACATTAATATTTGCAATGAAGTGAAATATTTAAAATATATCGTTTGGGGAGGAATTATTCTTGGTTCCAGAACTGACCTGCATGTTCAGAGTGTAACGATGACAAACCACATCTATCGGGATGTCATTCTGGGACAACATGTGCGTTTGTTTCGGGGTGCCATGGGTGCTGAATTTCTGTTTATGGATGACAACGCCCGTCCTCACAATGCAAACATTGTAGACGAATGCCTTCAATCGGAGGATATCACCCGTATGGATTGGCCAGCATACTCATCGGACTTGAATCCAATAGAGCATGTGTGGGATATGCTTGGCCGACGAATTGCAGCCCGTCAACCCCCTCCCACCTGTCTACCGGAACTTCGGAGGGCATTGCTTGATGAGTGGTGTAATATTCCCCAAGATCAGATTGATAATTTGATACTCAGCATGCCTAGGCGTTGTAAGACCTGTATTGCATCGTCCGGGAGACATACTCCGTATTAACCATCATACTAACCATGTTATACTGTTTTTTGTAAATAAGTTCTTTTTTGAAATTTGCTCCAGGGAGTAAAAATCGCAATTTTTATTAATTATGTCAAACATATAGCATCTTTTTTGCTCTTTATCTTTTTTTTAATAAATAGACTTTACAAATAAGTCAAATTTGTTTTGCTTCTGTCTCTTTCTTTGCCTGAACTTCATTATCCTTAATTTATGGACATGAGTGTATATATATATATATATATATACAGTCACTCAAAAAAGTATTGGGACACTTGGTGTTACAAGCCCGCCCTCTTGTTGAGAAATATGTCGTTTCTTTCCATTTAGAAACTAAAAAGCATGTGTAATTATTGATTATTATCTATGTTTGGGAAAGTTTTATTTTTGACTGAATGGCAACGTTTTTTTATAATAGCCGGAGAGGAGAATATAAATAAAATGAAGTCACAATAATGTAGTAAGACCGTGTTTTTATATCAAAAAAATCCCACACAATTAATAATTTTAGAGGAGAAACGACTGAATGAAATAAAATTAAGATAGAGTCTCAACATTGTGGTGACCCGGACGTGATTGTAAAATAAGGTACGTCTATTTTTATTCGTATAAGAATTCTTTAAGAAACGGGGGGATGGAACTGTTAGTAAAGAAACGAGGACCTATTAGAGCTAACTTTACCAAGCCATATAATGTTATAATGGAAAGATTAAATGCTAATGATCCTATAGAAAAGAAATTAAATCTAATTTCGCCAATTTGGAAAGAATTTTTTCAGATTTGACTGAATTAGATAATCAAAAATATGTGGTTTTCTTCAGAAAATTCGAATGACGATAATATGTAGCCGAATACTTAGCGGTTGAAGAATACAGCGTAAAGATGACTCATACCAAAATTAGTGAGGATATGTATTTGAATAAGAAATATGAATGTGAAAGGGGAAGTGTCTACCCGATTTCTCCAAAATTAAGCGAAAACTGAAGCTTCCAAAAGTTGAACTAGTTAAATTTTACGGTGAAATCAAGAATTGGTTAGCTTTCTGAAGTTAATTTAAGCGTGTTCACGACGATGATAAAATAGAAAATGAAGACAAATTTCAGTATTTGATTCAATCTGTGAGTGAAGGAACAAGAGCACTTGAAATTATAGACAGTTATCCTCCCACAAATGAAAATTATTCTAAAGCAATTGAAAGTTTAAAATCACGTTTTGGAAAGGATGAATTACTTATAGAATATTATGTTCGTGAGTTACGGAAATTAGTTATAATCAACGTGACAGAAACGAAAAGAAATTAAATACTTCGCAAAGATATAAATTAGAAGCTTATTTACGAATCAATCGGTTTAACATCTGACAAGTATTCGACAATGCTTTTTCTTTTAGTTGAGACATGCATACCGGAAGATATTTTTAGAGTGTGCTTACGCAACCCTATCGTAATTCCAAATGGTGACTCATCAGAGAATGTTTATACAGAGAAATTAAAAAATTTGCTTTTTTTTGTTTTTTTTTTTGAAAACAGAAGTAGAAGGAGAAGAAAGAATTCGTTTGGCAAAAACCGCTTTTGCACCCAAAGTAAGATATAATGAAAGAAAAGAAAACATATATCACGTTCTTACGCAACTGCTACAGATTTGTTTTCAGGAGTAGAAAAAATGAAAAAATTGGATAACTGTATTTTCTGTGATAAACGCCATGAAAGCAAGGAATGTTACCATGCTAAAAAACTAGATTTTTAGCAAAAACAAGAAATTTTAAAAAATAAAAGATGTTGCTTCACGTGCTTTAAAGTTTGGACACCAGTCGAAAGTTTGTAAGTCAAATGTGCAGTGTTTACTATGTAACAAACGACACTGGGCTTTGATGTGTCCTGAATTGCCCTCAAACAAAATGAGAGCCAAGTCGCCTGATTTGGAAGAGAAACGAGATGTCAATTTATCTAACCACTGTGCAGCAGAAGAAGTTCTCCTTCAAACCTTACAAGTTAATATCAAGGCAGAAGGCAAAACACGACGAGTTCGAGCTCTTATTGACAGTGGATCCCAACGATCATACTTATTGAAGAAGACAGCTCATGAAATGAATCTAAAACCTATTGAAATGTAAAATATAATTCACTCTGTGTTTGGTGGTTCAACATTACAAAACACAAGACCATAGAGTGTATGAGATAGCTCTTCAAAATGTGAATAGAGGATTTAGCTTTGACATCCAAGTCCTTGACAACCAATTATCTCTGTAAGAAAATTCCTCGAATTAATAAAAGAATTTGGGAAAAGGAGTTGAAAGGGAAGGATATAACTCTCACTGACCATGGAAGAGGCTGTCCAGATATTGAACAGTTGATGGGAGCTGATTTTTGTGGACATTTATTCTCAGGAAACATTTGGACATTACATTGTGAATTAGCCGCATATGAAACTAAATTAGGCTGGCTAATCATGGTAAAAGTTCCTGGATTAAAACAAGAAGACACTTCTGCTTATCTAGTGACATCATTATTACTAAAAAAATAGCTCTGTTGCTTACCTGTGGAAAATGGAAACACTGGGAATTATGGATTCAGTGGAGACCAAATCTAAAGAAGAAATGGAGAAAAATGCAGTGGAGCACTTTATGAAGACAGTGGATAGAGACGAGGAGGGGAGATATATTGTAAAGTTACCTTGGATTGAAGCAAAGGAAATTGCACAAGATAATAGATCTGTAGCTGAACAACGTTGCATTCGAACTTCCTAGAAATTGAAAGTTGAAGGTAAATACACTGTTTATGAAGCAAGCTTTTTTCAAGGAGTGGCTTAATGAAGAAGTAATTGAGAAAGTGCCAAAAGGAGAAATTGGAAAATCAAGTTATTACTTGCCTTATAGAGGTGTCTTTAAGAAAAATTCTACAACCACTGTACGTCCTGTGTTTTATGCTTCTTGTCATGTCAAGAACGTTCCATCTTTAAATGATTGTCTGGAGAAAAGGCCAAATTTAATTGAGCAAATTCCACCCCTTTTAATGAAATTTTGCCTAAATGCTATTGGAGTAATTTCTGATATTAGAAAAGCCTTTCTCCAAATTTCAGTTGCTGAAGAGGATCATGATTTTTTAAGGTTCCTGTGGTGGGAGGATTACGAAAAGAAACAAATTTGAGATATTTCGACATCGTCGACTTGTATTTACTCTCACTTGTAGTCCTTTCATCTTGGCAGCAGTGTTGAACTATCATTTGGAGGAAACCAAAAAGTATTTTCCAGACACTTCAGAAAAATTGAAAAACTCCTTTTATGTCGACAATTGTGTGACTTCTGTGTGTGATGCAGAAGAACTTTCTCATTTCATTCAAGAAGCAAAACAATTACTTGCTATGGTATGTTTTGATCTTCGAGGCTGGGAACACACGTTGGAACCTGGACAGATTCGCCTAACTGAACTAACCCAAGTGCTTCGACTGTTATGGAATAGAAATGAGGATGTTCTTTTTTTGTAATTTACAGAATGCTGATTTCAAACCTGATGAATATACTCGAAGAAGTACCCTATCCACTACACAGAAGATATTTGATCCACTGGGAATTTTATGTCCTGTGACAATTTGTTTGAAAATAATGATACAAGAGAGTTGGAAGTTAAAAATCGGCTGGGATAAAATCTTACCAACTGACCTTCAAAAGAAATTTCAAACTGACTGATCAATTACCTTTACTGGCAGATGTTACCATTCCCAGGTGTGTGAAAATTAATAGATGTACCGAAGGGATAAGCCTGCACATCTTTTGTGATGCCAGCAAGACAGCATATAGTACTGTAGTGTTTCTTCGAAAAACATCTGGAGAAAATATTGAATTTTTTTTATCCAAGCAAAAAGTAGAGTAGCTCCCTTAAAGGATATTACAATACCTCGTCTAGAATTGTTGGCCTGTTGTATTGGAGCTCGATTGACTTCGTCCATTAGAAAAGCTATGAACTTAGAAGACATACCAAGTCTGTATTTGACTGATTCCTCCACAGCTCTTTATTGGATACAACATGAAGTTCATTGGGACACATTTGTGAATAACAGAGTGGAGGAAATTAGAAATCTTTCTTCAAAAGAAGCTTGGAAACAACTCCTAGGAACTTGTAACCCTGCTCATCTCCCATCACGTGGCTGCTCTGTCCAAGGGTTCTGAAATCAAGATGGTGGGAGGGTCCACAGTGGTTAAAACTTCCAGAAGAAAATTGGCCTGTGACTGTTTCTCAATGTAATCTTGAAGAAATTTTAAAAGAAAGAAAAAAGAGCATTGTTTCGTTAATCAACTCTGTAAAACTGGATAAAAAATGGTATTTACATAGATTCTCCAAATATACGGAAATTGTACGATTGCTAGCTTGGATGTTACGGTTTGTGGAAAATTGTCGACATCCAGATAAAAGAGTAACAAGTCATCTAACTGTTTCTGAACTGGATGCAGCAGAAAAGATACTTGTGAAAATTGTTCAACAAGAAACCCTTAAGAAAAAAATGTAGAATCTAGACTGAAAATCCTACGCATATTCACCGATTCTAATAGGCTAATCAGATTGAAAACTAAAATTTCTCGTAGAGATGATGCAGAAAATTTCATAAGCCCTTTACTTTTACCATCAGATCACCCATTAGTTGAGAGATTGATCTATGAACGTCATCTGCAATCTTCTCATGCTGGAACTCAAGTTGTTCTAACCGATATTCACCAACTATTTTGGCTCTTATGGGGCAGAAAGACTGTCCAAAGAGTTATATCGAAGTGTGTAGGGGGGAGAAGATATGCAGGTAAAAGAATCGAATCAATTCCTGCTCCACTGCCAGAAGACCGTGTACGGGAAGCTTTGGTATTTTAAATTACTGGAGTGGACTTAGCAGGACCCCTTCATTTAAGAGATGGTAAGAAAGCATGGATATTATTATTTACATGTGTTGTGTTTAGGGCCATTCATCTTGAATTAATACAGAGCCTTTCAACTAATGGATTCCTTTTAGGATTTAGAAGATTTATTTCAAAACGAGGAAGGCCAAAAATTATATACAGCAATAATGAAACCAATTTTACTGGTGACAACAACTGGATCAGTGGCCTTGATTGGGATAGGATTGTGGATGCAGCTTCTGTTCTAAGAATTCAATGGAAATTTAAACCCCTTACCGCTGCTTGGTGGGGTGGATTTTGGGAACGCTTAATTCAGATGGTGAAGAAGCTGCTAAGAAGAGTTCTAGGAAAATCCTCTCTTTATTACGAAGAGATATTCACTATCCTTTGTGATATTGAGGCCACTATTAACTCTAGACCTCTGAACTGTTTGTCAGAAGATCCAAAGGACCTGACTCCCCTGACGCCCTCGATGTTTATTCAAGAGACAAGAACGGTGGGAGTTCCAGATTTGGAATATCTCCAAAAGATACCAATATCAACAAGCATTGCGAGATAATTTGCGGAAAAGATTTTGTGATGAATATTTAAGTATGCTAGTCCAGTGATCTAACAGGAGTGAAGCTAGGCAAGTAAAATTAGGGACATTGTTATAGTTGAAAGCGATACAAAAAACCGATTAGACTGGCCTCTAGGAAAGATTATTGGCATGTTTCCAGGAAAAGATGGTTGCACTAGGGTTGTAAAACTTAAGACGGCAGGAGGAGAAATTATTCGTCCTGTGTACAACGATTGTTCCCTTTAGAACTAAAGAACGATGATACTATCATTTTCTCAGGTAGAGATCCTGTTCCTTCTGATAAAGATATTAAAATCCTGAACTCTGAAAATAGTGACTGTGAAAAGAAAACTAGAAGTGGAAGGAAAGTTATTAAACCTCTCCGTTATATTGGGTTGTTCGGAAAGTAATTCTGTTTTTTTCCGACAGAGGATTTAATTGTATTTTTTTTGCACTCAACTTCACATTTAAGTCGTAAAATTTTATATGCTTTGAGAGCTCATATAGCAAGGTTTGTGTGTGAAAAAATTCCAATTAATTCTACGCAGTAGTTTTTGGTTGGTGCCCTTTGAAATATGGGGAGCGATAAGCAGCATTTTCGACATATCTTACTGTTTTACTACAGAAATGGTAAAAATGCTGTTCAAGCCAGAAAGAAATTGACCGATGTGTATGGAGAAGGTGTGTTGACAGTACGCTAGTGCCGGAACTAGTTCGCTAAATTTCAATCGGGTAATTTTAATGTCGAAGGAGCACCACGTTCGGGAAGGCCGGTTGAAGCTAAAAAAGACGCGATAAAGGCATTAGTTGATGCGAACCGGCGAATAACAACACGTGAGATCGGATTGAGGTTAAATTTATCAAATTCAACAGTTTATGACCACTTGAAAGGCCTGGGATTGTTCTCGAAGCTCAATGTATGAGTTCCCCATGTTCTCACACAGAGAATCACTTCTCAAACGTCATGAAAATGATCCGCTTTTGAAGCGCATCATCACTGGGGACGAAAAATGGGTTGTATACAACAGCGTCAAACGCAAGAGGTCATGGAGCAAAAAAGATGAACCGGCTCAAACCATTTCCAAAGCCTATATTCACCAAAAAAAAAGGTGATGTTGTCTGTTTGGTGTGATTTTAAAGGAATCGTTCTTATTTTTAGCTTTTACCGGATAACACAACGATTAATCCGGAAGTCTACTGTCATCAGCTGGACAAACTGAATGATGCACTTCAACAGAAAAGGTCAGAACTAATCAACAGGAAAGGTGTAGTGTTTCACCAAGACAACGCGAGACCTCACAAAAGTTTGGTCACTCGCCAAAAGCTTTTACAGATTGAAAGGGATACAATTCTACACCCACCATATTCTCCAGACCTGGCACCATCGGATTATTATTTGTTCCGGTCACTCCAAAATTTTTCAGACGGTAAAACCTTCACCTGAAATAAGGAGGTCAAAAACTACCTCGATCATTTTTTTGCCAGCAAAGACCAAAAATTTTATGAGCGTGGAATTATGCTATTACCAGAAAGATGGCAAAAGGTGTTGGACCAGAACGGCCAATATATAATTTAATAAAGTATTTGTTTATTATACGAAAACTGTCTTTCATTTCTACAAAAAAATGAAATTACTTTCCGAACAACCCAATATAACTAACTTTTGAATTTTATCACTATTTTTTTAAAAAAATTATGTACTTTCATATTTTACTTACACATGTTCAGTGTTAATAACTTGTTTACATAATATTGAATTGTTTTGATTTTGTTCTCTTAATATTATGTAAAAATCAAAAGGTGGGAGGATGTTACAAGCCCGCCCTCTTGTTGAGAAATATGTCGTTTCTTTCCATTTAGAAACTAAAAAGCATGTGTAATTATTGATTATTATCCATGTTTGGAAAAGATTTGTTTTTGAGTGAATGGCAACGTTTTCTGTAATAGCGGGAGAGAAGAATATAAATAAAAAATGGAGTCAGAATAATGTAGTAAGACCGTATCTTTTATATTAAGAAAACCACACAATTAATAATTTTAGAGTAGAAACGACTGAATGAAATAAAATTCAGATAGTCTCAACACTTGGCATGCATAACTGTAAAGTCATTTATAAAAAAATTTATCACATTAAAACCAAAGCAAAAAATGATTTAAGAAATATTTTAACATTTGGTGTACAGTATATAAGGAAAATTTTGTTAGTATTATAGAATTATAATTTGATCTAGCTTTTCAAATATAATTCAAAGGCACAATGGAATCAAAAAAGTATTGGGACACTTTTGAAATGAGAAATTTAACAAATATACAGCGCATCAATAAAATTTAATTTCACACTACTTTTTAAGACTAGAAGTTTAAACACAATTGTTTCAACAGACAAGATTATTTATAGAAAAAATGACGAGAAACAAAGATATATCGGTTGGTGTGCGAAATCTCGTAATAAGTCATTGGAAAGAGGGGAAAGCAATTCGCTGTATAGGAAAAATATTGAAATTGAGTAAAAAAGTCTACTGATTTTAACATCTTTAACAGGTTCAAAAAAACAGTGTTGAAAAAAAGCAAAGATCAGGGCGTTTAAGGATATTTAATGAACGTGAAGACAGGTGGATTGTGACAAGTACGCATTAATCCAAGAACTAGTGCATTAAAAATGACTTTGCAATGAAAAAGTAGGTTCGGAAAATCAGTAAATCCTGAAACTGCCAGAAATGTTTTAGGAAAACATAAGTATCATGGCAGAGTACCTCAAAGAAAGCCCTACATCAGCAAAACAGATAGACAAGCTAGGTTGGTATTTGCCAAAATGTATGTAAGGCAGCCAACAGAATATTGGGAAAATATAATTTGTGTTGATGAAAGCAAATATAACATTTTCAGATCGGATGGCAAGCAAAAAGTTTGATGGAAATCAAATACAGCAATGCAGTTCAAAAATTTACGGCCTACAGTCAAAAATGAAAGGGGTAACCAAATTGTCACTGTCTCGAGTGATAAGCTATGGGGTAAAGTGTTCCATCTGGATGTTGTTGTTTCTAGACTACGCCTATTGAATCCGGGCTTGCGTCACAAAACACATGACATGGGTAGTGTGAGTTGTATAATTTAAGTATAGGTTTTGAGATTAAACAATTCTTTAACTTTTGATAAGCTTCTTGACATTCATGTGACCAATTCCAAGCTGTATCTCTTTTTAAGTAATTTATATTTAATATATATATGGTACTCTAAGTTTTGCATAATCTTTAATAAATTTTTGATAAACATTGATGGAACCAAGAAATCTTTGGAGTTCTTTTACATCTTTAGGTGGTGATAGTTTTCTTATTGTTTCAATATTTGGATTACTTGGGGAATAATGACCTTGTGTTATTTCATATCCTAAAAATTTTATTTTTTCCTGTGCAAACTGACATTTTGATTTTTTAAGTTTAATGTTTTCTTTTTTACAAATTTGAAGTATTGTATCTAAATGAGTTAAATGCTCTTCCCAAGATTGTGAGAAAATTATAATATCATCAAAATAGTTTAAGGCAAAAGTTAACTGATATTTTTGTAAAAAATTTGTCTTATAGTTCTTTGGAAAACAGTTGGGGAATTTTTCCAGCCAAATAGAATTAACCATTCATAGAGTCGAAAATTAGTTGTGAAAGCCAGTTTCTCTACTTCTTTTTCATGAATTTTAACGTGCCAATATCCGCTTGTTAAATCAAGTGTAGAGAAAAATTAAGCATGAGTTAAATTATCAATTACAAAGTCTATCAGAGGTACAGGGATGGAATCTTTTCGTGTAATTTCATTTAGTTTTCTATAATCAATACATAATCTTGATCTTTTCCCTTCATCCTTTTTGTATGCTAAAGTTACAGGGGCAGCATATGGGCTATGGGAGGGTATAATAAAACATGCTTTTAACAATTCTTCTATCTGTGTTTGTATTTCTTTAGATTCTTGTTGATTGTTTCTATAAGGGTGTAAACTTATAGGAAGGTCTGAGATTAAATGAATTCTTTGTGGTTCTAAATTGATACAACCTACATCATACTTATTTTGTGAAAATATGCTTTGAAATTTGTCAAGGAGTTGGGTTAAATCTTCTCAGTGCTCACTAGTTTGTTTTGGTACTGTGTCCTCAAGAACCATGGCTGGGTTAAACAATCTTTTCAGATAAGCTTCAGGGCTGTCTGGTACTTGATCTGAACCTTTATTATCTTTAGCGTTAATATTATTTTCATTATTAGCATTAGAATAGTTCATAATTTGATCATTATTAAGAGTTTTACAATATGTGTGTCCCATGATATGTTCTCAACTCACTGACACACTTATTTACAAATTTAACATTACTTAAATTTTTACCAAATTGAAAAACACATTTTACGATTACTAATGTCAGGCTTAAGTAATTGAAAATATTCAAGTCCTAAATTAATATAAGGCAATTTAGTATCAATTACAAACAAATCTTTTTCTTAGATATACTTCCAATATTCATATAAACTGTAATTATACCTTTGGGATGAATAGTCCCACAAGTTTCATTTATGTTTACATCACTATTTTTTAAAGTTTTTAAATTTTTTAATTGTTTAGATAAGTTTATTGGAATTAATGACACATATTGCTTCCTGTGTCAATTAGAGTACAAAAGGGCTTAGAACATACCGTTGAATCCATTATTAGTTGTCATCCTTGCCTCTGGATATTTTCGTCATTTCTGGGCGGGTGATAATTGTGTCGATTCTGTTGCACAAACTGCCTAGGTTGACTGTTGAACTGTTACCTATCATTGAATCGCACCATGTGATGATGTTGCTGTCCGTGATATCCTCTTGATTGGAATCGGTGCCATGAATCAGTTCCTCTGAGTACACTACCGTATGCTTGATTATTCTATCGGGTATAACTTCCAGTTTCTACCGCATTTCGATTTTGAGTGCCCGGTGTTACTGCGATTAATTGCCACATTGTAGAAATCCATTCGCAGGGTGTTGAAATTTTTTAATAACCAAGAATTTTTTTAACTGAATGGGACTGGATAATGTCATATGTTCCACAATGGAACTGTCATCATAATTTAGTTTCTTCCCTAACGAAAGTTTTTCCGTAAAAAAGGAAATTAATTCTTTAGTGTTGTTTAATTTTTGGTTGTGAAATTTTTGAATCTCTTCTTGTCTAGTCGCATCGAACATCATCATTAATAATTCTTTGCTTTCTTGGTAAGACTTTTTAAATAGTTGGTTATCATACCAAAATTTAAGATAAACTCCCTTGAGATATCTAACAATATTTTCCTTCTTCCATTGTTCGTCTTTTTGATATTCCAAACATTGTTGATCAAAACAGTCAAGAAAACTTTTAAAACTGCTAAACTTATTCCTGTCAAATTCAGGTAGTATCGTTCCATGGTAGTATCGTTTTCAGTGCAGTCGCTCGTTCGAAAACAAATAATTTTTTTTTGTAGTTTATTCTTTTGGTTTCGTGGCATATTTTACAGTTCCTTGCTTCATCCTGCTGGTAAAATGAGGAGAGCATCATCTTTAAAATACTTCTTTATTTCTTTTCAATCACATAAAATCCAACATGGCGGCCCTTTGGCACGCAACCGAGTAGAACAATTATCACACTTCGGCGAGGAGTCACCAGCTAAACCTTTTCGAGTAAGCGTTCTTCTTCGTCATGAATAGGCGTTTCTTTTTGGGTATCTGGAATGTAAAAACAGTCCTCAATCCCATATCATGACAAGTCTTTGATGCGGGGCATGGCGAGAGTGGTGTTTTCCTTTCTGCTGAGTGGCATGACGGCGATTGGTTGAACGATGGAATCCGGGAGGCGTGGCTATGGGACTTCTTCTGGGTGGAAAATTTTCAGAGTTTTTTGGCTTGACTGAAAACTTAGAGGCTGCTATCTGATTGGATGCTGGATACATTGGACAGTGACTCCAATTGGCTGCCCTGGGGGCTGGGATTTAGGAAATGGGGAGGCGCAGGTCCAGTGGGGAAAGCAAGAGAAAAATAATGACAAAAATATTTAAAAAAATAAAATTTTAGCAAATCAAGGTGCAATAAAAATTATTGCGCTCGCTTCACCTTTAAATAGGCTTGTTTACCTACAAAACGTTACGCGATGGTAAAGAGTTCGCTCTATTTTCATTTATTACTTACTTAATTTTGAAGCTATACTTTTCAAACCTGATATATATATATCTTGTTGAAATTTTCAGTCGTTAATAAAATACTTTCTATTCATCCATTCAAAGCAGAAATTGACTTAAATTTTTTTTATATATTACGTTTAAAAAATACTTGTGTATTCGCCCACTCAATTCATGGTTTGATGTCTTTAGGTGCCAGAGACGAAAAAATAGTTGTGAATGGTCCTCAATCATACAGGTTACGTTGTAACCTTCAATCCCGTACCTCGAGAACTGAGATGGGGAAAAAAAACAAAGATGGAAATCTTCATTCGCTAGGTGTCCGTATTGCGATTTTGCCGAGGGAAGGAGCTCAGTGGGCGCGTCTATAGATGATGCACTTAAGTTTTGATGTACGATTGAGTACTGCAACACACAGCAAGTGGTGGAACGAGGCTTAAAAGCATATATACTCAACATGGTTTCTATACATTTGTTAGGTTGCAATTTTGGTGTATTTATCGCTTTTATGTCATCATTTTTATTTCATATCTAAATTGTGAGCAGAAACAAGGTTCAATCAACAAATAAAAAGTAACTCAATTAAAAATTATAGCTATCAATACTGAGAAAAGCCAGGTATGACACACATTTGGTTTTTCTATGGAACTTAAGCTTATGTCAACCACTATACCAGGAATGAATTTTAAAAAATGATAAACTGACAGGTTTTTCTTTTTTAAAAAATTGAACTATGTAACTTTTCCAGGTTATTCTAGAAATGTTTCGACGGTTATTCTCAACATTGTAAGTATGATAAGATATTTTAGAACTCATTAATAAACAAAGAGTTTTGTGTTTATTTTTTCCTCTAATGAAATGTTGTTAAGTATTCGGTTAAACTGCAGATTAGGGTGGGGGGCTTGGCGATGTAAATTTCTTTTGGCGACCGGAGTCGATAGCCAAGCTATCTATGACGTATAGATTAAAATCATCAAATCCAAAGAAAAATTGCCACATCCAAAGAAAGATTGTCAAATCCAAACGCCCCTCCCCCTAATCTACACTTTAGCTAAGTATTCATCCTGTGCCACCGGCAATCTTTATTAAATATTAGTATTTTTGGAACTTACGTATTATCGCAATCGTATCGGTGACATTATACGAAAGGAAGCACATGGTTGCCAATTCACAACACATACGAAATCGGGGTTGCCAATTTGGCAAGCTGTCCTGAAAATTGGCATTGCTGCTATAGTACGTATCTACCCTATTTTCTTGCGGTTGGCGAAATTGCCAAATTGGCTTGGAATTCCCACGAAAATTTAGTGCTAAATTTTTGTTGATAAAAATTAGTGGTTTCGACTAGGATTCCATCCCAAGCAGACTAATGCGCAGAAAGAGTTTTCGGTACTTACGTATTATCGCAACAATCACCAAATCTATTAATAGCTCGCCAAGTTGGAAACCCGATTTCTTATGTGTCGTACGCACTGAATTGCCAATAGGTTGCTATAATACGCAAATACCCAGTTTTCCAATGTTAGCAAAATATCTCAACATTTGGCGATGTCTTTTCATTTGATGATTGGGTCTATGGTGTAATACATAAGTACCAAAAATGTATAAGAGTTATAAGAAAATAGTCATTTGTGATTATTCTCATACAATGATGGGATTTGAATACATAGTTCATACCATTGCATTCATTTCAACTTATACCAACATTTATAGTAATTTTTGACAATGATACTCTGAACGGAAAGTATTTTTCTTTAATCCATACGTGTGTACTTATATATTATCGCAACCTATTGGCGACATTATATGAAATGAAGCGAGTTATTAATAGAGTTGGCAATTGTTGCGATAATACGTAAGTACCCATACGTGTTTCTAATACGTTAAATTGGCACAATTGGCTGATTTATTTCTCAAAGGCTTTGACTCGAGATTGTACATTATTTTCTCAAACTATTTTTGCTTTTTTAAAAAATCTGAAATAATATCACCATGAAAAAGTAAATTCTAACTACGGCTTGTCATTTACCCCCGAGGAAATACCTCTGAAATAAATGTAAAAGGCGTAAGGGAAAATGAATCACACGAGCGAATTACAGCATCAACCTATTTCGTCAAACCAAAAGACATCGCCATTTTATAAAAATGTGGCTATTACTCGGTTTTAATGAGTAACAATAGTCCCATAGAAAATATTTAAGCATTGTTAAACGGAATCCGTTCATTTCATATCTAAAGCTTGGATTTTAATTTCACTGAAATGTGTTTTGAAATTCTTTTTCAGTTTTACATCACAGGTTTCAAAACTCTGTACATATTAGTTTTAAGGGTCATGGGTTGGCGACTGCTTTTCCGATTTGTTAACAACACGGAAATCGGGCGATATTATCCGCTAACAGACATCCACTACAAAAATAATGACGGAACAAAATTTCTGATTCGCTTCAATGGCCCATTTAACCTATAAGTACCCAAAGTTCTTTAATTTATTAATCTTTAATTGAAACCTTAAGAAACATTTACAGTATATCTGAAGCTTTTATGTTTCAATTGTTTCTGAGTACACATGGTTTTCCAATTTAAAAAAACACTAAGTTGAACCTTTTTCATTGTAATGAAATAACTTTATTATTTAGAAACGAATTTCGATGCGTTGAAACGAGTGAAAATCAAGAAGACCCGACTTATATTCATTATCACAAGGAATTCGAAAATGATCAATTGGTAAGAATTTTTTTTATATACGCAGTTTATATACATATATATATATATATGAGAAGCAATACTACAACTTTTTATATAGATATATGGTAAAATATGCAAATAATGTGGAAAAAAATTAAGACATTTTAAAGAAATATTGGGGTTTTTTTTACATATTTATATGAGTCATTGGTAACATTGCATTCAAAAAGTGTCCATTAATCGAAGAAAATCTCCAGAGCAACTGCTGTAAAAATTCTTTTCCATTAGAATATTCCCAAATCTAATTGTGTTTGAACTGAATTGGAAGAATTGTAATAGCTCTAAAATTTTTCTTAGAATTACTGCAGAAAATGTAGCTTCAATTCCTGAGAAACAGTTAAGAAACTGTAATATATTTTCCTTGCAACGCACAGATGACAATTTTTATCCCTCAATGCTCTAATTTATGATTTGCTAGAAGGATTCGTTTTATTATAGTTAATCTAGTAGATAGGCTTACATTTATTTCTGTTAATCTTTAATTAACAATTAAAAATGAAGGTACTTGAATATTATACCGTCCACCAATTAATCAAATGAAAAGATGTCGCCAAATGCTACGACAAACAGCAGATATGATGTGATATTCTATGCATGTACAAACGCAATAAACGCAAACAACAAATGCATGTACAAACGCAATTGTTCACGCATACGATGAGGGCTTTTGGCGACGTCTTTTAATTTGGTTAAATTAGTTCACGGGATTTGTAATACATATGTACCAAAATTCATATTATATACTCTCAGGGTTATATATTGAAATTCCGAATCTTTTTCCTCATTTTGTTTCGGATCTCTTTAAAAATGTTAACATCGAATTTCGAAAAATAAGAGAGCAAAAGGGATTTGAAGAATTTTGAAGGAAATGATAGTTTCTAGCTTTAATTTCCTTCTCCTTCACAGCGAAAAACGCCAAGCGCAGTACTTGAAATAATTGTATTCCAAATCTAAATTCTGCCAACTAAAAACATTACTTTGTTTCTTTAGGACATCGAAACTGATTAATGATTTGTTCGGCGCTTTCCATAAGAAGGAAGCTTTAACAGTTGAAGCAGTCAAATTGTTGCTCTGTTTTTATTGTTTTGCACTGTAGCTTCTATATTGGCTAGTTCTTCTTTCACATCCGCCATTTTATGCCTAGATGGCAAAGAACTTTGAGGCCGTCCTTTTTACCTTTTGATTTTAATTTCAATGGTAAAAAATAGCACTATTTGAATTTTTTTTTGAAATTATGATAATAAAGTGGTGTTAGTAAAATAAATATAAGTAATTTGACAAGTTTTTTTCCCTTGCTGCAAACATAGGTCTATTTGTAAAGAATTCTGCTGTTCGCTATAGCCTTTTCCATTCGGTACAGTAGTTAGTGACGCTGACTACGGTACCGTAGGCCCTGGGTTTAAGTCCCGAAAAAGGCATAGATGTTTGAAATGTATAGTGCCTTCGCGGCATGGGAATACTCTAAATAGCCACCGAGCCGCATGTCCTCTCGTGAGGTTATTGGAAGGGGGAAAGAAGTGGGAGGCCCCTAAACACCTCCAGGGTGTTCTCCCTCAGATTTGGGGTGGAACCGAGCAAAGTCGTTCGGTCGCCTGCATGGTGCTCAAAGCTAAGGCTAACGATAGGCGTACAAATCTAGCCCTTCACCGTGATGAATTTCTTGAACTTCGATCTGATGTTACTATCGATCATGTGGCATAAGTAATGACAACACTGTTCGCAATAAAGATTTAAAGAAAGCATGAGAATTTTTTTGTATTGGAAAATTTACAGAGTAAATGCATTTTGCTTAGGTTCTATCGTGTTCCTTTGTGCTATTGACATCCTTTCCACAAAAATCTTACGAAGCCATTTCATCAATTTAGTTTCCTTACGAGCCGTTTATCACGATAGACTTACGAATAGTTCAACGGTTTCATCCACAAAATAATCACACTAAATAATATCGACGGTCAATCGATTGAACATCAATTTGAGGATTATGGTTGTACAGTGCAAAACGCTCCAGTTGCGAAGCTAAGCTCTCTCCGTTTAACTTTTTTTTATGCTTCTCGTACTATTTAAAATTTTCCAGATCACTTAGCCTCGATTTTTGAAAGGAAATACTAATTAGTAAGACTAAAACTGACTTTCTTTGAGAACGTGGACCACGCAGCGGTTTTCAATCTTATAGCAACGAAAAATTTTTGAGTGATACCTTGGAGAGACCTTGATTAAAGTTCCTATTGGCTGGTCGATTGCTGCAATGGGGGCGATGATGATAGAGGCGGAAAACTGTAGTTATCATCGTTGATGAACTGGATGGAATGCCTAGGCCTGTCGGCCTCTAACCTCCTATCAGGTAATTTTGAGATGCCTTTGACGAGTTCTACCATTGCCCAGTTTTAGGAATAAATCAGTTTAATAATGAGAAAGTTCCGTAGATTTTAAAAATTTAAGCTACTTGGATGTGAGATTAAAATAACTATTAAAAATATAACTTTAAAAACAGTGAAAAAATCATTGAAAAATGCGAGAAAAGTGGGCGGAGTTATCTTAGCCAATCCGAGTGCAGCAAAAACTGACTATCAGAAAAGGCGGGAAAGTGATCTTGGGGAAAAATTAATAAAGTAAATAAATTAATTGAAATCTGGATTGACCAAGATGTCTCTTGGTCTTTTTACAGAAAAGTGAGAGAAGTAGGGGGAGATTTCATTAATAGAAGCATTATCTGAGTCGTCTATATTATTGAAAAAGTTGATAGCAAGTTTTCGTATGGTCTGTCGAATAGTTGGTATATTGCAAGCTATTCTTAGATCTTTATTTCGCATATACCAATGAGCATTGCAAATTTGTCTTATTATTAAATTTTGAGCAGTTTCAAGTAAATTTATATTAGTTTTTGCTGCATGTCCCCATACAGGGGAGGCATAGGTAAGTAATGGTTTCATGATCAGAGTATAGATAAGCAGTTTGTTATGTCTATTCAATTTAGACTTTCTGCAGATAAGGGAGTAAAGTTTACGCGTAGTATTTTTAAATTTATCTCTAATATATGTTATGTGTTGTCGGAAAGTGAGGTTTTTATCAACGATTACACCAAGATACTTGGTGTGTTGAGACCAGGGTATTCTTTGATTTTGTAGAATAATTTCAGGGAGGTTTCCTTTTTGAAAGAAAACCGCTTCCGTTTTGGAAGAGTTTAAAGCAATCTTCCACACGGAAAACCAGGTCTCCAGGTGAGCTAGGTGTTCATTGATATTTTCGACTAGTGTGTCGAGGTTTCTGTGTCTGCTGAGTATGGCTGTATCATCTGCATACATGCATATTATGGTATTAGAATGTTTAATAATATCATTAACGTAGAGGTTAAAGAGAGTTGGTGTCAGAATTGACCCTTGGGCCACCCCAGCGTTAATCTTTTTAAGTTGCGAGAAGGTACGATTAATTTTTACAGTGAAGGAGCGATCAGAGATATAGGAATTTAACAGGTAAATAAGAGGGGGCGGGATTTTATAGGTGTTTAATTTAAAGAGTAAGCCAGTATGCCATACTCTATCAAAGGCTTTTTGAATATCAAGGAAGACCGCGGCCGTGCATTCATCTTTGTCGTTTCCTTCCTTAATAAATTCAACGACTCTGAGAAGTTGATGTGAGGTGGAGAGACGAGGTCGGAACCCGTGCTGCTCCGGAATCAGGATATTTTCTCTTTCGAGATGGTCGTTGAGTCTGGCTAAAATCACTTTTTCAGTCAGTTTACTAAGGACAGGAAGTAGACTTATTGGTCTGTAGGATTCGGCCAAAGCCGAATTTTTATCTGGTTTTAGGATCGGAATAACAACCGCAGTCTTCCAAGACATAGGAAAGTATCTTAAAGTTAGCATATTATTAATGATGTTAGTAATCTTGAAAATAGTGAGGCGCGGTAATTTTTTAAGCATTTTGTTAGTGATCCCATCTCTCCCCGGGCACTTTTTGATTTTAATCTTTTTAATGATCTGAATAATTTCAGATGGGAGAGTGGGAAAACTGTAGTTAAAGATGAAGTTCTTGCAACGCCGAGCTTAAGTAGGAGAGCTCTGATTGGACGAGAACCCGTCCTGAGTTAATACTGTATTGGCTGCCCGAAAAGGGATAACTGTTAAAACTATAATGCCAAATTTTAAAAGACTACATTTAGTTTCTTTGTTGGTAATATATGAAAGCGTAAATATAAATTAAAAGCTCAAATAACAATTGCATTTCCGACCACAGCTAGACAAAAGTGTTACGCAGGGGCGTAGCTATCGCTCAATCAGTCATATCCACGATACGGGTCCCAACATATGTAACAAAGTTATTAAACTTTAAAAGGGTCCAAAAAGCAAGAAATTTTTGATTCAGAGTCCACTTAGGTCTGGCTACGCCAGTGGTTGTACGTTTATTAATATTCCAAGGGAAGTATTAGAAAGCTCATATATCAGAAAGGTTTTAGTACACAGCAATTCTACTAAATCTGAAGTTATGAATATTAACGTAATTATGTTTTCTTTTGTATAGTATAATTTTCCTCATACTCCAGTGAAAATATTTTTGGACGAGAAAACAACTTTTAACAATAGATGGAGGTATGGAAAACTTTATTTATGTAACTTTATTTATTATGTCTTTACTTAAGTTTTTAATCTATTTTATTATTCATTTCCCGTCTTTCAGTTCTGATTCCCATTGCAGCAACTGGCTGTCTCTCCATTGCCGACTCCCGTCTAGCGGCCATTTTGAATTCGCGAGGAGAATGTCCTACGGGAGTTCTATTTTCTTCCACATGCTTTGCATCTATAAACACAATAAAGTTCGTTCTAAAAAGCTAAAGGCAAAGCAAGTTTATTTGGTGTTACATCTTAACCCCGATATTTGAAAATATTTCTTAAACATCTAAAAACCCACAAAGAAATAATTAAAATAGACATAACATAAAGAAAACCTTTCTTCATATTTTGCTCTCTTGGATCCACTTTGTTGCAATCAAATCGATGTACAAGTCTTAGACTTGAGTAGGAAAGTAAAATTTCCAACAATTCAAAATGGCCGGTAGATGTGTAAGCCCTAAGTAAACATTAAAATCTCGTCTTCTGTAAATGGCTAATTAAAAAAATTGGGAAAAATTTTATATATGTTATCTTTTATTGCAAGTTTTTAAATGTTAACAGAGTATATTTTATACAATACAATCTGATAACAGAAAACAACCATTGCTATGAATAAAAACAACACCTTACGAAAATATTTTATGTATATGGTATTCAAAAAGTGGCAATCGAAAATATTTCGAAACGATATTAAAGTGATTATAATATTGGTACGATGATAACAATTGATTTTTTCTTTTTCAGAGAATGTGGTCACGAGGAAGAAAATTATAAATTTCCAAAACAGTTTCGCCCACAAAAAGTATTTTTCTTTTTAAATAGTTATTTTCGTTGGGTTTTTTTTCCTTGTAGAAAAATGTATAAAATTAATAATTAATTTTAAAACTTGAGTCTGTTTTGGAACTTGCAATAGATATTTCAGTGTTTTAGTGATATTCAGCCAGAAGAAAGTGCGAGATTTCTATTCAAAAGTTATTATGATGCTTAAGGAGAATACGTAGCAAAGAAACACATTTTAAAATATTTTAAGGCTTGATAGAAATCTTAAATCATTATAAAATTGCAATGAAAATTTTACCCTTAATATATTTCTGTTTGCTTAATAAACTCCAATGTTAGAGAAATTGAAAAATAGTTAATAAAGTTATCGACAGTAATTAGTTTAAATACAAAAGTTAAAATGCTTCTTTGTAGACCAATCAACCCCGAGAAAATATTTAACTCCTCCCATGACACGTGTTATTCTATGATCTTATTTTTCCTAAGCAAAGAATAACATATTGCTCCAGTAGATGGTCAAATTGCAGTATTAGATAGACATCCTTTGCTTAAACTCAACTTTTCACTCTTCTCAACAAATCTTTACCACCGCTCCCGCCATCAAAATGGCAGAATTACAGATTCAAAAGTTGGCAGCCATGACACACAGAATTTCTTCCATTCATCCATAGGATTTGGAATCACTTGCTCTATTTCTATGCCTTTTGTATTGAAGTATTACAGAAAGCGCGCACAGCCGCTACTTTTTTTTAAAAAAATTTTTAATGAATATTTAGTTTGGCATAATGTCTTAAACATTATAAATAAAATCATGAAGATCGTTTCGTAATTATGTAACTGAAAATAAACATTCTTATTTTCTTTAAAGACTTATTAAAAAGTAACTCTTTCCAGAACGTTTCTTCGGATCCATCAAACCAGCAGCCACCTATTGAAAGGATTAATCAAAAATACCAGTTTTCTAATGCCGAAAATGATTCCAACCAGGATTTGACGCCGTAAGCAATCAATTTAATGCTTTATATTGTATATAATCTCTAATGTAATGCAAGATTATAAGTCTCAAACTGATGATACTGTTCAAACAAAAAATGCACTGATACTAAAATTTTTTCTTACTAGCCATTCTGAATTCGTACACTTAATATTCTCACATCCTAGACCATTTCTTCTTTCCTTTTAAAATCTAGATTAAAATGTTGTGCAATAAAGATTGCAATTGAAAGAACTAATATTTTAACAATATTTCAGTAAAATTACATTTTCTCATCAGTTTTTGAAAGTATTTTCAGCACTTTTTAAAGTTCCGAAGTAGTGCAGATAAATCATTAAAATACACATAAAAATGTTTTTTGTTTGCTTTTTTTAACTAGAAGGAAAATTTTGAATTTTAGAAAAATCTCTGTGTGTTACTTTTCGTTTTTTACAGAAATGTGTCAGAATTAACATTATAATTAACAAATACAAAATGGCTTTAAAGAAAAAAAAAATTCTCCTATCAAAGTCATTTTGAATTCGTAAACGGTTTGATTATGCGAGAATTATAATTTCCATTTCAAACTTAAGATTTTATGTTGATTTAAATGAAATACAGTGCAGTAAAAGGAGAATTCTTTCCATTTCTCAAAATATTTTATAGGCTTAAAGATTCGTTTATCGATTTTCAGATCTTTAACTTTAAAACTCCGCAAGAGAAATACAGAGAAGCCGTTATTATTATTCGTTCCTTTGGATGCACCTTTTACTCAATTAATACACTTAAAAAAAATCTAACAAGCAAAACGTCCTCAACACATGGGACGTAAGGTTTGATTATTCGACAGTCCCATGACAAATGCAATCACGTACTTCCTGCCATCTAGTTCCGGGATGTCCAACAACGCGGACCAACGCGGTCCGCCGACTCTTTTTTAAAAAATTTAAATATCAGGTTTCTAAAGTTTTTCATTTTCAAAATTTTTTATGGGAAATTTATACACATATATATAAATCTATAATGTATTTGCCTGTTACCTGTTTTTGTTTTAAAATAAATCCTTTTTGATAATAGAAATGTCCTTTAGATTAAAATAGATTTATATTTTATTAAACAGTTACATTTGATTTTACTATAATAAATTACCTTTTTAATAAATTCCGAATTGCATTATGCATATCCTTTATTATGGATGGTACATAATTCTTTGTGTATGCGACTTTCATTTCTTATTCTCCTTTTCTGTTTGGAGTGCCCAAAAAGCAAGAGGCAGTCAGAGATTTTTATAAAGTTTAAAAAATATTCAGGACAGTTAAGATGAAGGGCAATGTATACTTGACGAAATGAGTGACGAAAGATTAATTCAAAAGGAACGCCGTAATTTTCAAGAAAATGGCAACTGTAATATTTTAAACATCATTGTATCATTGCATTATTATATTATGTAAACATTATCATATTATCTATGTCTGAATAAATCAAAAATAATGAAAACAATAATAATAATTCATTCTGTTTGAAATTTTCACTCCAATAAATGTTTTTTTGTTTCCAAATCTGTTATAAAGGTACATATTTTTATGTGCGGCCCGTGAGACTGTAATGTTTTTCCGAAATGGCCCGCAAGGTCATTTGGGTTGGACACCCCTGATCTAGTCCGTGTGCGTCACTGTTGCCAGGTTTTATTTTTCACCGATTCTTTTTTTCAGAAAGTACATCTATTTGGTAACGATAATAAAATGCTCAAAGAGAAAAAGATTCATGATTTTCAAAATACACTAAAAAACAGAATATAATTTTTTTTAGAAAAAATTCCAGCGAGTATTAATGTCAACATATTTCAAATTGTTTATGTGTAAGTTGAGTAACAGGTACTAGGGACTGACAAGTGAGTGAATATTAGCATCGCACTGTTCAGCTACATGAGGGCTTTTGGCGACGGACCTCGATATTTTGAACCATGGTCAACGAAGACGACACCTTGTGACACCCCACCCACTGGGGGTATCATCTCGTCACCATCCACGCGACCTATGTTTGAGGGAATGAAAGATGGACCACTCAACTCAAACATAATAAAATTAGTTTATTATGATCTTAATTTATATTCAATAAAACAACACTAGTCTAAGAGGCTTAGGATCAGGAGTAATACGACGTAAGCCGTAATTGTGACAAATCGCGCAATAAACCCTTGAATCTATATTTATAGCGGATTTCTTACCTTATTAAAATCCACTCTAGCTCAATCAAACTGTCTTACCGCACCGCTATTTCCTCGGCGAACAGCCACGGTCCTTATATCTTTAATGTCTTCTTCGATCCAACTTGATCTGGCTAAGGGGATACTCTTCTGGTCTCGGACCCACTTTAGAAATCAACTTGACCGGCCCTATTAGACCAACTCATAGAATACACTTGGACTCTTCTCCTAGATTCTCCCCTAGAGCTTAATCTCACATCGCTTAGCTTTCCTTCTCCACTTAGAGCTCAACGTTCCAACATATGCAATTCCTAATCTATCTCCTTGGAAAGAATGGCCATTCTGACCCCAAAGATATCCCAAGAGGATTATTAGAAGTACCGATAAAGCCCCGTCACAACCTGAGCTGGCACCCCAGCTCCTAACTACCATATTGAGCTCTCGACAGATTTAACGTGCATCGCTCCCCTACACGGTGGGTCTTTAGTGGTACTGGGCTCAACTCATGACATGCCAGCCACGATCCGATACTTTGACCACTAGGCTACCGCGGTCAAGTGACTAACAAATATTGAACCTTTTGTCACTTGAAAGCCAAAATATAACTATGAAACTAATGAACCAATAAAATAATTCTGAAAAATGTCGAATAAAGATTTTGAAATGTAAGTCATTTGTTTTTAATTTAGTCTTGTTTTATTTTTTAGCTCAACATCAGAGGGACTCAAACATGCAGATTTGCCACTTCTTGAAGTACGTAGACTAGTTTCAGGTAACAAGAAATATACAAGGTAGGATCCTGGACTGAGCCTATGACGTGAAAAAGTTCTGCAATAGAGTGACTACGATAACGTTTCTGCGTTCTTCCCCTTTTCTAAAAGTAGTTTGTCCTAAGTCCGTGGCTCCCCACGGCGTCGTATTTTGTTAGCGGGAGCATTTAGCAACCAGCGATTGAAGGAAATGACGTTTGTAGAGCAGAGAATGAATATCAAATTTTGTAGATTGCTATGGAGACTTTCGAAATGTTGAAGTATATGTACAGCAGAGATACGTAATCGTGAACACAAACTTTTGAGTGGCATCGACGTTTCAGGGAAGGCAGGGAAAGTGTCGAAGACGGCGAACCCTCTAGACGTCCGCAGACTGCCTGAAAACTTTGAAAAGGTTTCTGCGGCGGAGAACAAGACGAGGTGAAAATGAAAACCACTCTTTCGTCCCATCTTCCCCCATTGCGCCCCCTGAGACCTCAGAACTGGCGCATCGTTGATTCTACTCTTCGGATGAAATTAAAAGTGCAGACATTAAAGGACAATGGATTCCAGAAACGTTTCAAGGACCTTTACAAGCGTATTGTTACTTAAGAGTACGGATGTGTGTTTCAGCAATTTAAGTGGTAATATTTTTTAAGTTATAGACTCAGTCCGGGAACTACCTCGTATATATATGTGTGTGTGTGTGTGTGTGTGTGTGTATGTATATGTATATATGCATACATATAAGTGCTTTTTTAATAATTACGCTAATTATTGTATGAGCAAATTCCTTTCAAACTTTTTTCTCGCCTGAAATGTATAAAAAAGGGGGCAATCTTAATAAGAAGGTGCTAATCTAAAGTACTGAATCATATACGTTTGAAACCATGTATTAATTTTTTCCTAATTGTATTCAAATTTAATATATAATTTTTCCAATGTAAAGTTTTTATTGTGAGTTAACTTTATAAATTTAAAATGTCATTAAAGTCGTAGCTATAAATTATATTTCTTTCTCTTTTGAATATTCCCTATATAAAAATATAATTTACTTACTCTATCCTAACAAGATCAAGTATGTGACTTTCTTAAGGAATCTAATAAAAAATCATTCTATTAAAAGAATGTTATAATTAGCTTCCCCCATATTTTGGACGATTTTTCAATTCCTTCTATTATCTCACTCTCTCTCTCTCTCTTGATATTTATATATGTATTTATCTTGCTCAAATTTTCAATCGTTAATAGAATTCTTTCCATTCATCCAATTAAGTTCAAATACATTTTTTAAAAAATTGTAAAGGATGACACTTGATGTTAATACAGTCTTTTTTAAATATTAATTCATTAATTACCGGTTAATTAATTAAATTAATTACCGGTTTTCGACGCCAACTTCGTCTCCATTGTTGCAGCAATGTAACTGTGAAAACAATGACAAAAGTTGGCATCGAAAACCTATTTTTCAGCCAAACCGGGTGTGCATTGTTACAACAATGCAGACAAATCATAATCTTTTTGCAATTCCTACTATTAGTTCACTCTTTCTTCCTATATATATATATATATATATATATATATATATATATATATATATATATATATATATATATATATATATATATATATATATATATATATAAAATATATATATATATGTATATATATATGTATATATATATGTATATATATATACTATATATATATATATATATATATATATATATATATATATAAAATATATATATATGTATATATATATGTATATATATATGTATATATATAACTATATATACATATATATATATATATATATATATATATATATATATATATATATATCGTTCAAATTTTAAATAGTTTCTATTCATCCATTCAAAGTAAGAGAGAACTGACTCAAAACTTTTTTTATATTACTTGTTTTTTTATTTCTATCGCTTTTTGTTAGGTTTTTCTATGAAAAAAAATTTGTATGATTATGTACCTGATACAAATTTTATGAAGCAGATATGTAAGGCATAATTTTAAGTATCACCACAATTACATTTTTTTCTATAGTTATAGTATACAGGATGTTATCGTATTCGACTGACAAATTCAGAGGTGCTATAGTAGGCAGCAAGGGAACGAAAAATCCCCATTGAACATTAGGACACAAACCACTTTTAGAGGGAGTAATTTGCAAAAAAAGGGTGTGATGTCGAGTGGAATGAAAAGGTGCAATAGCATGTAAGAAATACAATTATTAGACGTAAAGTAATTTTACAATACAATACAATGTATCCTAGTTTGAGGTCAGAAATGCAACGACAAGGGATTGCTCGAAATTGCGGCACAGCACAGCCAACGGACGAGTTATCGGACTCGTTCCGGTGTTCTGAAGATGACAGCTGAAGCAACGGAGGTCTGTGCCGTGAGATCTTTTCCTGTAATCCCAAGTAATTTAAGATGAGCTCCTTCCAAGAGTCAGAGGGGAGGCTAAACAATAGGTCTGACCCTGGTATATGTAGCAGAGGTGGTTTCGCACCGCAATTGGAAAATGTGCTAGTATACCACATGCTCTGGTGGCCTTACAGCATCTCGTGTGCAAAGTAGGCGCTCGAAATCCCTGCTTTCGCTTGGCCGTCGTCGACCCCTTGTTCAATGGAGATTCCCTGCTGCCCCTCTAAATTTGTCAACACTTGTGACTCAAGTATTTTCATTCAATACTTTAGGAAAAATCTAACGAAAAAAAGCTCATCCCTGACTCAGCGTACGAAGCAGAAATAACTCATGCAAACTTTCTGGACTCCACAAGTAAGTGCCCTTTTTAAATCTCTTTTACGGGAAGCTTAGAAGCGGTGACCAAAATACTTTTAGGGTCATAGATAAGAACTACTTTAACACTTAGGAACTGGATTCTAGTTGAATCGACGGCTTGTCGCCAATGGGACGAAATAAATGCATTAAGTTAGCCAAAAGAGAAAATGTAAGCTTATTGGAGACTAATTTTTTTCAATGGTAATTTCTAAGGGTTCGCATTATTTTACAGCAACAGATTCCATAGTACCGGGGTGGAACGAAAAGTACTACTAAGACACTTTTTTTATGTTTTATTGAATGAAAAAGAGAGGGGGGGAGTTGCAATTGAATTATTTATGAATGAAAATGTGGTTATTTCCAAGCATGAATGTCAGAAAAAAGGAACGAAAATTCAATTTATTTACAAAATTACCCGTCTTCTGAGGGTTAAATTTGGAATCATACAAAACGTATGAAACTGCGATCTGTGATAGGATACATTTTAAAGGCATTTTACTTTATTCTTTTAAACATTGTGCGCTCTTTATGAACCCAATTTAAAACGGTAACTAATAAGAATTGATTCTCGATACACAGCCATGGATTAGGTCTATTTTTTGAACGCTTCCCTTTCTAGTATGCATCATGCTGGGGGAAGAAAGGATAAGTTGTTACATACAACTCAAAGATAGCTAGAATAGTTGAAAGTTGGCAATAAGTTTCAGAAAAATGGAATCTACAAATTTCTCTGCTTACATACTTATTATACCTTTGAAGAGTGAAGAGTAGCTATTAAACAAAAATCAGAGGATCATGCAAAAAGAGATTTAAAAAGTATATATAATTTTAATGAAGCAAAAATGAATTCATATATATATTATGTTTTGGAGAAATTCTTGGATTGAGAGAGACAGGAGAAGCAGCCGTTTGTCCTATTATATTTAATTTCAATATTCAGTAAAGAAGTCTGCACCCCCCAAGCCATGACAAAAACGAGAGCTCTTCTAGCGTTGATCAGCAGCGAGTGAGTCCTTAGTACACGTGTCTTCTTTAAGTCCGGCGAAAGTAGAAGTCAAAGTTCCTATGCGAGAGGTGGGTTGAGTTGTCCTGGTAGGAAGTTTACCCCAACTGACACTTGAAGGGCTGGGGATTCATCCCAATTTCCCCCCCACGCATGGCTCTTACAACAACAGGGACAGGATCACTGACGACACAACGATGACTGAAAACTTAGGTATATTGTTTTTTAAAACTTTTATGAATTATTTTGATAATCGTTATGGCGTGGAGTACCTAATACTATGTTACACAAATACTCAAAATATTTCCGATTAAGTGGTTACAACCGAAAACAACAATATCACAATCACTAATTATTACAGCAATATATTGTTGATATTTACAAAGCATAATAACATATTTCAAAAAAATACAATGATATACTAATGAAGATGTTAAACAGATATGAAACTCAATTTGTCTCAACTGGAAACAAGGTATATTTTCACAATTGTAAGTAACTTGTTTAAAACGTAAGTATACAAAAGCAGAAATTGAGTTTTCATTCATGACTTAAATTAAATTATCAGGGGAATATATATATATAGAAACATCTTAATTTAGAAACATGGACAATTTGGGAATCTTTCCTCGCCAAAGAATTTGGTTTATTAATTTCATAAGTGACTTCCGAACATTGCTTTGTTATTTCATAAGGGCCAGAAAAAGGGGAGCTCAATTTCCTCGTATTAGGATACTGGAACTCTTCATACACAACAAGATCACCTGGGTTGAATTTTTTCCAATACAGCGAGCATCATATCTAATCTTATTTTTAATATGATAATCTATTGTTCTCTGCAAGGCCAATTCACGTGCTTCATCAACAGGTTCATAGTAATTATTCTGTTCTATAGGTGATTGATATGGCAAGAAACCAAATAGCAAGTATGCTGGGGGGTATTTAGTTATTGAGTGTGGAGTTGAGTTATATTTATTACACACTTGGTCTAGTAGTTTTGTCCAAGGAATTTTAGTAGATGAAGCATTTACCTTGCATTTAAGTCTAGTAACAAGAGATTGATTGACACGTTCATTTTTACCATTTGTTTGACGGTGATGAGCTGTAGTTAACAAATGTTTAATATTATAATTTCTAAGGAATTTTTTAAATCTGGAAGAAGTAAAGGCGCCATTTCTATCAGTTAATAATTATTCAGGAATTTGGATCTGAAAGACTTGTTTTAAGATATTTGCATAGGTTTCAGAATTTTCATTTTTTGAAAGAAAAGCCCACACATATCTTGTTGCATGGTCAATCACAATGTGCAAAATTTTTTTTTGTAGAATTATAATAGTTGAACCCTCCAACAGAGTATCCACAGTTATAAACTCAAAATGTTTACTGGTTGGTGGAACTTGTTGCAGTAACCCAAATTTCTTTTGTTTCCTTTTTTTGTTAAGCTGACATACCATGCAATGTTTAAAACATTCACTAATATCAGTTGTAATGTTAGGCCAATAGTATTGAAGTGAAATTAAATTCAACATTTTTTGAACACCAGGATGACCAAACTGCTCATGAGCTTGATTCAACAGTTTTAATCTTAATGAAAATGAAATAACTATTTTATGTAAATTTTTTTAATTACTATTACATCTTTGATCGCATGGTATTTAGGTCCACAAAGATTATCATTCTCTTTTGATGATTTTTAATTTCGTTAATGTCAAGCAAATGACTTGAATGTTGAAAGTGATGAGCAACCGGATGCCTGGATAACATATCTGCTTCAATGTTAGTAGAACCCTTTAAATATTTAATTTCATAATCATACATACTTAGCTTTAATGACCAGCGGAATAATCGATCTCTTAAATTTTTAACATTTTTTAGCCAAACAAGAGCTTGTTGGTCAGTATATATGATAAATTTTTTGGCCATGTAGGTAGTAATAAAATTTATCTAAAGCATCTATTATAGGATAATTTTTTTCGTAGTCTCTTAAGGTTCTAGAATGGTAAGCCATTGGGTGTAACACATTAGAGGCATCAGTTTGTTTCAACACAGCTCCAATACTTTTTTGTGATGAATCAACAAAAACATGACATGTTAAGTCAAGATCATACAAATGTAAAATCGGTTTCGTTATTAAACTTTCTTTTAGTTTCTCAAATGCATTTTGGCATTCATCAGTCCAATTAAATTTCGCATCCTTTTTTAATAACATACTTAATGGATATCTAAGGTCAGCATATTCTGGAATAAACTTATGATACACATTTATTGAACCCAAGAACCTTTGAAGTTCTTTTACATTATTTGGCGGTTTCAACTTTTTGATAATGTCGATATTATTATTATTTGGAGTAACTTTACCCTCTTCTATTTCATAACCCAGAAAGTTAATTTTAGTTTGGGCAAAGGCACATTTAGATAGTTTCAATTTAATATTTTCTTTTTGGTAAATGTCAAAAATTGTCTTCAGATGATTCCAATGTTCTTTTTCAGACGAAGCGAAGACTATGATATCATCGAAATAATTTCAAGCAAAATTAATTTTATACTTAGTTAATATTCTTCAAATTAATCTATTAAAAATTGCAGGTGCTACCTTAATTCCAAATGGTAATCTGAACCATTCATATAAGCCAAAGTTAGTGCAGAAAGCGAGTTTCTCAGTATCCTTTGGGTGAATGGGTACATGCTAATAACCGGAAGCTAAGTCTAAAGTTGAAAAAAATTTTGCTCGAGCTAACTTGTCTAATAAACTATCCATAATAGGCAATGGTTCAGAATCTGCTTTACATAAGGCATTTAATTTTCTGAAGTCTATACAAAGTCTGGTCTTTTTACCTTCATCGTGTTTAAAAGCTAAAGTTACTGGGGCTGAATAGGGACTATTACTTTCTTTAATTAACCCAGCTTGCAATAATTTCTCAGCTTGACTCTTAATTTCTTTTTCCTGAATAGGAGAAGTACGATAAGGTCTGAGAGGAACTGGTAAGTCAGATTTGAGTATAATTCTTTGAGGTTCAACTCTTAATTGACCTACATCATACTTGCCTTTAGAAAAAATTGAATCATAATGGGAAAGTATTTCTCTTAACTCACACCTATTCTCCATGACAATCTGCAGTAGAACATTTTGATCCTCAGAGATCTGAGAATGAGAAGGAGTTACATATGTTTCTTCGTTTATATGTAAAGAATATTTTTGTTCATTTTTGTATTTATTTATTTTATTTACAATATTTCCATTGTGTTTATTTGTAGATGACTGCAGTCAATTGTAAGGTAAAATTTTTATAGTTTTGGTAGTTCAAGTATAAGATAGGGTAAAGTGTGATCTACAACATACATCGTTACTAATTTAGAAATAGCACCTATTTTTAGATAAAATGAACACATATCTTACTCAGATTAATTGTACCCTGAGTTTGTTGTACAATTATGCTTTGAGCATTTTTCTTTTTTTAACTGGTGCTTACTTACAAAATGAGATATAATGGAGATGGTTGAACCGGTATCAAGGATACATGGTAAAGGTTTCTTTTTAATATATCCAGATCTCTCCAGTAATTGTGAAATTTGGGATTCTTCCGTTGGAGGGTCAACATTTGGTTGCATAGATATTTGAAGGGGTGCTTGTATTGCCGAGAGTTTGAATGGACAAGTTTGAGCCCAATGATAGTCATTTTGAATCCCCTGGCGTTCGCAAAATCTACACGGGTTAGGTGGTAAGTTACTCTGAAAGTGCATTTTCGGACTGTTAAACGTTCTAGGAGTTTGGTTAGGAACCTGGCTTTGTGCAAACTTATTTGGCCTAAACTGTCTAGGTTTCCAATTTTGGTAGTTTTCCCTAGGAACATTAAATATTGGGGTTCTACAATTTCTATGATTTTAAATTTTGTTCTGTTCACTGTTTTGAATTTTTAATAATTTAGTCGCGGTTACTATCCATTCTGTTGGGTGACTAGGATGACTTATAGTGAGTAACTGCCTTAAATTAAGGGGTGAGCCTTAATCCTTCTAATATCATAGATGTGGGTAAATTGAATTGTCTGCCGATTTCCAAGTATTGAGCAATTTCCTTTCCATTAAAAGTTTTTTGCGTGAAACCATTTAAACTAGTAATTGATGGCGCAAGATATTTTTCAGTTAAGTAACAAGTGAATTCCTCCCAATTGTTAATTTTATCATAACAATTAAAGTAATCCGTTAAGGCACTGTTCTTTAAATAGTTAGATATATTGGTAATTTTCCAAGAATCATCTAGGTTCAATTTTTGACATTTATCATTGAAGTATTTTAACCATGAAATTACTTGCATAGAATTATTTGGAACAAAAGCTGTTAATTGGTTTTCAGAAGTTTGAGTTTTTGATGTATCACTTTTTTTCGTCATATTTGTTTTTTTTACCACCACGTAACTGCATAAATAGTTTAAGAATAGAATAAATGAAATTAAAATTTACACCGAAAAACAGTATCAAAAAGTTTTACATATAAGCAAACGATCACAATTAAAAATAATTATACGCAATGCAATTTTTTTAAAAAAATGCATATACCAAAATATAAGAAATCAAATAAATATACCAAAATATGGGAAATCAAATAAAGATACCAAATCAAGCATTAACTTATTCAAACTTAATAACGAATGCAAGTCACACACAATTATAATTAATTTACCATAATATAGAATTCTAAGTAATTATTTTGTGAACTCAAAATAAATAAACTTACGAACTTGAAGCACTTGAAAACATCACAAAATTTAAGCATTGGAAAAGTAAGGATACCTTTGATTATTCAAAACGAAGTGTTTAAAAAAAATTTTCTTTTTTTTTTCTCACTACACACACTTTTTGGAATTTGAAGAAACGTACTGGTAGACTTTTGTTCTGTTGATTACACAATGGATTACTTGGAGAATTTTCTTGACACATACACATACTTTGAATTCTGTTGATTTTCGAAATGAAGTTTTTGAAGAAACTTTCTTTTAAATAAATCGTATTCCGATCTATGTAGCCGTACAAATTTTTACAAACTTCTATGTTGCGCTCTTATTCAATTTTTGAAGCAGTCATTTTTATTCTTGCCGCGTGTATAACAAGATAAACAGGTTTCACATCCTGCCGGCTTTTATCAAGTTTTGGAGAAATTCTTGGTTTGACATTTCGTTTGTCCTGTTCTATTTTATTTCAATATTCAGTAAAGAAATCTGCACTCCAAGCCCTGATAAAAACGAGAGCTCTTTCAGCGTTGATCAGCAGCGAGTGAGTCTCCGGCGAAAGTAGAAGTCAAAGTTCCTATGCAGGAGGTGAGTTGAGTTGTCCTGGTGGGAAGCTTACCCCAACAAGTGTACAGCTTTATGCCTCGGAAGATTCCCCTTCAGTGGCAGCATTTCTGTGATTTCTATACTAGGGTCGTTAAAATACTCATTTTCGAAGTTTCTTCCACATCTCTGTCCTGTCGGGCGGGTCTATTTTCTCGCCACTCTGCTCGGCGTTGCAAGGGTGTTTTCCGTGGATACAATTTTATCCCTATCGAAATTTTCCCTTTCTCTCTGGACACCCGTACTTCTCTCCGTGTGTGTTACTGAGCGATGGGAGTGATTTCTATATTTATGTCATTTAAATCCCCTTTTCAAAAATTTCTTTCACTTCTCTTTGTCACACACACACAGCCAGATTTTTTTTCCCTCCGTTCAACCAAGCGTTGTATGGTTTTTTCAAATTTCTGTTTTCGATTAAAAATTTACCAGTTTTGTCCTCAAGAAAACAGACAATGCACGAATTTGTTATTAAATAAATAATTTAGTAATAAATAATAAAACGCAATAGAGCTTTAATTCTTAAAAAAATTTTAATTTATATCAATTTTCGTTAAATAATGAATCAAAAAATGTCTACCGTTAGCTGTGAAACGGTTGCTTTTATCTGGAAATTTGATTTTTCGATTAAATATATGTAACTGTGAAAAAAGAACTAATGGGAGAAAGCCTAAAAATTTATTTACATTACATGTGTAAAAAAAGATCTAAAAGGAAATAGTACTATTTAATAAAAATAGGGTAGTATTTCCCGATATTTTAAAGTTTCTCATTAAATTATTTCTCTAAAAGAAAACTATCAATTGTGATGTATTATTAAAAACTAAGATTGTATTTATTATTTTATACATGAAACAATGAATAGTACTTTCTTAAGGAATCCGACTAAGTTCGGAACCGTGATTTTAAAAAAGCGTATAAATGGATAATTTTCATGATATTTAGTGTCACTTATATTAGAATACATGTATAAAATTGTTTTAAGGACATTTTGACAAAAAAAATTATTTAAATACAATATTTTGGCCAAAAATTAACTTGGAATAACCTTTTTTTCAAAATGTTCTCCTTTTGTCAAAAATGCTTCTAATATAATAATATTTTGCTTGTATATAGCTCAGATCTCTGTTCAGAGGCTCAACTATGGTTTTTAAAAAAATCCCATTATTTTCAGAGTTACGACCAATTGTAATAGTTATAGGCGTTCTTTTCGTAAAATTTCTCCCTTCTGTTGTCGTAAAACATGGATAAACCTACTTCTAAGTTATATGTTACAAAAATTCTAGTTGAGCCACTGTACAAAGATCTGAGTTATATACAGGAAAAATATTATTATAATAGAAGCAATTTTCACAAAAGGAGAATATTTTGAAAATGAATCATTCTATGTTCATTTTTTGTCAAAATATTGTACTTAAATAATTTTTTATTGTAAAACTATTCTTAAAACAATTTTATATACATTTTCTAATCTAAGTGACACTAAATATCATAAATATTATCCATTTATACACTTTTGCAAAATCACGGTTCCGAACGTAGTCGGATACCTTAAAATTCAAACTAATGGATTTGGAAAATTACTGGAAAATTCATTATTTACACATGCGTTAGAAGTGAAACTTCTTTGGCGACGTTGGAACATTGATTATTTGCTCTAATATTCCAAACTGACCGTGCACATGTCTCAATCGCCTAATTTGCAGGAAAAATATTCGTGGTGAATTGAGTCTTTCTGATACCAAATCCAAAGTAGGAAGGTATGCTGGAATTTCTGGGTATACAAATCTATTATATTCTGATAAATTTGGTATACTTTTACCACTTAAACTTGGTCGGCAATTGTAACATTCTTTAATGTCATCCAAATTAATTTCCAGTAAAATATTTTTCTGCTAAGCAACAGGCGTTCTCAAATCATCTCTAAACCATAATCTATCACAAATCAAACACCCGTGACCGAAAGGATTATCAACGAATAGCTTTTGAAAATCTTTGTGAGCATTTTTATGGGTGAGTGAATATTAACGGCGCACTGTTCAGCTACACGGGGTCTTTTGGTGACGGACTTCGTAATTTTGAACCATGGTCAAGTGACGAGGATGTCGCCTGAGCTGGCACTCCCCCCTCTCCTAATTACCACACCACACCAACAGGAAGACGTTTGATCTCTCAACAGATTTATCGTGCATCGCTCCCCTACACGGCGGGTCTTAAGTGGTACTCGGCTCGAATTCATGACACGCCAGCCACGATCTGATACCTTGACCACTAGGCTACCATGACTACGCATTTTTATGGAAATCATAGTCTTCGTAAAGTAAGATAGAATTTATTATCAATTCACATGCATCAGTTCCAACACGCACTAGACTTGTTGAGGGTTCTGTAGTTGACAGCAAAGGGTAGCTCACAAGGTCCATATTAATCTGTGATATCATTAGAAGAGTCTCAATTGCATTCCCATCCCTTAAACTTGGTATTAAGAGAGCATTTAGCAATGTTTTTTTCCGTGCTTGATATTCTCTGATCGAGATTTGGCAGTAGCACTTGAATTTGCACTATTTTTCTGTTTTTTTAGTCACCTTTTCGACTGGACTTAATGTTAGTTTTTCTTTTTTTTCTTTCTTTCACGAAACACTTTTGTTCTTTGTGCATTTGATTTAGGCATTTTGGCTGAAATTAATAATAATTCAACCTCAAATGAAAATTAAAGAAATAAATTATCCACCGAACACATCACCATGTAGCCAACAATCTAAAGAAAATTTCAAAAAGGCACGCTTTTGCTGCGAGAGCTATTTTGTCTACACCATAATGCTCACACTACAACTGATACGTCCATTGATATGGGGGGAAAGGACCCCTAATCGGTAGGTGGTCAAGTTGAGCAGTCAGAGTCGTGGGCAATCATCCAACTTTTTCACCCATATAACGCAAGTCACGCCAGGGCCGGCTCTAGCAGTTTTGCCGCCCCGTACAAAAACAGAAAATACCACCTCTCTCTCTCTCTGTGTATATATATATATTATTTTAAAAGATTTAAAGCAATTCGAAATTAAGGACATAATTACTTGTTATTATATCAAACAAGTGAAATGTAAGAGAAGGAATTTTCAATTTCTTCGAAAAATAGTCTACTGATGGTGGGGATCACAATCTTATATTTTAACTTATAGTAACTACACTCAGGACTAAAATTAAACATCTCCTGTAACTCTCTATCAGAACCTCTTATTACTGTTGTCCTCTTTTAGATAGCTGACACCGGACATCGTAAGGGTGAAAGGAATGTCCGTTGTGACTTCACTCCGGGATGTGGAGAAATTTACATGTAAAAGATGTGTGTGAAAATATATTAAACTTCATGCTTTAACATATATTCCCGCCTCAAACCCTTCCAGTTTAAACTCAAAAGAAAACTGTCATTAAATAAACAGAGTACAAAATAAAAAAATTAGATACGTTATAAATGCTATACCAAATTCACACCCAATAATATTTCCGAAAATATATCAAATTCTTTGTAACAAAAAAGTATTTTTCAAATTCGATCCAAATGCCGCACTTAAAATTTGCCGCCCCGGGCACGAGTCCGGATTGTCCGGCCCTAGAGCCGCCCCTGGTCACGCGGTGTGTGTCCCTGCTCTCTCCTTACCATGGCAACGATTCGGGGGGATGGGAGGAAGACAACTTCCGTTCGCTTTTTCACTGTTATGTGAAACTGGGCAATTTTCTCATTCACTCTCAAACGCAAAAAAGTTGCACTTCAAAAACTTCCAAAAAGAAAACATCTTTATCTGACAGAAAAATCTTTTATCTGCTTACGTACTCTCCGTAAGTTGTTTTTCCGCACATGAGGTATAAGCGCTCAACTCGTGTGTTCTGAGCAAGCTTTCCCATAATTAACTATTGCTGGCATTTGGCGATTTTTTCCAATTTTTTTTCGTTGTATTTTTACTGCTCCCCAAGACTGAAAAAACAACTAAATCTAACAGAGCAAAAACAGAATTTTTATCATCAATACCTCGTTGAGAGATACTAAAATTTTATTATTATAGTCCTAGCAGTTCGAAAACGGGAAATTTGTCTATCAATACGCCTCAATAACTCTCCCCGCTTCCCACTGGGGTTGATTTCCGTAAAATCCATTCTAAGGGGAACTCTATTCAAATAAAGAAACGTGCTCAACAAATTTCAAGTAAATGGGTTAAATTCAAAAACAGGAAACTTTCTATAACACGCCTTAATCCCTCGCAACCCCACTCCTTTGGGGGTCCGTTTTCGAAAAACTCTTTGTAAAAGGAACTCTATTCCATGAACGGAACATACCTTCTAATTTTCAAGCAGGTGGGTTATTGGTTGAAAAGTGGAAATATTTATCTATTACGACCTTAAAACCACAAAAACCATTGGGAATCAATTTTCCCCAAAACAATTTTGTAGGGAATGTCTACTCTATGAAGGGAATCCGTTTATCAAAATTCAAGACTGTACGTCTAATATTTTTAAAACAGAAATAATTATCTATAACGCCCTTTAAGCCCCCGCAACGCCACTTAGGAAGCAATTTTCACAAAACCCATCTTATAGCGGATCTACTCAATGAATGGAATCTGCTTACTCATTTTCAAGATTTTACTTCTAATAGTTTAAAAAAGGAGTTAATTGCCTATAACGACCCTTAATTCTCTACAACACCACTTGGGAGTCGATTTTGACAAAATCCATTTGATAGCGGATCTCTACTCTATAAAAGAAATCCTGTAACTAAATTTCAAGACTGTACGTCTAATAGTTTATAATGGAAATAATTATGCATAACGCCCCTTAAGCGGCCCCAACGGCCCTTGGAGGTCGATTTTTATAAAACTCATTATGTAGGGAATCTCTACTTTATGAAAGAAATCTGTGTACCAAGTTTTTTTCAAGACTGTACATCTAATAGTTTAATAATGGAACTAATTACCTATAACACCCCTTAAACCCCCGTAACGCCCCTTGGGGTTCGATCTTTGCAAAATTAGTTCTTAGCTGATCTCTACTCCATGAAGGGAACCTACCTACCAAATTTCAAGTCTGTAGGTTTAATGGTGCCGGAGATATCGTGATTAGTCAGTCAGTCAGTGAGAGAGAGAGAGAGTCGCTTTTCTCCTTTATATATATAGATATACTTCTATAAACTGTCGTTGAAATAAGATTGTATGAATGAAACTTCTTTAAAATAATGAATCATAAATAAGGGGTTGTACATCTGGTTACTTTTTTGCCAAAATTTGTCATTCTGTTTAGTTTCCAGTATGAAGTAAAATTCAAAATATGAACTTGAAACTAAACGTAAAAATCTAACATATGTATAATATGATTCAATATACACTGCTGGACAATTGCTAAGGACGGATAACACTATCATCCATAGCAACCACAAAATGAAAGGAAGCAAAATGGGGAAAATTAGAATAAGTGCGGGATATTAGTAAGAAGGAGTATGAGTATGCAAATTTTTTTTCCACGTCTGTTCATCACGTGATAGCGTTCATAAGAGCTTTAAAGGTTTTGACGTGAGTGGACAGTTGTTGTTTCAAGTCAAATTTTTACAGGAAAGATTTAATAGACGAACTTGGAATTTTTGCCATGTCTTCCCGACATCACATAGATGATTTTATGCGTGGCCGAATTATTGGAAAGATCGAAGAAGGGCGAAAAATAACAGATGTTGCCAGGGAGTTCGACATCGCTCACAGCATTGTTTCACGGCTGTGGAAGTCATTTAAAACTACTGGAATGTGTAGTAGACGGCACCGGGGAGGTCGTGTTAGAAGTACGACGCCTGCAGAAGACAGATATATCGTCCTATCAGCAAAAAGGAACAGGCGCACCACAGCTCAGCAGGGGGCAAATCAGTTTCTTGCTGCCTCAGGAAAGCAGATCTCCCGAAAAACTGTTGCCAGACGTTTGAGGGGAGGAGGACTATACGCACGCAGACCTGTTGTGTGTGTCCTATTGACCAGACAGCACCGTACTGCCCGTTTGCAATGGTGTCGTGAGCATCACAATTGGACTGAACAGGACTGGGCATGCGTACTATTCTCAGATAAGAGTAGGTTCAGTCTGTCATCGGATTGTAGACGGCAACTGATCTGGCGCGAGAGTGGTACTGCTTATCGTCCAGAAAATATCCAGGAAAAGGACCGATATCCGACATGCAGTATCATGGTGTGGGCCGGCATCATGATCAATGGCCGCACGCGCCTACATGTGGTTGCGAATGGGACTATGACGGGCCAACCATACATTGATGAAGTTCTACTTCCTCATGTTCGTCTTTTCCGTGGTGCTGTCGGTGATAAATTTGTTTTTATGGACGACAACGCAACATATCATCGAACTCTCGCTGTTCAGGATTGTCTAGACAGCGAGGGTGTTCAACGTCTCGTATGGCCAGCGCGTTCTCCAGATCTAAACTCCATTGAAAATGTGTGGGATGCTTTGGGGAGGCAAGTTGCTGGTCGAAACTATCCTCCGACAAACAAGAACACCCTCATCCGTGCACTCACAGAGGAATGGGATAAATTGCCTCAACAGCTGCTGGATAATGTTGTGCAAAGTATGGTACGACGTGTGGAATGTTGCATCACACTCCACGGTGGACATATCCCGTACTGATACCTTTCTTAAGGTGCCTGCTGACTTTTAGATGCATTGTTCCATTTCTCCGTACGCAGATCAAATGAACATTTTTTTTCTTTCAGATGTTTCACAGCTTTTGTACTTTCCAGAACAATAAACATTTTTTATTCTAATGTCTGAACAGTGTGGTAACTATATTTTATCCTACTAGGCCTCATGTCTCGCTTAATGTTATGCTACATAACAATTTGTGATCCGTCCTTAGCAATTGTCCAGCAGTGTATTAGATTTCTTTGCATTACTTATCACTCCATCCTTACTTAATATTTTAGATGAAGCTGTGATGAACTTGGGATTTTATATGCCAACACGGTAAGCAAGTTCTTTATTTGCTTCGAGTTTAAATTCATTTTAAGTTTGGCATCAATGCATTTTTTTATTCGTATCAATAAATTAAAACCAATTAAATAAGTCTCCTTGATTCAGAAAACTTCATGAAAACTGTAAAAGAAAAACACTTCCCACTAATGGTTAGGATACAACGTGTGTGTTTTTGTCTAATTTGAAAGTGAATGAACATAGAAACAAGAAATTTGGAGGAAATGTGCTCGAAACAGTTTCTTATTGAATGCGACCCAGGAATTTGCATAAATTTAACACAAACGCAATTTACGACATAAAAATCTTTCTTAGTAAAAAATAAATCAATTCCTTGAAAAAAGCAGTACATCACAGTTTTGTGTGGAAAAGTGTTGAGGAAATAATACAAAAATGGGTTCTAATAAGAACTGTGTCTACCTCTAACTGTAATGAATTGGAGGCTCCAAATTTCCATGCTGCCAATTAAGTTGTAGGACCCCAAAAGCGTGTGTAGATCAGACATGGAGTAATTCTCGTTCCAAATTGTGAAACGAGCTTATAGGAAGACTTAAAACAGCCACGTGTTTTATCAAAGTAGCCTAAAATATCGGATTCAGGTCGGGAGATTGAGCTAACCATTCCATTGGTTCCAAATCTTTTGACCCTCAACAAGTACAGTTTGGTGAAGTCACGTACTGTCATACGTCAAAATGAAACCATTATCAATCACTGTGGCATATTGGTAACCTATCTTGTAATAAATTAATAAAAGTATCTCCCTAAGTTTCTCCCCAGCCCTCCCTTCTACAAAACTATATTTTCTTCCCCACCTCTTCTCGTCCTGAAGTTGGATTAATGTGGAAATTTGGAGAGTAAACAAACTCAGGTGTTGTCCTCGTCCCTACATCAAAATTCAATATTGAGAGGCCCGTTATTATATAATAACCCTTGTTCTCTTTTAAAATAATGAATAAACAATAAAATAATCCGTCTAAACAGGTTTTATATCATTTTGGGAAAGCAGAAATCTCCATTTCTACGCTCAGACTATAAATTGTAAAATAATTTTAAAATGATCTTCCTTTCCTTTTTTTTTAATTTCAGATTTTATACCATTTACGAGTGATGAATCTTCTTCTTTTAAATTGAGTTTTCATGTAAAGCAGAAAAAGGAACAAAATCATTTTCACAATTTTCTTTGATGTATTTTTGCACCATTTCGTAAATTTCAGTAGTTTGTCTTTATTATTGATATTAAAATTATTTAAATATACATCTTGCAGAATTTTGTATAGTCTTCAATGTATCTGTCTTGGCAACAAATTACTTTCCGTTTCATTATGAATTCCTTTTCCCAGAAGCCGTGCTGCACGCATGGGACGGGATCGATATTGGAAATGGTGAATTTACTGATTACATTTCAAACACACACAAATATATATTTCGCTAGAGATGAAACTGTGAATCCTCTGATCATCAAATATAATCTTCTTTAATTCGTAGATTTAAGCTAGAAACCAAATATTCGTACAAATTCAATATTAAGATCTGATAATCGATACTAATAGAGTGACCCACATAAAAGGGGATTTGGAAATACCTAAAACGTATAGTACAGTAGAACGTCGTTTATCCTAACGTTTATCATCCGGAGCGTCAGATAACCGGACCAGTTTTTTTTGTCAACTGCATGCATTGTATACGAAAATGCATGAATGCACCACAGGGAGGAGAATACCGATGTCCAATGCATCCCAGGACTTCAGGAATGCGATGAAAATGCAGAAGACTATGGATTTCAAATCTTGACGAGATTGTGACTTCCGTGCAAGAAGCATCCGACCCTGTCGACTAGAAAACGGATGAAGACGAAGACAACAACGAAAGTAGCAAGGACGCTAACGCATTTTCTGTGTTCGAGACAGCTATGGAGGGGTTTGAACAACAATCAGAGTGCTGTCCTACTCAACTATCGCGGCTCAAGAGAATCAGAGACCTTGCAGTGAAAAAATGAAGGTGTACAATGGTACAGCTAAAAATAAATGATTATTTTCCACAATAAAGGTAAAATTGTGACATTTTGCACCTATTTTGCTTTTTCTTCAAGCCCGTTTCCCGCATGTGATGATTTTAAATATTCGTATAGTGTCCGGTTTCATGTACTGCGTCGATCGCATTCGGTTATCCGAACGGTGTCTGGTGCCAACTGATTCGGATAAAAGACGTTTTAATGTATTGCACGATTTTAAAAAATTGCGAAGTATAAAAAAATAGCTATACCGTACTACAAGCCATGGATAAGATATGGCTCTAATAATTAACCATAGCATTCATCCTTACTCATGATTAAAATCATATGCTCATCAAAAACTTCTTCCATGAAATAAAAAAGAATCTATTTCTTACGATTTCCTTTATTTACCAATCAACTTTAGGTGCAATAAAAAAAATAACGAAGATATCCTAAGCCAGTGGTCCCCAAGCCCCGGGGCGCGGTCCGATACCGGTCCGTAGATCAAATTATATCTGGCCGCTTAAGGAACAATAAATTAATTCCGTTTTGTTTACTGTGGTGTATTCAAGGCCGCGGTAGCCTAGTGGCCAGCGTGTCGTGGGTTCGAACCTTGTACCGCTGTAGATTCGTCGTGTACAGGGAGCTGTTGCACGTTCTCCCGTTGATGAGGTGTAGGTGAAAGGGGTACCAGCTCAGATTTCACTTGACCATGGTTCAAAATGATGAGGTGCAGCTGAATATTACGGCGTTAATATTCACTCACTGTGGTGTATTTATCCCAGGTTGGTGCGACTTTTTATGGAAATCACTTTATATTTCACATTAAATCCCCTTATATTTATTTTTTGGCTTAACTATTTTATTCTAAAGGTATGTTAAAATATAATTAAATTAAATCAACAATCGATGCCCCCCCTCAGCATGCCGTGGTAAAATGATCATACGTTGACCGATCCCAGGCGATCGAAAGATTTGGAAACATTATCCTAAGAGACCATTCCATGTCGCATCGATTTGTTTTCTAGTAAAACATTCCTTGTGGATTCGAGAAAGAGCAAGTAGATAGCCATATTATAATTACACTCCCCCTTTTGACTGCACACTTTCTCCATACAGCACCATTACCAATTCCATCAAAATTTTTGCCATCCTACCAATACGACATTACAAGGACTCATTAAATGTGACCACAACTCCGTTTTGATAAATACAAGCTAAAATATCCGGAATGGGTAGGAATTGATTTTATTTTATTAATGCTAAATCAAAGAGAAAAGGGTATTGGTGAGCCTCGATCACATGACGACGATGATACCATCCTCTCTCCAAACTTCCTCATCACGCCAATTTTAGAACTTTGAGCCATGATAGATTTAACGTGAGTCAGCCCAGGAATATTCAGCGGCATCAGTACTCGAGCTTACGAATCGCCAGTCGTGACCATGACCACTCGGCTACAGAGGGTACATTGGTCATTGCTCAGGAGTTGAATGTTTTTAACCTCTAGCTGTGTCGTTTTTTTTTCTTTTTATCAATATAGGTTCAAAAATTGCATATTTTTTTGTTACGCATTTCAAGTCTAAAAAAATGTATATTTTAGAGTTAAAATACACACTAAAAATTTATAAAAGTGTTTTCTATTTATCAATATAGGGTTAGATAAAAAAAAATTAAGTACATAAACATATAAATGAAAATATAAACGGGAGAAGAAATGCATCCCCACGGAGATCGTAAATTTTGTTGTTGCAGGCGGATGTGCAGCGAGATAAGGTTTTTTCTGCGAATAAAGTAAAATGCAAATCCGACGTTCTTATAAAATCTCTACTCACTCTTATTTGCTAAAAAGTTAATGAGATGCCTTTAATGATGTATAACAAATAAAACTCGAAACACATATTTTATTTATATAAATATTTATAATTATAAATGTGTTAGGATTATCTTTAATATTACAGCAGAACCTGTTTTTGTGCGGTCCTTTTTTTTATGCGATTTTATTTTTGTGTTGTGCGATCATTTTTTATGCTGTCTATGAATTTCGACAGCTTTGGTGCCACTGTAATGTTTTCTATCAATGCACATATCGTATACAGTTGAACGTTGTTTGTCCGAATTAATTGGAACTGGACACCGTTCGGATAATCAAATGCGATATATGAAACCGGACACTATACGAATATTGAAAATCATCACATGCGGGAAACGTGCTGGAAGAAAAAGCAAAATAGGTGCAAAATGTCGCAATTTTACCTTTATTGTGGAAAATAATCACTTATTTTTCGCTGTACCATTGTACACCTTCGTTTTTTCGCTGCAAGATCTCTGATTCTCTTGAGAAGCAGTAGTTGAGTAGGACAGCACTCTGATTGTTTCTCGAACCACTCCATGGCTGTCTCTAACGCAGAAAACACGTCAGCATTTGATGGACTTTTGCTTCTTTCGTTGTTGTTGTTGTCCTTGTCTTGATCCGTTTCATCGTCGACAGGGTCGGATTCTTCTTGCATGGAAGTCACAATCTCGTCATCATTTAGCATTTGAAATCCACAGTCTTCTGCATCGCATGCCATCCAGGTTTTTACATCTGCTTCATTGCATTTGTTCAGTGTTGAACAAATGGTTTTTGTGACGCCCACAACAACAGGTGCATATTTGTCGCGAGAGGGCGCTAGTGTGTGAAAAAACAGTGTATAAACAGTGTATGTGTAGACAGAGAACAAGAGCGTATGGAGAACGCTCTAATAAAATTCCTTTTATCTTAGTCTCGCAATTTAATGTGTGGTGTAATCTTTTAGAGATTTTAAATTAATGTGTAAATGAATCGGTGCAAACTAAACAAATGGTCCGTCGAGCCGGAGATGGCCGGGACTGAAAATAAGGAATTGTAGCATACTCAACGATCACGAATGAAAAGAAAGGAAGCGTCCTTTTAGTGTGGAGAGAAAGTTGTCACTTGGTGAGAGGTCAGTCTTCAATTTTCCTATAATTTGTGTTTGAGATAGTTTTTGTGATTTATAAGTGTTTCATTTGTGGTTGAGTTAACTATATTTTGTGTTTTGAGAAAAATATATGTGTTTCATAAGTGGTTAAAATAACTTTAATTTGTGATTGAGATAGTTATTTTGTGATTTATAGGTGTCTAAATTGTGATTGAGATGGTTATTTTTTGTGATTTATAGGTGTCTAAATTGTGATTGAGATGGTTATTTTTTGTGATTTATAGGTGTCTAATTTGTGTTTGAGATAGTTTTTGTGATTTATAAGTGTTAAATTGAGGTTGAGTTCACTTTAATTGTGTTTTGAGATAATTATTGTGATTATATGTGTCTCATGTGTGGTTAAGACAACTTTAATTTGAGGTTGAGTTAACTTTGATTTGTGGCTTAGATAATTAAATTGTGGTTTATTTGTTTTCATTGGTGATTGAGATAACTTTACTTTGTGGAAATGAGTATAGGTAAATTTAAAAAGGATGAACTTAGGAGTATTGCGGATGAATTAAAATTAGTTGTTCCAGACAATGCTAAAGTTCTAGATTTAAGAGAATTAATACAGGAGAGTGAGATTTATAAAAATGATAAGGAAACGTATCAGGCTATTGTTGATTGTGTGTTGGAGGAGATAAATGATAGGAGAAATGAAAACGAAAATAGACTAGAAATTGAAAAAATTAAACTGTCACATTTAGAGAAGGAGTTAGAAATAGCGAAATTTCATAATCAATCGGGCAAAAGTTTACCTTTACAAAATGAAAATCAATTAATTACAACCGAGTGTAATATTGAAAGTTTGATTAAAAGTATCAAAACCTTAACAATCCCGGTACCCCTAAGAGCAGAGTCATTTAATTTATTTTTTCAATCTATAGAAAAGGCATTTAAAACTAAAAATGTTCCTGAAAAATTAAAACCCGAAATTCTTTTGAATATTTTAGGAGAAAAGGCAAATAACTTAATGATTTATCTTCGAGATGAAGATTTAAGTGACTATAATAAGTTGAAGGCAATTGTGTTAAAAGAATTTCAACCGACCCCTATGAATGTTTAAATCAATTTAAAAAGGCCCAAAAATTACCTAGCGAGAGTTATGTTCAATTCGCGTCTAGATTAAGTGCAAATTTTAATTACTATTGCCAATTACGGAGGTCAATGATTTCAAGTCAGTTTGTGAGTTAGTAATCTCAGATAAGATAATAGAGACATTAGACCGAGAATTAAATACGCATATTAGCATTAAGCAGGGCGAAATGTGGTTTAAGCCACAAGATCTAGCTCGCGAGTGTGATATTTTTATATCATCCAAGGGAAAAATTAGAGAACAGAATTTATTTCCTAAGTTTAAACGTAATGAGACCTATAATCATCGTGGAGCAAAAAATATTTCAAGCGTAAATCTGTCTTCTGTTAAAAATGTGAAATGTTTTTGTTGCAAATCACGAGAATTCCACCCACTGTATTCATGCTCAAAATTTAAATCTCTCAGCGTCAGTGAAAGAGTGGATTTCGTAAAGGCTAATCATTTGTGTTTCAAGTGCTTTTCCCCTAACTGTAGTGTGAAAACCTGCTGCGCGAAAATTGTTTTTGTGGGAAACCACACAATCCCTTGATTCACTTTCTAAAGCGGGACAAGAGTCTATCTCCTCAACCAAACAGTTCAAAGGTCAGTTCTCAACCCGCTCGCAGATGTGTTCGGGGGACCGGGAGGATCGAATTGCGTCGTTCCACCCCAAGGTGAAAATGAAGAAAACAAGTCGTTCGTAGCAACCAGCTTTTAAAGAATAAAACGCGAACCGTTTTACTGAGTAGCGTCCAGTGCTTCTTAAGGGACAAATATGGCCTTTGACATGAGGTAAGAGCGCTTTTGGACGTAGGGAGTCAGTCACACTTCATTACGAAAGACTGTGCAGATAGATTACAATTAAAAAATGAGAAAATTAATTTGCTAGTATCTTGTTTAAATGAGTCAACAATGACAATAAATGGAGGAGTTACGACCTCCATATTTAACGGTGATTTAAGTTTCAAAAAGGAGCTAAATTTATTAGTTGTAAGAAGGATAACCGATTTGACTCCGTCACAAATAATAAATGTGTCGCTAGATATGCCAAACGAAATTAAACTAGCCGATTATAAATTTAATATTCCTGGTAAAATTGATGTGTTGTTAGGTGCGGAAATATTTTACGAATTACTGAGACCAGGCCAAATTTATTGTGGAGATTCAAGACTACTTTTACAAAATACTGTTTTTGGATATGTAGTTAGCGGAAGTGTAGGAGATGAGGTGAGGGATAACAATATTCATTGTGGATTAATCAGAGATAGTGATTTAAATACAACATTAAGGTCTTTTTGGGAGTTAGAATCGATTGGTGTCAAAAACGAGAATTGTAGTAGTGAGTAGGACGTTAGCTTTGAAATGTTTAAGCAGAGAGTACATTTTAAAAATGGTAGATATGAGGTAGAACTCCCGTGGAAAAGAGATAGTAATGAGTTAAGTGATAATTTTAGTTTAGCGAAAAGACGACTTGGAAGTCTTATGAGGAAAATGCAAAGGGATAAGGTGTTGTATTCTGAGTATTGTAAGGTCTTAAAGAATTATTTGGATGAGGGAATAATTGAGAAGGTAACAAATCCCTTTATTCCAACGAATAACCCTGTGTTTTATCTTCCTCACCAAGTGATAATTAAAAACGAATCTCTCACAACAAAACTGCGACTAGTGTTTGACGCTAGTGCTCATGAAGAAAAACAACTTTCATTAAATGACTGCCTTTTCCATGGAGTCAATTTGAACCCTAATATTTTAGACCTATTGATCTCCTTCCGTTCGAACAAAATAGCTGTTTTAGCTGATGTGGAAAAAGCGTTTCTTCAAATTTCTTTAGCTCCAAAGGATAGAGATGTAGTACGGTTCCTTATAGATGACGGCGAAAATGGTGTGCAGGTGTACAGATTTAATCGAGTTCTTTTTGGCGTGAACGCGTCTCCGTTTCTTTTGGCTGCAACGATTAAGACGCATATAGGGAAGTACATGGAAAAGTATCCTGATACTGTGCGGACACTTGATCATTGCTTTTTTGTGGACGATCTCGTCACTGGTGAAGATGATGCAAAATCAGCATTCGATTTGTCGAGCAAGGCGGCAAAAATCATGAGTGAAGCAGGAATGAACCTGCGGAAGTGGATTTCAAATGACTGTGAGTTAATGAAGCAATGGCAGTTGGAACATTTTGATCATTTAAATATGAACGATTTCGTGAACCATCCACATCGTGTTTTGGGGCTTTTATGGCATCCTCAAAAAGACTATCTCAGTCTTCGTCTGACCAGTCTCTTAGACTTCCTTCAAAAAAGAAAGAACACAAAACGATTTTTGTTGATGGCTGCAGGCAGGATATTTGATCCCTTGGGATTTGCGTCCCCTTTCACCATAAGATTTAAAATTTTGTTCCAAGAAATATGGCAGAGAAAAACGGACTGGGACGAAGAGTTGCTGCCTGATATTAGAGAGAAGTTTGAACAATGGTGTTCGGAAGCGTCTTTCTTATGTGAACTTCAGATTCCTCGATATGCCCTGCAATGTGATAGTGTGAACTGTCCGGAGTGTGAAATACATACGTTCTCAGATGCTAGTATTAAGGCATATGGAGCTGTTTCGTATGTTAGATTGAGAACCTTTGACAAAATCTCGGTACATCTTTTAGCTTCCAAAAGCCGTGTGGCTCCTCTAAAGGTATTAACCCTTCCACGTTTGGAGCTGATGGAAGCGTTGCTTGCTGCGAGGTTGGCGAAAGAAGTCTCACGTGTTCTCAATGAGAAAATATCTACAACCAACTACTTTTGGACAGATTCGACTATAGCCTTGAGTTGGATTCAAGGTCCCAGCAACAGATGGAAGGTTTTCGTCGCCAACCGAGTGAAAGAGATACGATCTTTAACAGACAAAGATTCATGGCGTCATTGTCCTGAAAGGACAATCCATCAGATCTTCTAACGAGAGGCATCAGTGCTGATTCACTGATAAACTGTGAAAAGTGGTGGAAAGGACCGAGTTTCCTGCAAGAAGGAAATACTGTTCCTGTGAGCAACAATGTGCTACTTAGTGATGAAATTGCCTATTTGGAGGAATTAAAACCTACCGAGAGAAAAAAACTTTGACTGTGATTTTAGACAACAACCTTTTGAACCATATCCTCTCTGTATCTAATAATTTTCAGAAAAATTTGTGTATTTTCAGTTATATTTACAGGTTCATCAATAATTGCAAAAGGCCCTCCAACAAACAAATTGGGCCACTAAGGATGTGTGAAATTCAACGAGCTGAAATTACCCTTGTGAAGCTGGTCCAGCAAATGGAATTCAACTCGGAAATAAAAGATTTGTCCTGTCAGGGTATGGTTAACCCTCAAAGTAAGATTAGAAATCTCTCACCATTCTTAGATTCCGAAAATGTGCCCGAGTAGGAGGTAGACTGGCCTTACAGTAAATTGCGTTTTGATAAAAAAACACCAGATAATTCTTCCTAATAATCACAGATTAACAAATTTAATTCTTGAAATGACTCACAAGAGACATTTGCATGTTGGTCCACAAACCTTACTGTCTATTGTTAGACAAAGGTTCTGGCCATTAAATGGTCGTAATATGTGTAGAAAACTTGTAAATAACTGTATAATTTGTTTTAAGGCAAAACCCGTTACTTGTTCACAAATTATGGGTCAATTACCAGCCGAGAGAATTTCTCAGAGTTTTCCCTTTAACAAGGTGGGATTAGATTTTTGTGGACATTTCTGGATTAAATATCCTAATCAAAGTCTATGTGTGCATTTTTGTGTGTATGGTGACAAAGGCGTGTCACCTCGAAATAGTTACTGATTTATCTAGTGAGGCTTTTATTGCAGCGTTAAAGCGATTTTTTAGCAGACGAGGAAAATCGGAGAGTATATTTTCAGACAACGCTACCAATTTTGTTGGCACACAGTTAGAGTTAAAAAGACTTAGAGAAATTATGAGTAATTGTGTTAGTAATTTGAGTAAATTTTTGTGTGAAGAACGTGTTGAGTGGAGCTTTATTCCCCCAAGAGCTCCAAATCACGGAGGCCTGTGGGAGGCTGGAGTGAAAGCCGTCAAATATCACCTCAGGCGTGTAATGGGTAATTTAAGATTTACATACGAAGAATTTCTAACCATTCTTAACCAAATTGAGGGAGTTCTCAATTCACGTCCCCTCTACCCCTTGTCGTGTGACCCTGGCGATTTTGACGCTTTGACTCCTGGTCATTTCCTAGTTGGTCGTCCCATCACAGCCATTGCGGAGCCAAGTTTAACTGAAGTGTCTGATAATAGGTTAAAAGTGTGGCAAAAACAAACAAAAATTGTGCAACATATTTGGAAACGTTGGTCAAATAATTATTTGAGTACACTTCAGAATCGAAATAAATGGTATTTTGAAAAGAATAATGTAAAAATACATGATATGGTAATTCTGAAAGAGGATAATTTACCCTTGTGTAATTGGCCTCTTGGTAGAATTCTTGAAGTGTATCATGGTAAAGATAATAAAATTCGAGTAGTGTTAGTGAAAACTAAAAATGGAATTTTTAAACGTCCAATAACTAAACTTTGTATTTTACCTTTTTCAAGTGAATAATGTATGTGAAAATTTCAAATTTGTGTATTTTTTCAATTCAATTTTGTGTGTTTGAGTACTTTATCTTTTGTGTATTGAACAATATTACTTTTATTGAGTATTAGTGTTTTCTGTATTGAGTATTATTGTCTTTGTATTATGTGTATCATTGGTTTTGTGCATTATTGTGTTATGTGAAAGTTGTTGAATGTGTCATTCAACCCGGGGGTGGATGTTCAGTGTTGAACAAATGGTTTTTGTGACGCCCACAACAACAGGTGCATATTTGTCGCGAGAGGGCGCTAGTGTGTGAAAAAACAGTGTGTAAACAGTGTATGTGTAGACAGAGAACAAGAGCGTATGGAGAACGCTCTAATAAAATTCCTTTTATCTTAGTCTCGCCATTTAATGTGTGGTGTAATCTTTTAGAGATTTTAAATTAATGTGTAAATGAATCGGTGCAAACTAAACAGCATTCTTGAAATCTTGGGATGGATTGGACAAAGTCGGTAATCTCCTCCCTGTAGTCGTCATTGACCATTTGATTACCAAATCAAACAACTTAAATTCCCCAAATATCTCTGACCTTGGGTTTTCTCGTCACTTTTGGCATCACGCGAAACAACTGTTGAGAATTGCACTTTTTGGAAACGTATTCATATACAGTACATGTAGTTGACAAAAAAAAACTGTTCCGAATATTTGACGCTTCGGATAATAAACGTTCGGGTAAACGATATTCCACTGCATACACTTCAAGACACTCTGCGCATTGGTTATAAACAGTCTCTCGACAATGCACGCTCAATTGCTTTCTCTCAACGGACTTAATTGAAGACGAAACTTTCAATGACATTGACATTATCAATAGTTGGATAGGTTATAAAGACCGGATTCTTTGAGAACGGATCACATATATGCAGCGATTCAGCTTTCTAATAAATCGGGAAAGTATTTTCTTAAAGTAGATTCCAATCCCGAAAGGCGTTTGAAATTCCAAAAAGAGCTCCGATCCTACATATCTGGTTATCGTGACGTTCACAAGCAACTCACCAATCAACCATCGTCACCAAAACTTTACTTTATGGTGCCAAAAAATAAATCAATTGAAATTTTATCCTCAAGTGATGAAAACGATTGGGAACTCATTCATCACAGGAAGATGCGCACTTTGGTTTACGATGAGTAGCAATAAATAATGTTGATGCATTTTGAAAATTTTTCCATGTATGTGTCGCAGTAAAATGATGGAATCTCATCCAATCCCCAAGATAGATGTTGAAATAACGTCTCTTCAAGGTCCTGATGAAAGTAAGGGATTGGAACGAGCTCTTTCAGAGTCACATAAAAAAAACGAGCCTTACAGTAGTCGCATATGATGTGTAACATCTGACATGTTGTCATGGTAAAAATACGCAATAATAACTTATATCCTGAAAAATATGAATCGGGTATGATTGAAAATAATTTTCTATCGAATAACTATATCGTTATTGAAAATTTTATTTAATTAACACAAGGAGTAATGGAATTTTTTATCAAAAATAATTATTCTTGTTCAATTTGGGGAAGAGATGAGATAATTGACTTATGATAACTAAAATATGGCACGTATACTTGTGATTTCAAAGTATTTAAAAACCGTTGAAAAACAGCATCAATAACTGTACCACTGTTAGTTGTCGAAACATTTTGATTTGTGTTCATTCCAAGCTTGAGTTCATCATTCAAAAAAGCTATGAGTGGCTCAGCTTTTGGCAAACTTAAAGTTAAAATCACCACTCAAAATCATGGGAAGCGAGTGATAGTTTTTTTAAGAGCAGAACCCCCTTCGGTATATCCCTTTAAGAGCTGAATTATTGTTATCTTTAAATATTAAATTCTTCTGGTTTTTAATACTATATGGACCCCAATGACACTGGGAAAAATACTAAAAAAATCCCCCCTGAACGTAGACGGTACCCGTACGATTGTGCGGGTTGTGCGTTATCTGTGAAACAGGTCACCTATGAAGTTTTACGAGTTACACATTTTTAGCTCTATGTTAATAAAAGAAACAATCTTAATTCAACTAAACTTGTTACAAATAAAGAAATTATTGATGTAAAATTAATTCTTTTATTAATTCATTAACTCTTGACTGTAAAAATCTTTTGCTTTGTTTTTGACAAGTATAAATAGCCATTGCATTTTTCACAACATGCTTTCGAACTGCTTTCGTAGTTTTCATATCTGAACTTGCGAGGCTTTGAAATGTCATCAACACATCAAAAATGGCTCTACATGCCAAGCCTTTTATCCTGGAATGGCCAGGAAAAAAGTCATGACATGTATAGCAGATGCATTATAACGCTTCGATCTTTTTGCGAGTGGAATTACAACACTGTTGTCTTCATCATCAGTTAAAATACGTTTGTTAGTGGGTGGAGAGGCTCATAATGCTTCACTATCTCTAACTTAAATTTTAAGCCATCCATTTTAATTTTTTGAGGAATTTTATTTAATATTGCATCTTGTTTGCACAGAAACAAAGAATTTACAACAGCAAAATAAATGTAATGAATGTGCTAATAAAAAATAAAAGATACATAGAAAAAACAGGAAAGAACGTGGAAATTTAAATTTGATCAAGAGAAATAATTTTCGAAGGAAAATTAAAGTGATTTAAAGTAAATTCGAAAACAGCAAGCTCCCGGGAATAGTACCCAGGGCAATTGATTTTAAGTCAATTTTCTAACCACTAGGCCACGAGGGCTCGTGGAGAGACGAATAGTAAGCTTTTAGGATGGGTAAGAAGAATACGAGGGTAACGAAGAGACATTACCACGCGCTCTCATTGGTCAAAGCAACTAGCACTCGCTTACGTCACTTCCTGTTACCCATATCCGTCCCTTTTCACGAAATCACCTCGACAAATATCCAGCAATCGAGAGGAAAGATGTTACACATCAAAAAAATTCTGTGGTATGTCGACAAAGTTGTTAGTATTATGTAAGTACTAGCCGCTCTTCGTACGGGCGAATTGAAAAATTAATTTTTAACTTGGTGAGTATAGACGCTCCAACATCATCTCTCACAATTGGACAGGTGCTGTATTGCACTTCTACTATCAGACAATATCCACAAATCTCTTTTCCATTTGGAAAAGATGCAATAGAACCAAGGGCCTCATCAGTGGCTATTAGCTCACTGCGAAAAACCAAACAACCGTCTGTATTCTTAAGATATGGTCTTGAGATTTGATGTAAATTCCGCTGCCAGATCGATAATAATCGTCTCTACTGCCATCCGTAGAAACCTGAACGGCGTCAATTGGTATATCTTCAATTCTCTCTAGAGCTAATTGCTTTAGATAGGCAGGAATGTCTGTTTATTCACGTGTACTGGTAATTCTGGATGGAAGAAGACCCGGTCAAGATCATCCGCAGGGTCAAGACATTGTGACAGGTGATGAGGTTCCACAGCACCAATGGTAAGCTTAAAAGAGACCATTTGGCTGAAGGGACTGTTTCACCTGAGTCTCTGGTTATTACACCAATCTTTGAAGTAAGAGAAGTATTTTGAGTTTGTTGTAGTATTTTGATAGACATGCACGTCTCCTAAGGCTAAGGGGTTGTAGGTCCACCTCGAAAAGTACTATATCTCTGGGACAAGTATTTTTAGGACAGTAATGATCCGAGCAGCGCTGAGCTGGACCTTTCAAAATTCGATTTGTAACGGAGGCGCTACAGTTGTGGGAACCTACAGTTGTGGGACAATACAACCTGATTTTTTTATGTGTTCCTATCTGCCGGATCACCGTCTACTGCTTTCACACTGAGGCTCCTTCTCCTGAGGCTGCTCTGTGGTGGGCTGTCGATCTCCATACTCCTCTGCTCTTACGGTGGTCCTTCTGGTTCTTTGTGGCGGTTCCTTAGATAATACGGGCAAGGTCTCACTATTGTTTTCCTTCTAGACCGGACCGGTCTCCTCTCAGCTTCACTGTGTCCACCGCTATCTTTTGTCCTGGTCTCTCGGATCTTGCTAAACTATTCTCTTGCTTCTCGACTGCTCTCCTCTTTAGGTGGACTGAACCTCCTCATCTGTCCTTGATTTGATGGTCCTGGAAGTACCTCAGGCTCCTGCGAAGGGTGTGTATTAGTGTCCTTCCTCATATTTTTACGTGATCTAGAAGATATTGACGATGGAACCCCTCTGTTCAGAACCTATCGCGGTACAGGCGCTTTCCATTTTAGGTTTATAGTCAGACCCTTTAAAGGATCTTTTCCGTTTAACTCTCAGATCCTCCAATCCGGCATTTCCCTTATCCGATTTACAACTCTTATTCTCATTACCCGAGGGTTTTCTAGAACGTCTGGATTTTTCCGAGTTCGACCTATTAGACCAATTACTCGATCCCTTTCCCTCATATATTGTCTCCTTAATACTATCATAAGTACTTGTGTCATAATTTCTCGAAAGATAAATCCGTACTTGGTCAACATTTACACACTGTGACTTTTCTTCCTCTTTTCCAAATGGTCAAATTGTTGTTTTTAACTTCCAACACTCTGTATGGCCCTTCAAAAATTTAGGCATAAATTTCTCTCCTTTCTGCTGCACTAAGAAAATGAGTTTTTACAAAGACTAAATCATTGACTCTAATGTTAACCGCTCTCCTTTTTCGATTATAATATTTCTCCCACGTCTTATGTTGTCTCTGTATATTCTGTGCCTCGCCTCAAATAATTTTTCAATATTGCCTCCCACATATTCTGCACCATCCGTTACCAGTACTAATTTACGAAAAGGCGTGATAATTTTTCTACCTAAGACTAATTCATCCGGAGATTTACCAGTAGTTGTATTAATTGCTGTGCGTAACGTGAAAGAAAATTCATGGAGGAATCGGTCCCAGTTATCGTGATTTTCCTGTACAAAACTAGCAATCATCTGCACTAAACTGCGGTTTATTCTTTCCGTTAAATTAGCTTGCGGCCGATACGTTACAGTTTTAATATGTTTTATGTCCAACCTGTGACTTAAGTGTTCGAAGACATCGGATGTAAATTGGGGACCATTATCACTAATCAAGGAAAAGGAGCTCCATATCGTGAAATATAATTTTCAAAAAGGGCCTTAGCTATGGCCTGGGCCGAAGCTTTTCTTAAAGGTATAAGCTCACTCCACTTAGTGAAGTGGTCAGTTATTACTAAGATAAATCTATATCTTTCGGGTCGGGATGCTAGGTAGGGGCCTAATAAGTCTAACGTCACGATTTCATTGGAGTAATTAGATACTATCGAAATTAATCGACCAGCTGGTAGTGCGTTTTTATAATTAATTTTTTGACACCAGTCACAGGTTGATACATATTTAAATATATATTTCCTCAAAAGGAAAATAACACGTATCACGTATTTTTAAATATGTCTTTTTCTTTCCTAATTCCTAAAAAAAATTCCTAATTTTCCTTTTCTTGTATTGCGTCACGAAGAGATTGAGGAATGTACATTCCGAGTTCCCCAAGAGTTGTACAATACTTCTCTCGCGTGAAAGATTAAACCATCAATTAATTTAAAATCCTAGGACCGCGCATACAGTTGCATTCACTGAACCCCATCGTCCGGATTTTCCAAATAATGATAGATATGCCCTAACTCACGATCTTCCCGTTGTTTTTGAATAAATTTTTCCCTGGAGTTCAAAGCTAAAGCTCAAAGAGCCGCGCTCGAAATTTGTGATCTTTCAACACTTACCACCGGATTCCTAGATAGTACGTCCGCGACGACTTTCGTGGCCGCGGTAGCCGAGTGGTATAGGTATCGGACCGTGGCTTGCCTTGTCACGAGTTCGAGCCTAGTACCACTAAAGACCCGCCGTGTAGGGCAGCGATGCACGTTAAATCTGTCGAGAGCTGAAACGTCCTCCCGTTGGTGTGGTGTGGTAGTTAGGAGAGGGGGGTGCCAGCTCAGGTGTCGTCCACGTCACTTGACCATGGTTCAAAATTACGTGGTCCGTCGCCAAAAGCCCTCGTGTAGCTGAACAGTGCGACGTTAATATTAAATCAATCAATCAACCGCGACAGCGTTCTGGGTACCAAACCGATGCTCTCATTCAATGTTAAACTCCGACAGCTTAAGCGCCCATCTAATCATTATAATAGATAAATATTTCCCATTCGTGAGTTTTTTTTAACGCCGCATATGATCCGTTATGACCTTCACCGGCAGTACCCCCAAAATAAGTTCGAAACCTATTCAACGCCCATATCACCGCCAGACACTCACGTTCCGTAACTGTGTAATTTCTTTCGGCCTTGTTCAGGGTTCGAGACGCGAATGCAATAGATCTTTGATTTTGGTTTAACACAGAGCCAATTCCGACCCCACTAGCATCCGTAAATAAGTTAAATTGTCCCTGAAAATTCGGCAATTGTAATACTGGAGCCTCTGATAATGCTCGCTTAACTTTATGAAAATAATCCCGTGCCTCCATCAACAAATTAAATTTTGCCCCCTTTTTCTTTAATCTATATAATGGTTCACAGATATCTGCATATTTTTGAATAAACTTTTGGTACCAACCAGCCATCCCTAAAAATCTCGACACTTCCTTATTGTCTTTCGGTGGCTTTATTTCCATGATCACCTTGACCTTGTTATCATCGGTTGTAATTCCATCCTTACTAATTATCAGTCCTAAATATCTCAATTTGTCACGTGCAAAGTGACACTTATCCTAATTTAATGTTAGACATGCGTCTCCCAACAATGCAAAGACCTGATTTAAATGATCAAAGTGTTCAGTAAATGATGGAGACTTAATAATTACGTCGTCCATATAACAACTAACATAAAGGCCCTAGAAATGGTTTAAGTATCCTGTCGATTGCTTTTTGAAAATTTGGCGCCACCCCTTAAAGGCCAAATGGCATGCGATTAAACACAAAAGTGCAATTTCGCGTAATAAACGCGGTTTTCTCGATATCTCTAGGATTTATGGTCAATTGAAAGTAACTCGTTTTTAAATCGAGGATTGACAAAATGAACGTAAACGGAATGTTTGCGATCAGGTCATCTATCAACAGTAATGGATATCTCGGATACTTAGTTATCGCATTGAGTTTTCGATAGTCAATCGCGCGAATCGATACGCCTCTGGAGAAAGGCCGTTTTTGCGTGTTTATACTATAGGTGACACGTATGGTGATTGAATAGGCCGAATTTTACCCTCCTTTAACATTTTCTCAATGTGATAGTCGATTATTCCCTGTTTGACTCTATCATAACGGTAGGGTCTTGACACTACTGGCCCCTGGTCCCCAGTATCGATTTCATGATATAATACATGAGTTAACCCAGACTTGTCTGAAAATAGACCCTGAAAACTATTAAATAAATCTTGTAGTTTTTGTTTCTGCCTGTCACCCAGTTTTGTATTGGATAGATCGATCTCGACCGGCTTTTCCCCTATTGGCAACGGTTTAATTTGGTCATCTGGAATGACTAATGATTTCTTATCGAAATCTAAAGTTGTCTTGAATCCTTCATAAAATCAACCCCAATAATGCACTGGTACCGCATATTATCAAGAATATGAAATTCCCAGGTTTTCTGAAATTCTCGGATTCGGATCTGTAATTCAACCCACCCTTAGAGTCAACAACGGGCTCCTTGGGCCGTCACTGCTCTGTCTTTAGTCTTTTGACGTGGTCGATATAAAAATCATCTGCGGTAGACCTCTTCAGATATCAATGATTTTTCTGCTCCTGCGTACCACAGGGCTGTTATGAACGTTTCGCTCAAAAGAATGGGAACATAAGGACGATCCTAGGGTGTCATCCTTAATGAGGAAATCCTAATAGTACGTCGTTCTATGTCCGGAGGATTTGCTGTACTTTGCGATCGATCAGCCCCAGACTCGCACCGATCGCTTAAAAGTTTAAATACGTGTTTTGACCATTCTGACCCCTAAAAGCACCGTTCCTCGAACCACCCTGTCGATCGCCATGATTATTGAATCTATGATCAGATTGACCACTTCGGCGTCGACTATCGAACCTGCGATTATCACCAACACCTTGACCTCCAAATCTGTTGGATTCCCTCTGCGGTCTGCTAGTGTCATGATATCGGTTGTCAACTCTGGTATCCCGCCAGTTCTACTGCCTATTCCTGTTTGTGAATTGATTATTCGTGCTATGAGTTGCGTTTCAGAAATCATGACTCGGACCCCTGGAACCGAGGATTATTTAGAAACCTCTCCTCGTATTTATCAATTAACTGTAGAAGACTAGACTTAGTCTGCGGGTGTCGTACCTCCACATAATCTAAAAGTTGAGGTTCTAAGCGACTGATAATATGATCAAGAAGTTTTTCTTCCGCCATTTCTAATTTTAATTGTTTGTGTTTCTTTAATAATTCATGCACAAAATCGGAAGGTCTCTGGTTGGGATTTTGGTACAACGCGTTTCGAGCTCCGACCTATTTCGAACCTCGGGGACTTGCTCCGTCATAGCTTGTTTTAAGTGCGCGTAATCCGTTGCCTTTTCCTCCACAACCTTATAGCCTAAAATATCAAACCAATCTAGTGCCCGTCCCGTGAGATGACCCTTCAGATATGCACAAGCCAGTTGTGTGGGTATCTCGTAATATGTTAAATTGTTATCAATGTTTTACAAAAAGTCCGTAACATTTTACACTCCCGAAAAAAATTACTCAGGGAATACTCGAAAACTAGATCCAACTCTTCAATAGGGATTACTATTTCGTTGGGCGCCACTGTGGGAACCCCCCTGCTTTCCCCCCTGGACACTAAGATTGAATAAAGGCAAAGAATTACCCGACGACATTTTTACAATAACAAATAATTTTTATTCACTTGAATCAATTATCAACCTTCTAAATACAAAGATGAATCAATATATCTACGTCAATGGGATTGAACTTTACCATTAAATTAAATCATGAAATATGATACTAATCAACTATTAAACTCAATATCGAACGCGTTTAGCGGAATAAGAGGACCGAGAGATATACGCAATTTGAATTACTATCAATCATTAACTTTCCACTAACTGTTATTTTTTTACTTTTACTTTCCGATAAATGAAGTTTAAATATCACCCGACTTTTACTACTTGACTCCTTTCGAGTCGGTTCAACTTTCCGAAGGTAGATCGTTGCCTGATAATCGGCTATAAACTAATCACACAATCAACTTGAATCTTCTTAGCGCTCCGTCTATGTATATCTTGGTTCAATAGCCTTTTCCGCTAACCTACAACACTCTCCTTATATACTTTGATTCATTTGCATATCCCGTTTCCTCCTTTTAGAACTGATTGGAAAATATACGCGAATTTACAATCCCCAAAAATGCCCAAGAGTATTAGTGAGTATAGATTCGTCCCAAAGTAAACTGAAACGCCATACTCCAAGATGGGCCTGAGAAGTGTTTCTCAGAGTGCCAGCATCTGCTCCCCAATCACGTCCATCTCAAGATGTTGAGCCGCCTTAAATACAATATTGGGAATATGTTTGTTTCCCAGAGTTTCAAGGTCCAATATTTTGGATGTTTATCGATGGTCAGTGATTGATTATACAAAAAGATATTAGGTTGGAAATTATATAGCTTTCTACTGGTTGCAAAGAAGCTAACCACAGACTTGGTAGGGTTAAAAGTCAGTTTGTGGTCTTGAGTGAAATTCCGAATGTCCTCAAGGATCAAATTAATGTCTCTCTCCAGTTTCGTCAAGTCAGAATCAGACTTCCAAAGAACAATATCATCCGCGAATGCTCCGACCTCACACTTCCTCTTGATAACACCCTCAATGCCTGATAAGTAGAGCGAGAACAAAGTTGGGCTTAGAACTGAACTCTGAGGCACTCCTTGAAAGAATGAAAAACTCCTGGAGAGGGGATTATTAAACTTCACTCTGATATGTCTGTTTCTCAAGAAATCGTAAACCAGGGTAGGGCTTTTCCTCCAATACCAAACATTTTACACAGTTTTATAACAAGAAAATTATTCCAGACTCTGTCAAAAGCTTTGGATAAGTTCAGAAAGCCTCCTCAGTATGATTAGTAGGTTTCCTATTGTGAGCATCTCTAATCCTTTGACAGAAGTAGAGAAGCTGATCTGTAGTATTATGTCCTCTCTGTGAAACCGTACTGTTCTTCCGGGAGAAGATCACGGGAATGCAAGTGCTCCCTTCCATGAACAGCTCTCATAAATCGGAAGCATTATCTTCACAATACTACCAATGCGTCAATAGCAATTAGTTTGAATTTAGTATCATTTGCTTTCTGTTATACTTTAAGCGACATTTTTCTACAATGAAGAAAACATTGAATATGCCGATGAAGGAAGAATAGGAATAGTCTTTATTTTCAACGACAGAAAATGGCATAGATATGTAACACATGTAATATTTATATGTAAAAATGTATACACAATGCATGTGTATACAGGGTGATTATAAAAAAACTTTGCCAACATCTGCACTTCAAGCGTCCGTTCTATTTAACCGATCAAGATGATATTTCAAATAAAGTTCTTTTGAGATATGCGCTCGAGATTCTGTGAATGGCAACACAGTGGCCCTCGCGGTTACAGTTATAGTGACAGAAACTCGAAATTTTCGAATGGCAACACCCACTTTTTACCATCGCAAAATGTTCAGCACATGCGAAAACCCAAAATAGCGTTAAAACGGTACCGATATGTCTACAAACGGACGTGTTATGCAAACACAAAAAAGAGTTCTGAAAACCGGCCAATAAAACACGATCTGGGCGCACGCAATAAATTTGCATATGACAGAGTCAAGATACCAATCACAGAACGCCGGTCGCCAGATATTCAGCGTAGGAAACCTATAAAATACCAAGCGGGTATGCGAAGTCGTCATTCGGGAACTCGCACATGCCGACGATATGGTTCTTCCTGGGAAAGTTCGCGGTGAATTGATCAAACTCTATTACCAAAATGGGATGAACGCTGCGGAAGCCTTGCGTGTGTATCACCGCAATCATCGACAACGACGCGGCCCAGGTACTCTGCAAGCTCTGCGTGATTTAGTGCGGAAATTCGAAGATACAGACTGCACCTGTAACAAACCTCGCTCCGGACGGCCAACTGTTTCTGAGGACGTTGTCATGGAAGTGCACCATACAGTGACTGCAGGACACACAGAAACCGCAAGAGGCATAGCGCGCGTGTTGGATATTCCGAACTCAACGGTCCGCAAGCTCTTGCGCTCGGTACTTCACATGTTTCCCTATCGGTTCAAGCGCGTCTAGATGTTGGAGCCGGGTGACCCACAACAACGTCTGGACTTCGCAAATGAATTTTTGTTACGATATGATGCGGATAACGACTGGCCACTTCGCATACTATGGACGGACGAGGCGCATTTCACCTTAAATGGCAGCATTAACACAAAGAATTGTGTGCACTGGGGAGAGACGAATCCTCACGCTGTGGCGCCAGTACCATTATTTGACGCCAAAGTGACTGTGTGGTGCGGCATTACAGCTACATTTGTTCTGGGCCCGTTCTTCTTTGAGGAAACGACCCCGATTGGCCCTGCAACATGTTCTGTAACGGGCTCTCGGTATGCAGCCATGCTGAAAAATTATGTCTTACCGGAGTTGCGTCGGCGGAATGCACTCAATGACATTGTTTGGATGCAAGATGGCGCACCTCCACATATAGCGAGGTCTGTTAAAAGGCTCCTGGATCAGCATTTTGGTGATCGCATCATCTCACGCTATTATCCTTTTCCGTCGCCTGCGCGATCCCCAGATCTGACGCCTATGGATTTCTGGTTTTGGGGCTATCTCAAATCCACAGTTTATCTGTGCACTCCTCAAACATTGTCGGACTTAAAGGATTCTATACGGCGTGAGATTGGAAACATCCCTCGTGCCATGTTGCGTGCAGCGATATTGTCCACCGTCTCCCGCATGCAATGCGTAATTGCCTGTGATGGCACTCATGTGGAAAATGTTTGAAATTAATACAGATTTTTTTTCTCTATGTGTTCTCATCATTGAGCAGTGTCTTGTCTCTGTCGTATGCGTTATTCCTCCGTGCGCCTTGAAGAACTGTTTGTATGTGTATAACACGTCGGTTTTCGGACATATCGGTGCCGTTTCAACGCTATTTAGGGTTTTCGCATGTGCTGAACATTTTGCGATGGTAAAACGTAGGCGTTGCCATTCGAAAATTTCGAGTTTCTGTCACTATAACCGTAACCGCGAGCGCCACTTTGTTGCCATTCACAGAATCTCGAGCGCATATCTCAAAAGAACTATATTTGAAATATCATCTTGATCGGTTAAATAGAACAGGCGCTAGAAGTGCAGATGTTGGCAAAGTTTCTTTATAATCACCCTGTATATACAATCAGCATGAAGAACAGATTTTCAGAAGAAAAATTACTTCGTTGTGCATTTAATCACATTCATAGTTTTTTGAACAGATGTTTTTTTTTTTTGGTTTTGTGAACAGATGGGCTTAACATGAGAATAAAAGCAAGCGAGAAGTGAAAGCGTAGTTTCTTTGATCGTAAAAAAACCCTTTGATATTTGTGTCATGAAAAGGTAATAATGATCTAAGATTCTGTTTAAAAAGGCCTCAAATTATTGTCCAGCTGAAAAACTGACTTTTGAGTCTTTGTATCACATATAATTACTGTACCTACAATAATAAGCAAGATTCTTTAAAGTTACAAAAGTAAATTTAATGTCAAAATATTTTTCTATTGTTTTACCGGAAATAATATAATTTCGTATAACAATTTTTCATTTACACACCATTTCTTATAAAAATATTTCTTGAATATGAAAAACATTTTACGTACATATTTAAAATAATACACAAAAAATTAATTAATCATACATTATTTTTGAAAAATAATATAAAACTGATTATCTTTAATTTTTTTTTTACAAAAGGGTAGTTTAAAATGTTAAAAATAATAAAATAGACCTTTTTAACAATTTCATTTGTCATGTTTTACGTTTATTTTATAAATGCCCATATGAGTGTTACCGTTTATTGATTGTGAAAAATATACACTGCAATAGCCCATGCAACGCAAAGAAATTTCGAAAAAGTTCATTTTCCTCAAGTTTTTACTTATAAAAGTAGAAAAGGCCTGTGCAAATGATGGGCCATACAGCTAGTTTTATAATATTAATTTAAATTAAAAGGTTATCTAAAACAGAAAAAGTAAGCCTTAATTATGATAAAATTGCTACAAGCAGTTTTGAACAACAACAAAAGAAACACACAACAGAAAATCTTCAATATTTAAAATTGAAAAAGAAATAAAACAAACAAATTAATATAAAAGTAACCTTACGCATAGTAGAAATTATGATATTAATTCAAACCAAACAGCTACTATAAATAGATAAATTAAGGTCTGATTTTGATGAAACTACCTTAACCAGCTCAGAAGAAAAAAGCAAAGAAATCTTATACGTAAATAGAAATTCTAACTTAAATCACACAATTAACAATCTGTTAATTCCAATTAGTTTCAATTGAGTGTCATTTTCTTTTAGTTACATTTTTCTACTTTTTTGTTACAATTGAAAAACATGGAATTTGTCAATAAAAGAAAAGGGTATTTGCGTATTGGCATCACTGCAGCCAAATTTGCACCACGATATCAAAACAGATTTTTATATTTTTTATATGAGGAAAAAAAGTCAAATTTTGGTGAAAAAAAGGGCCACTTTGACAGTACCCTTTTTCTTTTTTCATAGAAGGAAATATTGTTACTTAAGTTTTATCGCACCAATGCCAACGTTTAAAATTTTGCATGCGTTGTACGTGCTAAATTGAGGCAACCATGCGCTTCGTTTCATGTAATGTTGGGATAATATGTAAGAAACGAAATGTCATAGGAAGATTTGGTGCTTATGTATTATTGCCAACTCACTCTAAAAATAGCAATTTTTATAGGACAATGTTTTAGAAAAGCAATTGCAATTCTGCCACAAAGAATTAAAAAAAGACTAAATACAACCTTAAATGAATATATTTATAATAAAATATGCAACAATCATCCAAAAAACAGTTTGAAACATTAATTTTTACAAACTTATACAGGAGTGATATATCAGCAGTTCGTAGGAAAATTGCTAAAAAAGTGAATTTTAAAAAAATCTAAAGCGAATTTCAAAAAAAAACTTTTTGTAGTGCACAGCATTATGACCTTTTGTGCTTATGTGTCAAATTTTATACTTCTGGGTTGCTTGGTTTGGCCGGAATAGCTGAAATACACGCCTTTAAAAGTTTTCTATAATATGTCAGTGACGTAACTTTTCAAATGTGCACATCAAGATATTTTTAAGAGCAATTAAAAATTTTCACAAATATTAAGGAAATGTTTGTTTTATTAACTGATGCAATAAATGAACTTATATAATTAAAAATATGTACTCTCTTATAATAATGAAACAAAAATAAATTTTTTTCTCACACGCATTTTTTTTTTTTACTCAGCCAATTTGATGATTTTCATTCGTTATAGTCAACCTGTTCTTCAAAGGTGGAACGGAGTATAAATCATTACTCGAAAAAGTTTTTTGACTCGAAACTCTGTGTTTTTGACGCCAAGCCCTTCACTAAAGCTTGCATTCAAGTTTCAATTTTCTTCTGAGGGCTTTGTTTTTAAGTGAAAATTTCCAAATTTCACTCACTGAAAACAAACAGCATTTTCTTTTTTACTGCGTAAATGAATTCTTGTAAAAAGCCATTTTACTTCAGCCGTCCCCTGCTGTCCACCCTCGCAATGCATGCTAACAACCGACACTATTAATGACCCAACTCCAAATAAAGAGAAACAAACAACATCAGATAAATATAGACACAAGTGAAACAGATAACGCACGAAAGAACAAAAAGACCCAAAGCAGTTGAAAATAAAAATAAATAGTTTTATTTCGTTCCGGAGAAACTATAAATGAAATTGCACATCAAAAACACTTCATATAGGAACAAGTTTTCCAAGTGTTATGTCACATTTAGGATGTTGAAACGAGATTTCATTATTTTTGCATCCGTCGTCATAACAATTGAAATTGTACTTTTTATAAATTATGTTCATATGTGCTCAGAGAATGAGGAGATAAAGGTTAATATAACTAATACACCCTGTACAATATCAAAATATATTGGCAGAAAAATATTCCTTCATGTTTGCAAAAAAGACGAGGAAAACGTGTTCGATATAAGATATTTTCGGTCAAAAGAATCAGGAACCTTAAAACCAGAAATAATTGGGGTGCAATTATCAAGAACAGAATTTCAAAAAGTTTGTGAATTTTGCTAGAGTATGTGTGTGGGTAAGTGCATGTGAAATGCTTAAACTGAGACATCCTTCGACCTGTATGATTACAGGACCCTCTCAAAGCGAGAAAACAGAACTCGTTCGAAAAATGATTTCTGAACAAGTTTACGACAATCCTATAAAAAAGGTGGTTTGGTGTTACACTTTTTGGCAACCATGGTTTTTAAACGAGAAAAATTTTTAATTTGTTTCGGGACTACAACAGAAGAAGCAACATCAGAAGAAGATTGTGATTTAATTGTGTTGTATGATAGGATGAATAACGTTACGAGCGAAATCTCACAAATGTTTACTGTTGGATCACATCATAAGAAATATAGTATAATACTCATAACACAAAATCTTTTTCGGAGAGTAAAATCAATGAGAGATATAAGTCTGAACTCGCATTATATAGTTTTGTTTCGTAACTATCGAGATTTGTCACAGGCATCGTGTTTTGGTAGACAAGCATTTCCGGGACGGGGAAAGTATTTCATGGATGCATATAAAAAAGCTACCAAAAACCCCTTTACTTATTTACTCGTAGATGTTCATCCAAGAACACCAGAAGAACAACGTCTCCGCCAGTCTTTATTTCCAGATAGTAGAATGATTAATTGGGTCTTCGTTCCAGTAGAAAAATGAATCGACTCAATCGACACGTTCATTTGCTACATGTGCTGGCCGGTGCAAGTCCTGCTCAACGAAAAGCTATTTTAAAGAACGCTTCAAACGACCAAATCAAAACTCTGTGTGAAATTTCTCAAAATTTATTATCTGGAAACATAGCAACAAATAATATAAAAAAATTGTGTAGTTACAAAAGAGTGATACGATTACTAGCTGATAGGAGCGTTCCCATTTCTCGACAACGCAAGCTGTCCGCCACAAGTTGGCGGATTTCTTCCACTTGTTCTTCCAGCTGTTTTAAGTTGGATAGGTGGATTAGTTGGTAAATCTATAGGAAAAAGAATATAAAAGTATGGCTAAGAAGATGGCCTTAGTACCTCCTGAGTTAGTTTCAGAATATTACCAATTAAGCAAACCCGAAGTCCGATTAGAGGACAACATTTCGAGTTTGTTGCACGAAAAGGATATTACTGAGGACGTGTAAAGGCTAAATTGTTATCAGATTTCATTCCAAAGTACCAGAGAGCGATGCAACCCTCTCCAGCTCCGAAACCGTTTGAGATTCCCCCTGAATTATTTGCAGAACCAGAGCTTCCAATACAAAATATACCTGACATACCGCAGAGAATCAATATGATCGCAAAATTCATTGGATATGTTGTACCGAAGATACAAAAAAATATATTTTACCTATTTTGGAAAAATTGAAAGATGCTAACTACACATTCAATGATAAAAACGAATTAGAAATAAATGGCACACCAGAATATCGCAGCAACGCAATAGATCTCTTCAGTTATATAATGAAAAATGATCGAAGTGTACTAACTCCTCCAAAAGGATTTAATAAATTTTACACAGCTATACACGACAGTAACATTCCTCTACAATGGATTAGTAATAAAAGACTACGAGAGCAATTACTTCTATCAGATGCGAATCCTGCATTCACAAAGCCAAGTCCACAATCACCAAAAGTTACAAAATGGGAAACTTGGAACGCTTAAGAAAATTATACTTCAATCCAAAAGAACAAGGCTCTTTCGGTGGAGTGGAGCGACTTTCGAATGCAAGTGGACTGCGTTGACGTGGTGTTCAGAAATAGCTTTCACAACAAGATGTGTACACACTACACAAACCTGTTCGTTATAAATTTCAAAGACGTAAAACCATTGCGTATGGAGTTAATGAGTTGTGGCAAAGTGATTTATTGGATATGCAAAATTTATCTCGTTACAACAAAGGATATCGTTATATATTAACTATTATTGATGTGATGTCTAGATATTTGAGAGCTTTTCCGATCAAAGATAAAAAGGTAAACACAATCGCCCAATTGTTTCGGAAACTATTGTAAAAAGTTAAGCCTATGAACCTGCAAACTGATAAAGGAACAGAATTTTACAACAAAAATGTTCGCAATATGTTAAAGCAACATAAAATTCATCACAACTCTACAAAAAGCGGAAATAAATGCTCAGCTTTAGAACGTGCACATAGAACTCTTCGAGAAAGATTATACAGAGTTTTTACGCATCGAAATTCATATAAGTATTATGATATTTTACCGATGCTAGTAGATTCATACAATCATTCCACTCATCGCGCTCATGGTTTTGAACCCGCCAAGGTGACAATGGCCGATGAACCTGAGCTATATACCATTCTAGTTTGGTTCCACAATTCCGTAAGGGCTGCTGTAGCCCAGTGGTTAAGGTATCCGACCATGGCAGGCATGTCATGAGTTCGAGCCCAGTACCACTAAAGACCCGCCGTGTAGAGCAGCGATGCACGTTAAATCTGTCGAGAGCTGAAACGTCCTCCCGTTGGTGTGGTAGTTAGGAGAGGGGGGTGCCAGCTCAGGTGTCGTCCACGTCACTTGACCATGGTTCAAAATTACGTGGTCCGTCGCCAAAAGCCCTCGTGCAGCTGAACAGTGCGACGTTAATATTAACTCACTCACTCACTCCACAATTCCGTTTTGCGGTGGGAGATATTGTCAGAGTTTCAAAAGCTCGCAAAACTTTTCGTAAAGGCTATTTACCTGGATGGACAGAAGAAACATTTCGCGTTTACAAAAGATATCCAACAATTCCCCCGACTTATGCTTTACAAGATTTTAATTCCAAAGAAATTGATGGTCGTTTTTATAATGAAGAGCTACAAAAAATAGACAAATCTACAAATGGTTACTGGGCAATTGAAAAAATAATTCAAACTAAAGGTAGAGGCCCATCTCGTCGGTTGTTCGTAAAGTGGGTTGGATTTCCGGATTCACAAAATTCTTGGATAAGAGTTGATCAAATCGAACTACGGCATAATGAATCAGAATGTAAATGATTTTCATATTTTGTTACCTTCAAATGCGAGTATGATTACTTTCCCAATAACACTCCAGATCATTTTCAGACAAAACTAGCTTATCCGATAACTTTAAATGGTGAATGGGAATGTTGTTTAACTGAAATAACAATCCCAGGAAAATACTATAACAGCAGAAAAAGGAAATACTTTTCTTCGCCTTTTACAATTAGATCCAAACAAAGATGATGTAACACCCGGCTTTTCAGAAGGCGCGAGTATTACGCGTAATTATAGTGCTCCATATGTTGAAATTTATAAAAATCAGGAATTTAGAATTGCGCTTAAGAAACCGAGAGTTAAGAAAACACACGAAATCATAGTTCACGATATGGAGGATAGAGACATATTTGATCAAATTACTGAGAAAATAATTCACAAAACAGGAGATGTGTTAGCCTTTTTTAAAACACATAAAAATAAAGTAATTATTACATTGAAATCTAATGTAGAACTAATAATGAATCGCAATTCTTGTCCAAAACTTATGGATGCACTGAACATAAAAAATGAATCATATATCATTCACAATGAAAATTTTCCTGTTAGATTTGATTATTCAGAATTAGCAGACAAAGCACTAAATGAAAATTTTCAACTAATCGAATATGAAACTTTTTCGGTAATTCATAAAGTACAAAATGTGTTACCGTTTGAAAATAAGAAGTGGCATGTACCAACAATCTGTAGATTTCTTTAAAGAATTTAGATATATTCTTTTGCGAGAGTTAGTCAATTCTAAAGTAGAAATGAATGTACCAGCTAATACCAAGGTAACCTTCGGTGAAAAACTTTCGAATATGTTGGGATTTCAGATGAATACTTTCACGGAAGGAAACTATAAATCAGATTATATTTTAGAGTTACGAGCTGGAATTACCGAAGTTTATGTTTATTGTAACATTATATCTTCCTCATTAGTAGGAGATGTATCAGCACCGATTTTAAAAATAATACCAATTGCAAATGAATACAAGGAACAGATCGTAAAACAGTTTACAATGCCTCTATACTTCCCCGTGAAAAAACATCATTTCGATGTAATCGAGATTGAATTAGTAACAAGTAGTGGTACGCCTATCAAATTTCTATCAGGAAAGACAAATATCGTGCTTTCATTTCGAAGGAAAATTGTATAAATCAGCTTGCAAAGTAATTACACTTTATAGATAAATTTGTTAGCCATGGAGACGCGCGGTCAAAGATTAGATCCCCATGATTGTATTGATTACTATTGCAACCAGCAAGGAGGAAAGGGAACATATTTTGCCTCAAATTACCCTATACAAAGAGGTTACGGACTTTTCAGTAATTTAAAAAGATATGCAATGCCAATTATGATAAAGGCAGGTAAATATCTTGGAAAACATCTGCTAACGACAGGTCAAAACGTGTTGGAAGATATGTGCTTAGGTGCACTAAAAGTTTTAGATTCATTTCAATTTTTAGATGCGTCGTTAGATACTTTAGTAAACAATCTTAAAACCTCGAATTTATAATTTTAAAATAATTTTTATAAGAACGAAAAAAATTGCTATCTATTAAAAAGAAAAGGCATTTTTCCTTATTCTTACATTGATGAATTTTCAAAATTAAAAGACACCCAATTGCCATCGAAAGAAGCCTTTTTCAATATTCTTACCAACTCCCCTTTTAGTGAAGATGAGTATGAATATGCAAAATTAGTTTTTAAAGCATTTAAAAATGTAAAAATCTTGCAGGTTATTTAGAGTTATACCAAAATGTAGATACTATTATGCTGGCAGAAGTATTTTCGTCGTACTGCGATGCAATACTATGCACTAGACCCGCTTCATTTTCTGAGCTAACTTGGAACGCTGGGCTTAAGTTCACTAATGTCGAGTTACAATGATTAAGCGATGTGAATGGTTACATATGGTTTGAATCTCAAATGAGAGGGGCTAGGTAAAAGATACAGGAGTGCGAACAATCCATATATAACTGAAACGTATACTCCAGATCAACGTCACAACTATATTTTAACACTGGATGCGAATAATTTGTATGGTTATGTGATGAGTCTTTCATTGCCTGTAGGGCATTTTACATGGCTCACTAATGAGGAAGTTCTAAATTTTAATATATTTAATTACGATATCAATTCTAATGTAGGTTTCATACTTGAAGTTGATATCCCGAAAACATTCATGAAAAAACTAATGATTTACCTTTAGCCGTGGAACATTTAAAAATTACATACGAAATGCTTTCTCCTTATTCTAAAAAATTATGCAATAAATTTAATTTACGACATACACTACCTAGTAAAAAATTAATCCCAAACATTTACCCTAAAAAGAATTACATTACTCATTACTTAAATCTGAAATATTATGTTGAACAAGGTATTGTAGTGTCTAAAATTCATAAAATATTAGCTTTTAAGCAGCAGCCCTGGTTAAAGAATTACATACATTTTAATAACAAGAAACGGAACTTAGCTACAGATGAATTTACAAAATCATTTTTTAAAAAAATGAATAACAGTTTCTTTGGTCGCCTGATGCTATATCAACATAAAAAAATTTCAGTGAAAGGTTCTCTAACGGAAAAAGACTGTAAAATTAATATGGCTAGTCCTTTATTAGAATACTTTGAACCAATTAACAATCCCTTTACTACTTTCAAAATGAAAAAACCTAATCTCATTCTTGATAAACCTATATATGGTGGATTTTGCATTTTAGAACTATCGAAACTTGATATGTACGAGCTCTATTACTCACACATTTTAAAGTAAAATATAACAGAAATTGTGAGCTATTGTATATATGGATACAGATTCTCTTTATCTTAACATTTATACAGATGATGTATATAAAGATTTAAAAAACCATTTTTTAATATAATGGATTTTAGTAATTTTCCTTCCAACCATTTTTTACATGATATAAAAAATAAAGGTCAATTGGGGTATATTAAAAGCGAGGTAATAAAACCTATTAAAGAGTTCATAGGACTCGAACCTAAAATGTATGCTTTTTCCTTTGGGGAAACTTGTAAAAAAACTGCCAAAGGTGTAAAAAAAATCAACTGTAAAGAATTTTACGATAAATATGTATAAAGAAGTGTTAGAATCTGAATCAATTTTGAAGCATAAACAAGCATCCATTATTTAAAAAAGAACATGAACTAACGACCATAGCACAAAACAAAACCAGTTTATCTGCATATTTCGACCAAAAATATTTCAATGAAGATGGAATGAGATCTTTGGCGCTTTTTGATAGAGAACTCTCTCTCTCTCTCTCTAATATATATATGTTGTTACTAGGATTAATTCGTAAACTCCTTTGATCTGTTTATTTTTAAAATAAGAATAAATAAAAATGTAGAATAAAATCAATTAATTAAATGAACATTTAAACGTCGTTGCCTAATTGGCTTTCATTTTTAAAGGCTCTGGCGTCTCTTCCCTTGCGGTCTCCACGGATTCTCCCCGGTTCTGATGTTCCCTCTATCGCTGCTCCTTTCCCCCGTCGGGGACATTGCCCTCTCTGGGGGATGCCACGGGGGCTTGCAATAGCGTCTTCTACTTCACAATCGGCCATCCTGAAAATAAGCTGACCACAGCGAAAGAAAATCCAAAATGTTGTAAGCAAACCTATAAAACAAAAATAGAAAACAGTGAAAAGAAAAAATAACAAGTGCGATGCTTTCCAGTACTTCACACAGGTGTTGTTTTTCTGGAAGTAGTTCGTCATTGCTGCTCACAGCTATTCAAAAAAAAGCTATAAAAAGGGAAAGAGAAAAAGTTCAGTTCGTTTTTCCAAGTTCTGTTCACAGAGAGTCACTGTGGGGGAGGGGTACTCAAATTGCAGTCGTAAAATCGTCAGGCATCAGCGGTTGATCACATCTTCATGAAATCAACAGCTGTGGATGTAAGATGAGGACCTTCGGGTTGACCAACCTTCTCCACTTCATATCTATCTGGGGTTTGACGGTCTTAATTAGGTAGGGTCCGTAGAAATTGGGTCGTAATTTGAGTCGTGTTCGGAACTGGGTTCTTTTGATTGTCACTGGTTCGTCTTTTTTATATATGTGTTGTTTGCGTTTTTTAACGAAGTGGGCTTTACTCTTGTTTGGCTCTTTCAACTTCGTATCCAAATGATGGAGTTAAGGAAATCAATCTGTCTAAGCAAACCATTTTTCTCTTTGGAAAGGGTCTGATTCTCATCACTATAACTCGTTTTATTAGCATTTCTTCCACTAGACTTTGACTTCTTAGCTTTGCGCTTGCTAGGGTTAATTTCTCGTTCTTTAGTTGACATCGTTGTTTTAGGATGATCGTTTGATTCCGTTAGTGCGTTTACGATGAGTATTTTTTCTGTTAACGATGCACATTCAATTTCTTTCTCAACGAGTCGCTGTTCTGCAATTTTAAGTGTTTCTTGTAAGATCTCGTACTTTTTTCAAGTTTAACTAACTTGTCAACCTTTTCTAAATTTGATTCTTCTAATTTATGCAATTTATCTAATAACGCCGTTTTTCTAATGATAATGTATGTGTTACATACGTGCATTTCTAAATTTTTACATTTATCTTCTGCATTTTTTAGTTTTAGTTGTAATACTTCTAGGGCATTATCTTTTAATTCCGATTGGTTATGTGCCTTAGATACATTAATTAAATTAATAAAGTGATCCTTTTTCTTAGGTATTAATTCTATACCATTTGCACTAATTTGAAATTCAGTTTGTTTTAAAACATCAGTTCCAATAATTACATCAATAGTTGTTTGCAAATTGTCAATAACATAAATATCCGTCATAAATTTATTATCTTCAATATTAATAGTAGATTTAAAAGATCCAAAGAGTTTAATTTCACTCTTACCGAAAGCAGTTAGCTTTATTTTCGTTGGATTTAATGTCGGCATTCCCAGATTTGCATAAACACTGTAGCGCACTAAAGTAACAGTACTACCAGTATCAATAAGAGCATCAAAATCATATTCATTAATTTTAACAGTTTTACGCATTTCTGATGAGGAATTGATTTAATTAACAACTTCACTAACAACCTCATTAACAACTTCATTTTTAAAATCAGGTTTTTTAAATACACACTGAGAGCTTTTATGACCAAATTGGTTACAATTAAAACATTTTAAACCTTTATTTTTATGGTAACATTCATTAGAAGTATGATTAAATAATCCACAATTATAACAACGTATACGTACATTACTCTGATTAGCAGTAGCATCATTTTTATGAAACTTATTATCAGAACACATATTTTTATTAGATGCAGGAAAATCATACTGCTTAACATTTGTACGCTTATTTTTAATATCAATACTATAAGAATTATTTTGCATAAAAACCTTTTCATATATCTTTAACTTTTCTTTAAATTCTGAAATACTTTTACATGCATATAATATCAATTTATTATGGTTAGAATCAGGTATACCAGTTATACAATACATAATTAGGCTTTGATCGTCTAAACGAAAGTGTGCTTTTGAAGCAATTTCACGCATGGCCAAAAAATATTCAAATAGAGATTCCGTAGGGCGTAATTTCCGTTTTTGCATTTCCTTGTGGACGTCGTAAGAACAAAATAAATCTTCAAATTCTTCAATTAATGCAGCTTTTAGAGAAATATACGTTAATATGTTATGGAGAGTTTGGATAAAAGTCTTTGCAGGACCTTGAAGCAAACGTTTAACACAAATAATTTTTTGCAATTCAGATATGTGTGGGATAAAAATAAAGTTTTCTTCTACGTCGCGAAAAAAGGCTTTAACGCTGTAATTATCATTTCCCGTAAACGACCTCATAGTTGAAAAAAGGTCCTTTAACAAAAATGCATTCTCTTCGTTCCCTCTTTGGCTTTGATTTCGTTGTGTTTGAAGGAGGGGAACAAAAACATCCTGCGGAGAGGGAGAGTGAAAAATTGGCGGGGTGAGGGGTTGTTTATTCGCGTCGTTCGTAGATTCGAGCGAAAAGGGCGCAGAGTCTTCGTCATCCGTCAATTGTTCGGTAAAATTATTTTTTAAAGAAGCAAGGTCTGATAAATTTTTAAATATATGCTCGCTTAATTCTTTGGCGCTTCCCGCGCAATTCAGTCCTAATATAGTGCAGACGGTAATAAGTTCAGTTTTCGTAAAGTGCTTTAAAATTTTATCCTTTCGTGCTTCAATGTCGTAATTCTGTGGGAAACCCGCGAATTTTAACTCTTTTCTAGAAGATTTACTGTAGGGTTCGTCATTAACAATTTTGTGCAGAAGTTGCACCGTTGAAGCAGGGGCCGTCTTTAATATGTTCGCAATAGCAGCAATTTCCTCTAGACAGACCATCGTAAATAAATATCTTCAGAACAATAAAGGAGTAAACTGGAATGGACTCACCGTTGATGATTTCGTCGCTGTGGCTTGCGTTTTTGGTTCCGTCGTTGAAGCGTGCGTGGTCCACCAGTCTTGACTCGTCGTATTTTCTGGGGTTTTTAATTTTAATTTAATTTGAGGCCGAGCTCCCAAATGTTATGTTGTTACTGGGATTAATTCGTAAACTCCTTTGACAAAATAATCTGTTTATTTTTAAAATAAGAATAAATAAAAATGTAGAATAAAATTAATTAATTAAATGAACATTTAAACGTCGTTGCCTAATTGGCTTTCATTATTTTTAAAGAAATATAACGGCTCTGTCGATATGCGTCTGCTTCCCTTGCGGTTCTCCACGGATTCTCCCCGGTTCTGATGTTCCCTCTATCGCTGCTCCTTTCCCCCGTCGGGGACATTGCCCTCTCTGGGGGGATGCCACGGGGGCTTGCAATAGCGCCTTCTACTTCATATATATATATATTGAAATTTTGTTTTTTGGTTAAATGGTTAACCGTCTTAAATATTGTGTCAATTAGGATTTTTTGGTGAAGCAATGTTTTAAGATTATTCGAACTTCGAGATATCAAGAGTATACTGTAATTATTTATTGTAAATGAATTTATTTATAAAAAGTGAATTAAAAATCTATAGATATAAAGGAGAAAAGTGACTCACTCACTCACTGACTAATCACGATATCTCCGGAACTATTAAACCTACAGACTTGAAATTTGGTAGGTAGGTCCCCTTCATGGAGTAGACATCAGCTAAGAACGGATTTGGCTAAGTTCGAACCCCAAGGGGCGTTAGAGATCATTATTTCCATTACTAAACTATTAGATGTACAGTCGTGAGAAACTTAGTACACAGATTTCTTTCATAAAGTAGAGATTCCCTACATAATGATTTTTACAAAAATCGACCTCCAAGGGGCGTTGAGGGCGCTTAAGGGGCGTTATACGTAATTATTTCCATTTTAAAACTGTTAGACGTACAGTCTTGAAATTTGGTAAGCGGACTCCTTTCATAGAGTACAGATCCCCTACAGAATGGGTTTTGTGAAAATTGACTCCCAAGTGGCGTTGTAGAGAATTAAGGGGCGTTATAGGCAATTAACTCCTTCTTTAAACTATTAGACGTAAAATCTCGAAATTTAGTAAGCTGATTCCATTCATTAAGTAGAGATCCGCTATAAGATGGGTTTTGTGAAAATCGTTTCCTAAGTGGCGTTGCGGGGGCTTAAGGAGCGTTATTGATAATTATTTCCATTTTTAAACTATTAGACGTGCAGTCTTAAAATTTGGTAAGCGAATTCCTTTCATGGTGTAGAGATCCGCTACAAAATAGTTTTGGCGAAAATTGATCCCCAAGGGTCACTGAGAGGGATTAAGAGGCGTAATAGATAAATATATCCGCTTTTCAACTAATAGAAACACCTGCTTGAAAATTAGAAGGTATGTTCCGTTCATGGAATAAAGTTCCTTTTACAAAGGTTTTTGCGAAAACGGACCCCCAAAGGAGTGGGGTTGCGAGGGATTAAGGCGTGTTATAGAAAAATTCCTGTTTTTGAATTTAACTCATTTACCTGACATTTGTTGAGCCCTTTTCTTTAGTTGAATAGAGTTCCACTAAGAATGGATTTTACGGAAATCAACTCCAGGGGGAAGCGGGGAGAGTTATTGGGGCGTATTGATAGACAAAATTCCCGTTTTTGAACTGCTACGACTATAATAAAATTTGGTTTGCAAGCTTCTTTTGTTGAATTGGAATCCGCTAAGAAGTAGTTGCTTTGGTGGAAATCCACTTGATTATTAGGTTAAGTGGTGAGCGAAAAAAATCTTTCTACTTCTATTTTAGATACAAATAGAAATTAGGTATTATAATTTATGTTCTTTTTATATCTCAAGGAGCGAGGGTGTAACAGCTATAAATATATTTTTCAATGCAATCGAATTCTTAATGCTAGATATCAATAATTAATATATATGTAAACAGTATACATATATACAACATCATGAAATACCCAGTGAAGCGGGTGGGTAACGGCTAGTATGTTTATATAAAAGCTTTTTCGATGATGAAAATTTTGTTTGAAAGTTTTGATTATATTTTGTAATAACTTGTATTCATTAATACTACATTACATGTTACTATTATGTATTGAAACTATTATTTATGTGTGGGAAAAATGTTTCAAATTATATATTTTGTAATATCTTATATTCATAAATTGTGCATTACATGTTCATTCACATGTTGAAACTATTCTTTGAAAGATGTTTTGATTATTTTCTAATATATTCATAAAAAATGTATGTATTTGAAGTAATAAAGGGGGGACAGGACCTCTTCTCACAGGGGGCCTGATTTACACTGAACTTGTGTAATTTTTGATTTTAAAAATCAACTCACTTGTTTAGTGATTCTTTAGGCTGTCAAATCAGGTAGTCCGAACTTGAGAAGGAATGCTCAAGTTGATGTCGGAAAAACTCACATCTGAATTTTTTGTATGGTGAATTTCATTTCCGAACTTGAGAAAAAATGCTCAAGTCGATGTCGAAAAAACTCACATTCGAACTTTTTGTATGATGAATTTCATTTCCGAACTTGAGAAGAAATACTCAAGTTGGTGTCGGAAATACGATTATCTAGACCAGATCAAGAAAATAGCCCGTCAAGGAAACCCAACCAATTGATGCTTTTGTGTGAAAACCATGAGGTCTAAAATCAAGAGATCTGCAAGATATTCGGCTAGCTAATGTGTGCATTAAAATTCCATATTGGCTAGCCGAATATCTTACAGATTACAAGTAGCAGAACTTTATACCGATGGATGCTGAAGAACAGGTAATATATAGAACTTTTTCTGTAAGAAATTATTTTAATCTACATAATTGTACTACAATTCTAACACTATAATACAAGTTAATATCTAAGAATGAATAAAAGCATGTGAACCATATTGTGAAAAAATTAATTTTCTATTTCACAAATTCTAATATAAGAATAAAGGTATCACTTACCTTATTCTTCCGTTTCTAACGCCCGGGATGAGCTTGACCTAAAAGATTCGATTAGACTCTTATTTAAGAGAATGAGAGTCCTTTTTGATGCAAAAAAGATTTAATGGATAAGGAAAATAGACGACTGATTTCACGTTCGAATTACAGATTCAACTACTACTACTCACAAACGTAAACAAAAAGAAGCAATGCGCTTACAGCGCCACTGTAGTTAAACTACAAGTTCGTTAGCTCTGTTCGCGACACTCCCCACATTGAGTTTTGAATTTTTAAAATAAAAAACTCGACAATAGTCATTCAGTCCTTTCGGGGTTTCAAGAGTCTACCATAACGAGATCGTCAAGGTCCCGGTTGTTGAAGTTCACCGTCAGAAATTAAGACATCTGGCAATTCAAGGGTCTCAAGTCTCGGCTCCACTCCGGCTTCCCCATCAGAAACACTGGAACAGGGCTGCATCGAAGATGTTTCTGCCTGCTGGTGTCCACTTGTCTCTCAGCTCTGAGCTCTAGTCCAGCTCCACCATTAGAAATACTGGAACAGGGCTGCATCGAAGAGGTTGCCGCCCTCTGGGGTTTACTCAGTTCATGATCTATATTAATGGGTAAATGACTTCCTTTGTTATCATCTGAAAATAAAGGAGAGTTAGTAGGGTGTACAGATGATTTATTTTTCTCCATCACCTCTAAGATATACAATTTTCGCACTGGACGCAGAAAAGAGCCAAATTTAGTTTTTACTTGGGCTACTCCAACCTTCTTGTCTTTGCTAGGGTAGAGTTTCAACATTTTACCTAAATTCCAGTTTAATCTTTTGGTGTGGTCATCTCCCACCAAAACACACACAATATCTCCTTCACTTAAGGTATTTTCCACTTTTATATTTCTTGTCTCCCTCAATTGACCTAAATATTCTACTCCAAAACGTTTCCTAAGATCATTTTGTATTCCATTTCGGTACACTAATCTTTTAATCAATTTATTTTCATCTATTTGATCTAACTCCAGCACACCAACTTCTCTAATGTCTTGCAAAAACATTGCTGGAGTTAGAGGTTCCAAATCTTCGACGTCATCTGTAACAAAAGTTAATGGCCTGGAGTTAATTAAACTTTCACAATCGCAAAGAACCGTATACAATTCTTCATGATTCAAGGAAGTTTTTCCCAGTGTTTTCTTAAAGACCTCTTCACAGGTCCAATCAATCTCTCCCAGAAACCTCCCCACCAAGGAACCTGTGGAGGGATGAATTTCCATGAAATTGGATTTAGCTCTTCTACATTCTTCAATTTTTCTAAATTCACTTTCTGATAAAGTCGATAAGCACCTTTAAAATTGGTGTCGTTATCTGAGTAAATAACGGATGGTCGGCCTCGGCGTGCTATAAATCTGCTTAAACCAAGCAAGAAACTTTCAGTCGAAACGGAGGTTAACAATTCAAGATGAATTGCTCTGTAAACGGCACAGGTCAATATTAAAATCCAATTGTTCTCCCCATTCTTAAAAATGAGAGATCCTGCCAAATCTAATCCTATAATTTCAAAAACAGCATCATCTCTCACCCGGTCTTGAGGTAAGAGTCGTTCTGATACCGATATAGGTTTCGCATTGAATCGCTTGCAAATAATGCAAGTCTTAATGACTTCTTTAATGGTTTTTCTTCCTTTCAGGATCCAATAGCTTTCTCTGAGAATGTACATAAGCATCTGAACTCCGGCATGACCTAACTGTACATGCTTATAAATAATGAGTGCTTTGACTACTTAATGATTGGAGGGAAGTATAATAGGTAAAAGAAAGTCTTGTCTAGCGTATGATGATTTCGAAGCATCACAAAAAACTTGTAGTGATATGTTCATATCTTTAAAATCGAGATTCGATAATCTCCATGGAATCTTAAGGTCTTGTATCTCTGTAAGTTGGTTTTTCCACCTTTCAAATTTTCTTTCGATGTCTATTTGTAATTTGGAGTTCCATGAAGTTTCTATCTTCCAACACTCTTCTATAAGTAATTCGGTGATGAGGGTGATAGGACATGTGAATCCTATCGGGTCAAAATATCGATGAGCCAATGAAAGAATTCTTCTTTTTGTGACTTCTTCTTTCGATTCTGTTTCTCTGTAAGAGATGGAAAACGTATCTTCTTTCACACATTCCACATAAGTCTAAGAACTAGTATTTCTTCTGGGTCGGATTTCTGTTGAAATTTGATTCTATATCACTATGTCGCCATCCACGTAAATCGAATTTACCCAATGCTAACAATTCCATGGAATCTCTTTGAAAAGATTCAAGTTCTTCAGAGGAATCGACACTCACCGCACAGTTGTCAACGAACATCGAATCTATCAATTTTTCAGCAGCCTTTTCCAAATGTTCAGGTGCCTGCTTAAAATGATGGTTCAATACTGCCGCTAATAAAAATGGACTGCAAGAAACTTCAAAAACCACTCGACGATACCTGTAGGTAACAGCTTTCTCCGAATTACCACCTTCCCACCACAAGAAAGGTATAAAGTTCATGTCATTTTCGTGCAAAGATATCTGAAGGAAAGCTTTTCGAATGTCAGATATGACTCCGATTTTTCCCAAGCGAAAACGATTTAAAATTGGTGGTATCATTTCTATCAAATTGGACCTCTTTTCTATGCAATCATTCAACGAACAAGATTTTCCATGATGAGCTGACCCATCAAACACAGGACGAATCTCATTCGTGGAATTTTCCTTGAATACAGATCTGTGTGGCAAATAATGAAATTTCCCACCATTTTTTGGTTCATCTTGTGCAATCTTTTCAATAATGCCTTCCTTTTCCCAGTCTACAAATACTCATAATCAAATAGTCTGCCTGTAAATTTTAAAGTTTTTACAGTTTTCTCCAATCTTCCCTTAGCTAAGCTGTAGTGATCCTCAAGTTTTTCATTCCCTTCTATCCACGGAATACTGACGATGTATCTACCTTCATCATCTCGCAATACCGTATTCTCAAAATGTTTCAAAGCAAGATCTTGTAATTCTAATTTCGATATCTTTTCACTGGGATCTTTTATTCCTAAAGAATCCAATTCCCAAAGATCTGATATTTTTTCTCTGTTTGTGAAAAGAGAATGAACAAGAAGTGAATTCTCTAATTCAAATTTAGATTCAGAGCATAATTTCCCCATAACACTGTCCATCCTATTCGAGTATTCACAGCTGTAAGCCCCTCAGAAAGTTGTTTTATCTCACCAGTAAATAATTTTCCAATTATGTCAGGTCCTAATAGAATATGTATTTCATCAGAATGTTTTTCGAAAAGGCAAAGTTTATTTGCGGGCGAATCACTAATAAATATATTCTGTGTTGCCTATTTCTGTAAAACGCGAGAGTCATTAATTCCGGAGATTCCTAAGCAAATGTTTTTCTGATCATTAGCTTCTATTATGAAACAATATTTTCCGTCATAACTGCTTAAGTTGCTAAAATACTTATTATGAACTTCGGTCGTTTTGTGTCGTCCAAAAAGTCCGTGAGTTATTGTTTCTTTCCCAATACTTTTTAAACCTATAAATTTTGCAGCATATTCTGAAATGTAACTTTTTTTGGCTACCAGTGTCTAATATCGCTCTCACCAGTTTTGTTTGGAATTTCCATTTTCTATAAACAGCTAATGTTTATAAAAAAAAAACTTCCCCGGTGTTTTGGTTAGCTAGATCGGTAGACGTTGACCCTATTTCTCTTTTCAGTTGCTTAAAACAAAAAAAATTATGATTTAAACCGGAACAAATTTCGCATTTTGTTTTATTTATTGGACAATTACGCGATAAATGCTTTGCGATTTTTAAACAGTTGAAACAAGCTCCCTTTCGCAATAAAATATTCTTCCTTTCTTCTAAAGACAAATTAATAACGTATTCACATTCATTTGAATTATGAGTCATGGAATCGCAAAATATACAAATGAATTTCATTTTGTCTTTATTTTGTGTAACAGGCGCCGTTAGTAGTTCGCTTTGAATATGAAAACTTTTTTGGTTTTGTTGTTTATATGATCCGAGTTCTAGAGAAAAATTTGATTTCGTTTCCTGTCTACGATTGATGATTCAAAAGATGATTTATTTGTAGAATAAGTCTGCTCTCGCACCGTTAAGGATTGCGTAAGAAATGAGAGCAACTTCTGAATATCTGAGTCAGAATCCTTTTGTTGTAATTTATTATAATGTAATACCAAGTCAGATGGAATAAGTTTTAACAACATGGGGCACAAAATTTTTCCATAATTCGCGGTTGATACGCTTAATGAATTTAAACTTCTTAATTGAACATTACAGTTATCAACAAATTTCCGAAAAGAACGAAGGTCATTAGAATTTTTTAAAGGCTGTAATGATAAAATTTTGTTCATATGCGCTTGAATTAATATTTCCGGATTCGCAAATCTGTTCTTTAATAATTCTACGGCTTCATCATAGGCCTTTGCCGAAATTGGGAAACCTTCAACAGTGTTTAGAGCAGATCCTCCTAAATGCGCCTTCAAATAATTAAACTTATCGACTTTATTTAAAGATTCATTATTATGTACGGCTGTTTCGAAGCTATTCCAAAAAGTTAACCATTTTGAAGCGTCATCTCCATAGAATCGGGTGATATGATAATTTGGGACTTTAATGCGAATGTTATCAGAGTTCCGAAAATGTTCATCTTGTGATTGTGATAATGTAGTCTGTAAGGAGGGCGATGTAACACGGGTTTATGAAAATTCATTAATCTTCTTTTTCGCACGAAACTGACAAAGTAACACTTTTTCTCTATATTTTTCGGCGATTTCAAATTCACCATCGAATTCTTCGGGCTTAAAAAGGGGTTCCATTTGTTGATCAATTAAAGTTAAAGGCTCAAATTTGATGCATAGAATTTCTACCAGTTCACATAATCTATCAACATTTAAATCAGAGTTCGATAGTTCAGCTTCTAATTCATTAACTATCTTAGTAACAGCTGTTCTCAATGATTTTCGTTTGGTTTTTAACAACTCGAATGATTGCTCTTCGGCCACACATTTAGTATATTAAAATAATCACAGCTTATACTCCAAAACAAGTTCAGATCCACTTAATATTTTCAATTCTTCTAATAATTTCTAATGTTCTAGTGTTCAAAAAGTTAACACAGCTCAATGTATCAGTTTCAATTATAAAAGTTCACTATTTAAAATATTTCTTTTTTCTTTTGATTATCAAATATTCAAATAAAATGTAACATATACATTTAATTATAATCAATATTAAAAAAAAACTTTTTATTTTATTAAATTCTAGTTCAAACTTCTTTGCTTTCAAAATTCTAAAACTATTTCAAGCTCAGATCCCGGCAGGGATGCCATGTGAAAAAATTAATTTTCTTTTTCACAAATTTCTAATATAAGAATAAAGGTATCACTTACCTTATTCTTCCGTTTCTAACGCCCGGGATGAGCTTGACCTAAAAGATTCGATTAAATAGACTCTTAACCAAGAGAATGAGAATCCTTTTTGATGCAAAAAACATTTAATGGATAAGGAAAATAGACGACTGATACATTTCACGTTCGAATTACAGATTCAACTACTCACTACTACTGACAAACATAAACAAAAAAGAGGAATGCGCTTACAGTGCCACTGTAGTTAAACTACAAGTTCGTTAGCTCTGTTCGCGACACATATAATTGAACGCATATCCATAGCAGCACTTTATCGCGAAGGTGGTTTGTTAGCGTGTACATCCTGAAATCATGAGTGCCCGCTGTTAGCACGAATCGCGAGGGTATACAGTTATTAGTACGGTAATACTACTGTTGTAACATTTTTTCGTTATAAGTTTTTTGGTTTATGTATTTTTCTGATAGGAAGAGGCATTGTTCTTCCAGCTAAACGTATTTTATATTTTTTCAATAACTGAATTAAATTAGTTTAATATACATGTCTGTTTTGCTTATATTTTATTTGATTATTCCGAACTATTTCTTGGTTTCGATTCAATCCTGTGGTTCCTCTTTTTCAGTTTAAAAATATCTGATTTAGGTTTAAGGTTGTGTCACGTTTATTATTTTTTTTTCATTTTAAACCTTTATATGTATTCATTTGATACTTCCGTACTGTTTCGAGTTTTAGATTTAAAGTTGTCTTATTTCTTTTCCAGGTTAAGAATTTCTGAAAACTTTAATGTTGCTTTCAAAAATTTCACATTCTTTATTTTAAAAATGATGCCCTAATTAAATCTAAAACCAGAAACAATACACAAAAATCAACTGTAAACATTTAAAGGTGAACATGAAAAAAGAATAAACGTTACGCTGCCTTAAACCAAAATAGAAATTGCAACATGAATACCATTGGGACTGCACAAAACATAAATAAAGAATTTTTAAACTGAAAAAGAAATGACAAAATTAGATCAACACACGAAACAAAAATGTATATCAAACTAATATGATTTAGTTATTGAAAAAACAAAAAGTAGGCTTAGCTTAAGAGCGATGCATCTTCCAACTGTATTAAAATAAACTCGGTTACAAATACTTAAAATACATAAATAAAAAAAATTTAACTGAAAAAGAGAATGATGTAGCAGATTATAATGCTGGAAAAAAATGCTACAACAAAAAGCTGGTAATTGAAATTTTCGAGCAAATACACTGTGTTGCCAAAACAACTAACTAAAAATCCAGTTGCTGAAAAAAAAATGGAAAAATCACTTAAAAATTTAATTTGAAAAAAATCTAAAAGGAATTTCGAAAAAAACTCTTCGTAGTGCACATCATCAGGACCTAGAGTAATTATGTGCCAAGTTTTATACTTCTGGGTTGCTTAGTTTGGGCGGTAGAGGTGAAAAACACAGTCGAAATGCTCCTTTTATTAGCATAGATTATTTTTTTACTTTTGAGTTCGATTCACTATAAAAGCGTATTTTTTAGTTTTTTTTAAAACTATAATTTATTTGTTATCAACTTATAACGTCATTACACAATTTATAATATAAAAGCTTGTCGCGAGATTTAAGTACTCGTATTTACTTAGTTCGAAAATTTAAAAATTAAAATCAATCAGATCAAGTTATTTAATTTACTTGTTTTTCTACACAGGTAAATCTCGCCACAAGCTTTTCTATCATAAATCGTGTAATGACGTTATAAGTTGATAGAAAAAAAAAGTTTTAAAAGAAATGGACATTTTATTCTTTTTAGAGCATTTACATAAAAACTTGTTTTTAAAAAAGTCTAATTACTTTTAATTTATTTTTTACTTTTTAGTTGTCGCTGGACAACTAAAGGTTTCTCAGTCTGTTCATCTCATTCAACCCATGTTGCAAGGTCGTTTGCCGGTTAATTTCGAACAGGCTAGCTCAGGGGTACTCAATCTTTTTCCCCGCCAGGCCACCTACATATGATAGACTTCACTTGGACATATGATAGATTCACTTGGGCAACAACAAGAGGATAAGGGGGGGGGATAAACACTATAAGACCAAAACAACATTGGACAAAGCAAAGTTAATCAAAATATTAAAACTAATTTTTTTTCTTTTACTATAATACTATATTAAAAATGGAAAATACAAAAAAAATTTAAAATCCGTGATTTTAAACCAATTTTTTCAATCTTTGTACAGAAATTGGAGAATACTATTCCACAAACGAAAAAAAAAACTTCGAGCGATTATCTTAATGTTTTATTAAAAATTTGATTATTTTTTGAAAAATCGTAAAAAAAAAAAGTTTTCGACATTTTTTAAATAACTGATTCTAAAAGAGAAAAGTCTGAACTTGCTTAGTGCAGAATATCGATTCATTAACACGAAAAAGAAATTCATATGGAACGATTTAGAAATCATTTTCGTGAAAACTAATCAATTTCGACTCATTTTAGAAAAAATCATAAAAAATAGAAAATATCATTATTTTTTTTAATGAATTATACCGTATTGTGGCGAAATAAATGATCTTTCCGATTATGTAATTATTTTCAATTCCTACTATTAGCTCACACTCTCTCTATATTTATTTATTTATCTTGTTGGAATTTTCAATCGTTAATAAAATACATTTTAAAGCACTCAACTGAGCTGAAATTTTATACACATGATTATTTTGGATGACAGTACAATAATTTAATTATAATTAATAAAAATTAATGAATTAAAACTAATTATTTAAAGAATTACAAATACAGCTACGTTGACATCTGTTTTGGCGACTTAGCGACCTTTTTGGTGACTTGTGTCAAAACTTAAAAACGTTTTTTTTCCCCTCCCGTTTTAAAGCATTCAGTTGAACTGAAATTTTATAGACGCGATTGTTTTGGACGACAGTACGATACTTTAATGATAATTAATAGAAATTAATTACCACTTAATGTTGTGATTCTGTCATATGTATATACATATTGATATTAATTGTAACTATTTAATAAAAAGTAGCTAAAATAAAAATTTTCTTTGTTGATCTAAGTAGGAATTGAAGTAAATTTTTTTCTTATATTACTTGTCTTGTCTCAGTTTGATAGAAAGAATAAGATGTGGTTTTTTTTAAAAAAAGGTCGAAAAATTGGAACTTCTTTAAGCTCATTTCGATAAGCTGCACGGCAGAATAAAAAGCTAACAGGAGTAAAACAATTTTAAGGTTTTTTAATAAATATTTTTTTAACTAATTGCGATATCATTTATATTTTGTAAATATAAATGATCAAAACATGCATTGTCTAAACGTGTACATAAAATTTCAGCTCAATCGGTTGAAGACATCAGCTTCAAAACGGAGTTGCAAGATTCCATCCGGACAAATTACATTGCAAGTTAAATAAAAGCTTGTGTGTGTGTAATAAAAAGAAACTGTTAAGTGCTTAATAAAAGTTTACTTAAAATTGTGAATAATAAAAAATATATCAATTTATTAAAGTATTACACTCCTTTACTTTCACTTTTCACAAAATTTACAGTACATCGTTTATTCTCTTTTTTTTTTCAAATTTATTCAATGTCTTGCAAAATTAACCTAAATTTTTATTATTCACAAATTGAAGTATTTCGCATTGTTTTCAACAAAGCACATGTGGGAATCCCCCTGGATTCCACCCTGGACACCAAGATTAATTTGAGGCAAAGAATCACTAAGAGCCATTTGTATAATAATAAATTGTATTTATTATCTTGATTCAAATATCAGAAACTCTAATAACATATAGTATTTCTATGTTACGTCAAACAAACCTTTAATATTTAATTAAATTAAGAATTATGAAAATAATCAATAATTACGTGTAAGATCAATAAGGTCTACCGAAATAGGAGGTCCGAGAAATACACGTAACTCGAATTATTAGCTTTCATTAACTTAAACTAATTTTATTAAACTAACGCTTATTTTAAGTGATAATAAACTATAGTATATCACCTGGTAATACTTCGATATCTTCAGAGGTACATTAACTTTTAAGATTACGTCGTAGAATACTAGCAGTAACTCTTCACTATCGTAATCCAATTGAATCCTCTAAAGGTTGTCTCTGCTGCTGCTGGCTCAATAGCCTTCATCCTTGCTAGCTTACAACGCTCTACTTAAATACCCTATCTACTTTGCATATCCCGATCGCTTTTCGGAGTTGATTGGAAATATACGCGGATTTATAATCCCCCAAAATACGCCTAAGAATATTAGTGGAAAGGTTCCGTACAGATTCGTCACACACATGATGATTATGCAATTTATTGTGTTTTCTTATGCTGCTGAAAAAAATTAGCAGAGCACATGGATTTAACGAAATAATGCAAATACTTCTCTACTGATAACTAATGTAAAACAAAACACCAGTAGTCTCCAGAGTAGCAGAAAACAGAAGAGGAAAACTTCATATGAAAATCAGTGTTCATGACGTCAAACACCAGAAAAACAATACAAGTGCAGAAATCGTTATTTCGTAGAAGCTGTTGTTTTTCGTTGTCTCAGTGGTTAAATTCAACCTTTCGACTGTTGTTTTGAGAAAAGGTGTCTGAAAAATGTCCCGGCAATGTTATCTACCGGAATCTATGGCTTGTTGTATTATCGGGAGATTGGAATCTGAGTAAGCAAAAAAAAAAAAACTGTAGTGGACACTGTTGAAGTTGCAAGAAGTGTTATTGTAAGACTGTGGAAGGATTTCCAAGAAATAGGGTAAGTTCGACGTTGGCCAACCCGGATAAGGTCGTTCACAGCAAATAATGACCAGCATATCTTGTTAACAGCTCATTGAGACAAAATAGCAAATGTGACTCAGATTCAAAGGCGGCTTCTTTTGGTAACAAGACGAAGGGACTCAGGCCAAACAATCCGAAATAGGCTTCGTGCAGGGAGTTTGTATGCACGTAGGCTAATTGTTGCAAAATGAAGTGAAATAAAAGTGCCGCTGGGCGGCGTTGTTTTGTGACGTCAGTCTGCGAGCTGACGAATATATTCAGAGTACTGGTTGGACGCTCGGCGGTTGCCGAACGTTTATTTTTTATGTATTTTAATGTGCCGTCCTCAGTAGAATAAAAGAATTATCTTGAAAGACGTCTAGTCTTATTTTGACCAAAGTTACTCAGCATCTGGTAGATGCACCTGCAATTGAATTTCTAGAACATAGTGGCGTCCGCGACAGGATTCGAGTACTTTGGATTTGAATATTTTAGTTGAATTCTGAATTTTTGATATCGAAAATGAATTTAAATGCTTTAAAAGCACAACGAAAAGGACTGAGGACGGCTTTTTCTAATTGTTTGAAGAAAATCGAATCTGAATTAGCACAGGAACTCTGCAATTTTGAGACACTTTCGGTTTTGAAAATTCAATTCAACGATAAATTTGCGAGAATGGACTGTTGCCAGAAAGCGATTTCAGAAACATTGTTGTTGTCTGATGATGGTGAGCGTTTATTCGCTGAAGATTTGGAAGATGCTGAAATCTACCGAGAAAAGTTCTGGGAGCTTACTACGAAAATAGAACTGAAGTCTCAACAGTGTACTGTTCCAAGCGATAAAGAATCAAGGAAATTTAAACTCCCAAAAATCGAACTAAAAAAGTTCAATGGAGAGGCGAAAGAGTATTTGACCTTTTGGAGCCAATTTCAAAAGATACATGAAGATAGAGGAATTGCGGCAGAGGATAAAATGCAGTATTTGTTACAATCGATGGAGCCAGGGTCCAAAGCAGAGAGATTAGTACTTAGTTTCCCTGCTACTGCTGCAAATTACCCAAAGGCGATAGATCAACTGAAAGAAAGATTTGGACGAGAAGACTTATTAGTACAAATCTACGTTCGAGACCTGTTAACTTTGGTTATGAAAAATGCTGCTACCGGAAGAGCGAAGGCAGATTTACCCTTGCTTTATGATGAACTTGAAAGTAAATTGAGATCCTTAGAGAGCTTGGGGAAGACTCAAGATAAATACGGAGATTTTCTGACGCCCTTAGTGGAGAGCTGCCTGCCTGAGGAAGTGTTGGTCGCCTGGGAAAGAAGCAGAAATCATCAAACAGAATCCGAGGGATCCCGTTCTTTAGAACAGTTGATGAACTTCCTTCGGCAAGAGGTGAAAGGAGATGAGATGGTTCTTTTGGCACGGACCGGCCTCACCCTCCACCAGAATCCAAGAAAAAAGGATTATCATGCAACACAGGTAAATAAGGTAGAAACGACGACAGCAGCAGCTTTAGTAAAAATGGACAACCCAGGTAAGAGAATTTTAAACTGTAATTTTTGTAATAAGTCGCATCCATGTGAAAAATGCTATTCAGCAAAGAAAATGACAATAGATGTTAAGCAAAATTTATTGTTAAAAAAAGGGGCATGCTTTTCTTGTCTCAAAACTGGTCATTTAAGTAAATTCTGTAATATTAAAAATCAATTAAATTGTTCTCATTGTAATAACCATCACTTTGAAATAATGTGTTCTGAAAAAGAAATGAAAACGAAATCTATTCCAAAATCGGAAAGTTCTCTCTCTAACTCCAGCAAAAGCAAAACTGTATTTTTGCAAACGCTTTGCGTTATTATTCGGTGTCAAGGTCAGGAAAAGTTAATCCGTGCTGTGATTGATAGTGGATCTCAAAGTACTTACGTTAGCGAAAATGTAATAACTCATCTAAAAGCAGTTCCGCTTAGAAGCGAAACAGTGATTCATGCACTCTTTGGGGGGAGTGAAACAAAACCAAAAAAACATGATATATTTCCGGTAGAGGTTAGTAATTTAAATAAGACTTATACTTGTAGTTTTGAAGCTCTTTCTGAAAAAATGATTTGAAGATTGAAGAAGATTTGAAGATTGAAGATGATGAAGATTGAAGATAAACAGGTCTTAAATGAATTAAAAAGAAAGAAAATAAAATTTACTGATTCTTTTCGAAGGGAAACGGAAATCAATCTTTTAATCGGTGCAGATGTCTCAGAAAAATTATTAACAGGGAAAGAGTCCGGCTTAACTGCCGTAGAAACGAAACTAGGTTGGACAGTATTTGGAAAGGGTTCATGTGTAAAGGATAATATTGTAACAACATTATCGATGCATTCTATGAACATACCAGTTAATAAACTTTGGGAACTTGAGGTTTTAGGAATTTCCAGTCCTACTGAAATTGAAAAACAGAAAACTGAACTTAGCTTAAATGATTTTAATAACAGAATGAAAATTCTTCCTGATGGAAGGTATGAAGTAGAACTCCCTTGGAAGTATGACTCATTGAAGTTACCAAGTAATAAAGAATTGGTCTGGAAACGACATGAAGGAATGATAAATAAATTTGGATGTGGGAAATTTTTTATTGATTATCAAAAGGTATTTCAGGATTGGGAAAAATTGAACATTATTGAATGCGTATCAGATTTAGAATTGAATAAAGAATGCCATTATTTGGCTCACAGACCAGTTATTAAATTAGATAGTCAAACGACCAAAATTCGCCCTGTGTTTGACGCCTCGACCTCCGAAAAAGGGAAACCTTCTTTAAATGAATGTTTATTAAAGGGAACTAATTTGATATAGCTAATACCTGATATTCTCGATCGATTTAGAATGTATCCAATCGGTATTAGTGCGGATATAGAGAAGGCATTCTTAATGCTGTCTGTAGCACTGAAAGACAGAGATTTTCTTAGATTTTTTTCCCCGTGTAGTGAAGGGCGGATCGTGTACAGGCACTGCAGACTTGTGTTTGGTGTTTCTTCTAGCCCTTTTCTGCTGAATGCATCTATTATGCATCTTTTAGAAAATTGTCAACCTCAACATGAAGAGGTTGCTCAGAAACTGAAAAGTTCATTCTATGTGGACAATTGTGTATCTGGTGTGTTTAATACTGACGAGCAGGGACGTTTCATTGAACATGTGAAATTGATCATGTTGAATGGATGTTTCAACCTGCGTGGTTTTGAAAGCAATGTGGCTGGCAAAAATGTTGATAGAAGCTCAGGCGATACTTCCGTTTTGGGAGTAATTTGGAATTTAGAAACTGATACCTTGAAGTGCTGCACAGATATGGATACTTTGACCTGTGTGAAACAAAAATCACAAAAAGATTAATTTTGGCAATTGTGCAGAAAATTTTTGATCCTATTGGCTTATTAACTCCAGCTACATTGCTTCCAAAACTATTAATACAACATTTGTGGAAAATGAAAATTGCTTGGGACAGTGAATTGTCACCTAATGATGTAAATGTATTTTTAAAATGGTTTAGAGATTTGTATATATTGAAAGATGTTACTTTGTCAAGATGTATGATAATTAATTCCACTTCTGTGTGAATTACATGTTTTTGTTGACGCTTCCAAAAAGGCGTATGCAGCGTGCGTCTTTGTGAGATCAATGTTTAAATCAGATGTAAAGGTAATTCTCGTTCTTGGAGAAACTCCTGGAGAATCGGAGGAAGTAGAATTGGAAAGGAAAAAATTAAAAGTGGTGAATATTGATCTCTCAAGAGACGCACCTCCTTGGCATTTGTATGCTATATCTGATTATAGTAAAATGATTAGAGTTTTTTCATGGATTTTAAGGTTTGTGAATAATTGTACTTTGTTGAATGGAAAATGTAAGGATTCTGAGCTTTCACAATCAGAAATTGAAAATTCTGAAAAGAAATTAATTCGTTTAGTTCAGAACTATTACCTTCCTGATGCGAAATCTTCAAATTATATTGAGACTTACATAGATGATGAAGGTATTTTTTTTTTACGGGTGAAAACTAAAATACTTAATCGAGATGATGAAAGATCATTTTTGTACCCAATATTGTTACCAGAAAAATGTGAACTTACTAAGCTATTAATTGGAGATGTACATAAGAAAAATTGTCACGCGGGAATTCAAATAATGCAATGTTTGTTAAGAGAAAGATATTGGATAATTAGAGCTAGGAAAGCTATAAAAAATGTTCTGTATAATTGTATATTCTGTAAACGCTTTAAAGTTAAATCCCTGTCAAGCGAACCAAAACCTTTACCACCAGACCGAGTAACAGACTGTACACCTTTTGAAATCGTAGGAATAGATTTGGCGGGGCCTTTATTTTTGAAAGATGGAAGAAAAGTGTGGATAAAAAAAAAACTTTGTTTACTTGCGCGGTATACCGTGCTATTCATCTTGAACTTGTTAATTCCCTAACTTCTGATGCTTTTCTTTTGGCCCTTAGATGCTTTATTGCTAGGCGTGATCGGCCACGAACAATTCTCGTCCGAGCAAGACGTGTTATGGAACACCTGGTTTCAGCCGAAAGCATAATCATGCAGGACCTTGGTCCAAACTCTACTGAGCAGAGCTCATCTAAAAATCCACCGCCCAAAGGAGATAATGAACCCGCCAACGAAAAGAGGATACTTCAAGCTCGTCTAAAGTACATCAGATCGTTGCTCGAAATTGAAAATGAAGCGCCCAGCCCTACGCCAGACGTGAGGCTGGCTTTGGAATCAGAAATGAAAAATCTGGAGGCCAAGATAAAATCCATTGAAGGTAAGATGACTGAGCTTTTACCTCGCCCGATTGCCCTTAGTCCTCAAAACAATAAACCAAAACCGATTAAAAGATCTGCTGCCCCGGTAGTTAAACCGGCGAAGACTTCTAAATCTAAAAGTACTACTGATTCGGACTATGTTTTCCCTAAGAAAACAGTGAAAAATCCCCCTTTAGTTGAAAAGAAAGATATTAACACTAATAACTCTTTTGAAGTACTAGATTCTGAAATGACTGACGTCGAGGAAGTCACCCCAGCTTATAAAACCAAACCCATTTTTATGCGAATTTTTGATTCCTATAACTTGGTTTTACAGGTTTTTTACAGAAAATTTCCCACAGCAACTAACACCCACGCTAAAGGATACATAAAAATCGAAGCCCAAAATGAAAACGACCATGATGAAATTACTAAATATTTAAAAAATAAAAACCTTGAGTTTTATACCATCGAACCCCCATTAACTAGACCACTTAAACTAGTAATCAAAGGCCTACCTGTTGATATTGACCCGGAAGATATTAAGAAAGACTTAATATCCAAAGGAATAAAAATTGTTAAAACAACCCAACTCAAAAGATTTGTATCGAAAACCCCCTCCCTATTTACATGATAGAGATAGAACGTGATGAAAATGTCAGTGACATATTTCAAGTACGTAGCTGTCTCTACATGCAGATAAAGATTGACCCCTTCAAAAAAGGAAATAGAATAACACAATGCTTTAATTGTAACTTTTTCCATCACGCAACTTCTAATTGTAACATGAAAACGAGATGCCTGAAATGTGGTGAAAATCACAGGACAGGTATGTGCAAAATCAAAGAAAAAATTGTAGACCCGCTCTGCATAAATTGTAAAGCTAAAGGTCATATGGCCTCCTCAATTAAATGTCCACTCTTTCCCAAGCCCAGAAAAAGTAAAGGAAAATCCCCTGATAATAACCAAAAACAAAACTTAAATACCACCCCCGTAACTCCCGGATTACTTTACTCTCAAGTTCTTAACTCAAATTCTAGACACCAGATGTCAGCACCCGGATTTGCCTCCTCGGCGTCAGACATTCCTGATAATAGCAAAAATAATGCATTTAATAAGGAAACACATAATTTTCACAAAATGCTTCTGGCGAATTTGGCCTCTTCAAGCTATCAATGAAATGCAAAGGATTTTTACCTTATTTCCCTCTCTACTTACCGAAATGGAAAAATCCTCCAAATGTACTGATCCAACTGAAAAACTACAATGTCTATTAAGAGTAATCGCCTCCCCTGCCAATAAAGTGTAGATTCTATTTTAAATAAATAAATTAAATAAATAATAAATAACAAAAAATTTCATCTTAAATCCTAAAGTTTCTCTACTTATCCTAAATTTTTCTCTCTCACTGCAATTCAACTTCGTTGAATTGCAGTCTCTCCCCATTGGCTAATGATACTCCGCCCACTTTGGGCGTCGTATATTTTTATGACTACCATTTACTAAATTTTTATTACTCCCTGTAAAAATCCTTTGCATTTTAATGTAATTCTAACAGTACAAATTAATTTTATTTATATTATCTTTTTAAAAAGGGCATAGTAAATTGTTTCAGTCATCTACATTTCATGATAGGAGGTTAGAGTCCGGAAGGACTAAGTACTCCAACAATATGTGCAACGAACAATCTATTGCGATAACGGAACTAACTGTCGAGGCGCTTTTAACCCTCTAACCGGATAGCACGGAAAATTCCGTCAGTGTAAAGATGCTTCAAAAATGGACTGCACGGATTTTTCTGCCTTCAAGTAACGTTTTCAAAAGCGGATTAGCCGCACTTTTCTGAAATCCTTTCCCCCTTTTAAGGTTTAACAACTTGAAAGATAATGAGGGACGGAGGAAGCAACACAGCAGGAGTTTTATGGCTCGCAGGGAACCCCGTGTTTTGACCCTGGGGGAATCGTAAAAAATCGAGGGGAAATTTCTTTAGACCCCAGGAAGTGTTAATTTGTTACCTCGTTTTTTTAAAGTTTTGTAAAGTCCCAACGCATAAGTAAAATATGTTACAATTCCCTTTTGGTTTCATATTAATTTGAAACTGTAACAAGTTGGGGCGTGTCAGTGCAATCTGCTATTTTATATAGTTAGACAAATTATCTTTTTTTAAGCATATTCTTTCGCTTCAATTTTTTTATTTTAATCAAAGCTTTCAGTTTTTGAAACATGATTATTTTATTATAAGATACCGAAAAAAATTAATAAATAACCAAACTCTTTAAAATTTGGAACCTTTTCCATTTTCCAACCACTAAAAATGAATAAATTTAAACTTCATCAAATCATTTGAAACATTTTCTTACACTTTGATAAAAATAATAACGAAAAAAAAATTAAGATTTATTAGTTGTTTTTTTTTTAGATTTCAAAGCCTAAGTGTTCAGGGAAGTTTAAGTACAGTGTGTGTGTGTGTGTGTGTGTGTGTGTGCCTGGTTATATATTGTTAAAATACACCGAATTATATTTGAATTTTAAGTGCTTGAACTTCAGTTTACATCAAAGACAACATTAATGAAGATTTTCACACATTTTTTTATAACTTGAATGTTTGAATAAATGGTAATCAAAAATATACGGAAACATTTACAGTAGACATTTATGCATATAAATAAACATAAAAATCAATTTTAAATTCGAGCTATTGAAAATATTCGAATTATATATTGTTCAAAAATATCTATTTATACAAAATACCTCAACATTTATCTTTTTTAAAGGCTAACTGAATAAGTAATTAAAATCTGGATATTTTTTTGAAATCTCGACCTTATAAAGCTAGAAATTTTATGTTAAAAATTCCATTTGAAATTTCGAAAAAAAAAAATGCATCGCGCAGTTAAAAATTATTTACCATAAGTTTTAGCAATTGTTTGAGTATAATAAAAATTTCAAATTTTATTATATAGCTTCTTTGGTATCTTTTAATATATTTCGACCGCGGTAGCCGAGTGGTATAGGTATCGGAACGTGGCTTGCTTTGTCACGAGTTCGAGCCCAGTACCACTAAAGACCCGCCGTGTAGGGCAGCGATGCACGTTAAATCTGTCGAGAGCTGAAACGTCCTCCCGTTGGTGTGGTGTGGTAGTTAGGAGAGGGGGTGCCAGCTCAGGTGTCGTTCACGTCACTTGACCATGGTTCAAAATTACGTGGTCCGTCGCCAAAAGCCCTCGTGTAGCTGAACAGTGCGACGTTAATATTCAATCATTCATTTAATATATTTCGAAGATTTCATACAATTCAGTTAAAAACCGCATGCTAAGAGCAAAAAATATACTAAAAAAATTGATGAATATACAATTACAATAAATTCTTACATAGAGAAGCAAAACTGAGAAGCTAAAGCGTAGGAAGAAAAAATTTTGAGTATATCTGAAGTAGTTTTCGAAATATTTATTTTAAAGTTTAGAAAATTTGTGTGCGTTATGTTATTCTTAATATTAATTAAATGGTTAAAATAATATGTTAATATATTAGTCATGTAATCGTTTGATGACACATTCATATACTAATAAAAATTATCATGGTCATTGATGCGAATGTCAAGAATTTTATGTAATTTTAAATTCAGACATTAAGATATTGATGTAGAAAATATAAAACGACCCTCTAAAATACATGAAAAATGCAGTCTGCTATAAAATGATCTTGACAAACAAAAAAAAAATCCGGCATTTTCACTTACTATGGCAGAGCCGGCTTAGTCATGGGCGATCTGGAAAAACAGAGAGAGAACCGCGGTTTTGATGGATGCCGCTCTAGCTTTTAAAGTTCCCAGGAAAAATTATATATATATAAATTACAAACGCAAAAATAAATCTTGTAATTTTCCATACATTTTTATAACAACGAATTGTGGAATTGGCTTCCAATACATTGTTGTGTTTGAGAATATCTAAGGTAACCAACCCTACTTTAGATAGATTTGTACTACGTTTCGTAACCGTATTCCTTTTAAAATTAATTCGTGCAGCCTAAAGACACCTTTTGTACCCTTAAAAATTTATGTTAACTATAACGGTTAATTTTAATTTATGCAACTTGTGAAATGTTCATAATTAACCATTTCCGTCTAAACAGTTTACATGGGGAAAAAAAGTTTGGACTCCCTCATTCATTAGGGATTTATATAAGATTCTAACATTAAATTTTATTTTTCACCGAATAGGGTTGAGTGGTAGTGTATAGTGCTTCCACACCACAGGTCTGGGGTTCTATTAACGGGCTGCGCAAGGTCGACTCTGCCTTTCATCCCCGCTACATTGGGTCGATAAATAAGTACCAAGCTTGCTTCGGGTCTTAAACACTGAAGGTCTCTCTTCAGACAAACCACCAAATCGGGACATCTGTTCATGCACCTCAGCGTCCAATGGTCACGTGTATTATGATGGGCACAGTAGTTCCTGGCCCTCATGGATTGTTGTGCTTCTGAGTTTGAGTCTTAAGTTTGAGGATTACCTCACTTTGGGGATACCCCTTAGATAAACATGTATTTCCACTCATTTGCAATTAAACATTTTTCTTTCAATTACGTTTATTTCAGAAGGAAGTTTGATTTTTCAAATGTATTTGCTTAATAACATGTATATTTGTGTATTATATTAAACATTTTATCAATCCAAAATTACATGTTTTTAGCTCCTCTAAAAGCTTTTAGGATTTTACGACTGATCTTACAATCCATATACGTTTCATAGTAGTTGTGACATCTTCAATGGGAGTGAACCCCCATCTTCCAAGTCACAATAGGTTTTATCGTTTTACCAGCTGGTCAAGGACAAGTGCCTCACCCATCGTTTGTCCCTGAATGTTTTACGATCAACCAGCTGTGGAATGACCGGTGCACGTGGCCATGGGGCCATTGTTTATTGTCTGAACTCAGGGAGTGAAGTTTGCAGACGGGTCGGCATAATAGACTTAAGAGTTCGGCGCCCCATTGACAATAGGCGAAGCCTATCTTAAAAATAACCATGTTGTCTTTTTCTAGTGTTATATGAAAGGGAATACTAGAAACAGGTGGCGTGATGGGCCAGTGTGTCCAGCTGCGGACAAGGAACTATGGCGCCTTGGACCAGACAGCTCGGGTGTGTTTTGGCGTGTTATGCGCCAATAGGACGAGGGAGGTCAAGAGAGACTTTGTTGACCTGCGAATAAGAAGGAGCGAGGGGCGTGTTGTGAACACACCCCTGTTGTTTAAAAAGGGTTGTTTTTGAGGACAAGAGAAGAAAAAGACCGGAAAAAAACCTGGAGAGAGAGAGTAAGAGAGAAGAGACCCGGAGAGAGAAAGAGAAAAAGACCGGAGAAAAGACAAAATCCCCGAGAGCGAGTGAAAAAGACGAGGAACGCCGGTGGCGTTGAGCATGAGTATATGAACTGACCACACCGGCTTGGCATTTAATCTGGATTTATATTACTTCATTTACAAATTGTTAGCAAATAAAGTTTGCTTTTATTTGTATATTAAGCTGTAAAGATTTGTTTATTGATGGATAGCTACTCACGACGTTACAGTAGTGTATTTAAAAATGATAAAGACATTTTTACGACTGTGTGAGCTTTTATGCCTCGTTTATAAATATAAAAAATTGCATTTAGCTACAATTTTTAAAATGTACTGAAATAAGTGGAGGAATAGGATATTTACATATTATGAATATTTTTGACTGCAGTAAGATTAATTTATATTTTTCAGTTTCTTTACAATTTGAATAGAAGTTGTAAGCCATTATGCGAATCGTTTGATGTTGAGTATAAACCAATAGGCTGTTTAATATTGTAAGGGTTTTTACTTTGATACCAGCACACACTAAAATAAGGCTCATTTGCAGTTATATGATCAGCTTCAGTGATATTTAAATTTTCAAAAATAGTCTACACGTACGAAAACATTCTTTCACAACCGCACACCACATCTCATACTATATCTTTCCTACAGCAGGAAATATTTGTGTATACTGAAAAATTTAATACAGGATACATTTTCAAGTGTTAAATTTGTTTTTTAAATTTGGTATGAATACATTGTGGAACTGTCGGTTAACTTCACTGAACAAAATTGTTTTAAGTGTACTGTTTTGAAAGACAAAATTAATTAGGGAGAACTTTTCTCACAATAGAATTTGTAATGACTGAATTGTGTGAAAATGTAGTTATCGATGTGTGACATTTTTCCTTGTAATAAAAGAAACAGAAAGATAAGAAATTTAACTTGAGTAGAAAATGGTTAGAAGTACTGTAATGCGCATTTGAGAAGAAGTATATCCCCCATTAAAATTAAAAATTATTGACTGAATGTGTGTTATATCCATCACAAATGCCGATGTAGAAAAGGAATTTTTATTTAATACAAGAAGTTCGAAAAAGAGAACACTAGGAAGGAAAATTTAAATTTTTTCCGAAAAATATTCAGTTAACATAAAAATATCTTTTATATGATTTTAATTAAAATAAATTTAAAGTGTTGAAATCCTTTTTATGCTATTTTAAATTAAAAATATAACTGAATAGAGAAAGATCGGTTTTATTTCATAAATATAATCATCGTTTGTAATATTTATTGTGTTATTGTTTAAAAATGAGGTAGGGCCTTTGCTCTTTTACCTCATTACTTTTTTTAAAAACAGGAAAGTGAGCGCGTTTTCTTACTCTCATATTCAAAAATGAATACAGGATGCTTTTTTCTGGTTCAAATCGCAATACCAAAAACATACATATATATTTTTAATTTTTAAAAATGACAGAAAAATAAATTTTTTTGAAGAAAATATAATTATTTTTTAACTTCTAACATACTATTTATTTCATTTTTTCCTCTTTTTTTACCTTTCATTTCATTTTTAATTTTACTGTGACTGAACATATAGGAGAAAGAAACACCGTATTTCACTACGCTTTCAAAGAAGATTGCCCAAGGCAACATAACAGCTAGCTGTAAACGATTGATCTCTTGGTTCTTACTTTTCAAAGGCACCGAACTGGGGCGTAAAATTGTCCCCGTTGGACCTCCCAAGTTCTAAAAGGGGGAAAGGAAAAAAGTCTGTTGCATTTTTGAAGGGAATCGCAAAATAAGAGTTAAACGCTTTCGGAATAACTTTTCAGGAGGAAGGTATCCAGTTAGAGGGTTAATGATCTATCAAAATTGAATTGGAGCAAAATAGTGGAAGAAACTAGAAGTCCAAAAATATTATGGAAATTTATCCCACCTACTGCAGCTTGGTGGGGAGGCTGGTGGGAAAGGCTGGTCCGCACTGTAAAAGAATTGTTAAAGCGTACTTTGGGTAGATCAGTGCTAAAATATAATGAATTGTATACTGTGCTTTGTGATTGTGAATCAATTATAAATTGTAGACCATTAACATATGTGTCAGAAAATCCGGAAGAATTGATTCCTCTTACACCTAGCATGTTTCTTATCAGTAATAAAAACTCAAACATTGAGAATATTGAAGAATTAAATTCGAACAGCCTTAACAAAAGAATAAAATATCGGAGTAAGCTGTTAAAAGATCTACGTCAACGCTTTAGAAATGAATACCTTAGCCAACTTATACAAAAACGTAATGAAAAGGAATCGCGTGATCCTTAGATTGGAGAAGTAGTTTTAGTTGGAGATGATAACAAAAAACGATTGTTTTGGGCATTAGCCAAAATTATTGAATTAATTCCAGGGCGAGATGGCAAAATTCGAACGGTTAGACTTAAAACTCAACACGGAAAAATTTTGCGACCAATACAGCGTATCTACCCTTTAGAGATAAGCTCAAATAAAAATCTTCAAAGGGGTCTGGAGGAATCAATTCCCACTGTATCTGAAACTCTGTCACTTGATGAGGTAATATTTAAAAAATATACTTCATCCGGGAGATGTGTGAAGAAACCAAAGAGACTGGATTTATTTAATAGAATTTGTTATGTGCTTGAGACTCTTTGCGAGTCTCAAGGGGGGAGGATGTTGCAAAATGAAGTGAAATAAAAGTGCCGCTGGGCGGCGTTGTTTTGTGACGTCAGTCTGCGAGCTGACGAATATATTCAGAGTACTGGTTGGACGCTCGGCGGTTGCCGAACGTTTATTTTTTATGTATTTTAATGTGCCGTCCTTAATAGAATAAAAGAATTATCTTGAAAGACGTCTAGTCTTATTTTGACCAAAGTTACTCAGCATCTGGTAGATGCACCTGCAATTGAATTTCTAGAACACTAATAGTGTGTATTCCGTTGACAGCAGGACACCGCGCGGCAAGAAGAATGTGGGTTGCTGACCATCGAGATTGTATACAAAGTGACTGGAATCATGTGCTGCTAGTGGATGAATCCCGATTCAGCTTAGAATGTAATGCTGGACCTGTTTTAGTACAGCAAGAAAATGGCACTCGAAATAACTCTATATTCGTTCAGGAAAGATCTCATTACAGATTAGGTGGTTTGATGGTATGGAATGAAATCAGCATAGGTAGACGTATCGACCTGCTCATTATTCGGAATGGCAATTTGACGGCTCAAAGCTATGCATACCTCCTGTAACCTTATTTCCTACTTGACGCTGCAGCAATCGGTGATTCTTTTCTTTTAATAAAGGATAATGACACAGCTCGTATTAAGGAGAAATTTCTTGAAGCTAAAGCAATAGAGCGTGAGAAGAGGCCAGCGCAGTCTCTTGATTTTAATATAATCTAGCACGTTTGAAACAAACTTGGATAACATGTTGCTGTAAGATCAATGCTTGCTGTTACTGTTAAAGAATTGGAGATCATGCTTCCTCAAGAATGGAAAAGTATTTCCCAAAGTCTCTTCAATAAACTCATCGCATCAATGCTAAGCAGTTGTGCGGCAGTCTTTCGGATCGGAGGAGTTGATCACGTACCATATTAAACATCCTGTATCATTTACAAACAATCAGTTTTTTTAAAATCAAATTGTTGCCCTGAAGTACCAGTTGAAGTTACCCTGAAGTATTTTTTTTTGTTATACCTTTTCAAAGAATTAAAGTTCCTATACAACTGTTTTTTGCTTATTTTTCTTTCTGCATTGCATTTTGTTACAGCGGTATTCTCCATTTTATGCACGTCACTTTTTCACCTGCTCCCCTAGTTTTTTTAGGAGAATATTTATTGTTATTATTTGGAATGAAGTTAATAATTTATTAAAAAAAAAATCCATAAATGTGATAACCCAAGTACAAAGTATTACGCCTGTTGTGTTGCCATTTAAAAAAATGAGCTTTGCATGTTCGGATTAAATGACTTCTATTTTTTGAATCACGAATGACATATCTGACCATCCGTTATTTAACAACCGATCAATACAATCCTCGTAGGGAAGTAATTAAATAAAGAGCACTTTTTTTAGAAGAGAAGAGGAGAAGGGAACAGGGGGATGACAGTCTGCAGGGTTACAGAGCTTAGCAAAATTCTCGCCAATATCGGCGCTTGCGATGCCAATCGTTCATTTTCGCATTAGACGTGGACATGTTCACACGGTGAAAGCTGTATTCTTATATCGAAAGCATAAAATATATATAACCATCTTTCGAAATAGCAAGTTTATAGATACATGGAACAAATTTATTTTAAATGAAATTAAATAATTTATTTCTTCATTATTTTTTGAATAAAAGTTGAATTATGTAATTGTAGTGGTAAGTAATACGATTACGAGCAGAAATCGCTTACATTATTGTTTGATTGTTTTTTGAAGCTCCGGGTTTTTAACGAAACGATACTGGATTAATTTAGATAATACGATTACTCATGCCACGGAAATTCAAAAAAGAAGCAGCTCCTCTGTTGTACATTTTGTAGAGGTTACGAATAAGTATTTTAAATATAACCAATAAGTGATTTAGTCGGATCTTTCAAAAATGTTATTACTATAAATCGAAAGGGTAAGTTTTTTGATACAGAATAAAAAGCTTTTACTAAAGTGATTTCAAAAGCTTATTTTCGTATTTAGTTTTCTATTCTACAAAATATGTTTATTTATAATTTTAGATAGCTTGTGAGCTGAATATTCATTGATAGATTTTTATTAAATCGGTTATTTGTTTCGCTCATTCTGTGGGTCATCAAATTACATTTTATTCGTTACGTAATCGTAAATACTTGTTTTATTAATAACAATTCAATATGTATATATATTCATAATGATACAAGTCGAATGACGGATTGACCGGAAGCTATGGTTTTCACTCTGACAATGAATCGAGTTTCTCTGGTATATGTGTTTAATATAAACGGAAAATTTTTAAAAGCTTACTATTTTATAACTTTATATCAAACTCTCTCTCTCTGTAAAAATGAAAAAGCAGACTTCCAAAATTAACTAAAAACAATTTTTTCTCATACTTGAAAGCTAAATCAGATTATAAATTAAACTCATTTTCAAACAGAAATTAGTATATATCCTTCCATAGTATAATCATATATCTATACATATAATGTATAAACTCGACTAAATTTATGCCAAATAAAATAATGAAAAAGTGGATTTCAATTACATGTTACTGCTTAATGTAATTATTCATATATAAATACATATTTGTGAAAGCAATTCTTTTTTTGTACCTAATGAAATTCGAGTTCGAACAAGACAAAAATTGAATTACATACTGCCTGTGTTATAGTTTTTAATTAAATGGTATAAAAAGTCTAAATTCTCTCTACACGCTATGCTTAATTTACACGCAATAAGTTTTCTGATAAAGAGAAAGTTAAAAATTCACAAATTTAAAATGCAAGAATTCTCGTTCCGTAAGAAACCATAGGATACTCTCTTATGGTTTCCTCTTCTAAAATAACTATATTAAACACCGAATTAAAAATAAATTCCCTTATTTAAATGCCTATAAAATGAACGAAAAGGTTTATTGAAATATTTTTTACCTTAGCAATAATAGAAACCACAATTTCACACAATTGTTTCTTTACAGTAAATTATTTTAAATACAAGGGATGCATTTATCTACTATGTTAATCATACGGCCAATTATTTACAAATTACTAAAAAAAGAGCACTTCTAAATTTATATTAATTTAAGTATACAAAGCATGTTTTAATTTTTTTTAAGAAAAAGTGATTAGAATTTTTTACGAGTTTTCTGGTCGTAATTTTATACCCTTGCTAATTTTAAATAATTTAAATACAGTTTATCCATAGAAATGTATCTAATTATAAAAATAAAATTTTATTTCTAAGAATGTCCCTAAAATTTTAAGACACGTTTACCTATATACTTAAATTCCTGTTTAATTTAATTATTGAGTTCCAACCCTCCTCCCAAACTTTTTAGACAGTTATAAAAGCGTGATTCTTACTAATTAGTGTGTGTGTGGGGGGGTGTAAGGATGATAATCTTATTTTTTCTGCTTCTTAAATCTTCAAAACATGCATATACTCTGAAAATGGTTTATTTATTCAACCATTTAATAGTATTACTTATATTTGTTATTCTTCCGTGTTCTTTTTGATAAATTCTGAAGTGGGGAAAAATTACTTTTGAGTCAAAGATAATATTCACAGTCCTCTAGTGTAAATCAATTACTTTTTATTTAATGTTAAATACAGTAAATTGTGCCAATCCTAGTTCATGACGTATAAAAATTTAATCAGGCAATGTGTGTGAGGTTATGGTGAAGCATTGAATATCGCAAAATGGGTGATGACACAGATAATTTTTATCAAATTGCAACTGTAAAATTTTTTGCTGAAATAAAAGGCCATTTGATTTCATAAATAATTGTATTACATATATATATATATATATATATATATATATATATATATATATATATACACACACACTTTTTAAAGAAGCGTGCAAATAACCAAATATCATACAAAAAGAGAATAACCTAAATGAAATTGGTACTTTTAAAACACGTGACTTTTTGACTTTTAACAATTTGGTAAATTCAATGCAAAAACTGCATTATTTTTTTAAAACACATTTAATACAACTGATCACATACACGAGTACATTAGTTATTTTGATAAATAGTTTTGAAATGAGACAATCTAAAACATAGTTTAAAATTAAAATATAATACATTGTTGACTAATTGTGATATTGGTTGCTAAATAACAGGGAAACATTAGAATTTGTGGTGCTTCAATTTCAATAGTACTGTTTCGCTTTGCTTCTTCCCCAAGGTCATGGTCGAAAATCGAAAACGAGTTCAACACTTACCACCGGATTCCTAGTTAGTACGTCCGCGACGACTTTCGTGGCCGCGGTAGCCGAGTGGTATGGGCATCGGATCGTGGCTGGCTTTGTCACGAGTTCGAGCCCAGTACCACTAAAGACCCGCCGTGTAGGGCAGCGATGCACGCTAAATCTGTCGAGAGCTGAAACGTCCTCCCGTTGCTGTGGTGTGGTAGTTAGGAGAGGGGGGTGCTAGCTCAGGTGTCGTCCCCGTCACTTGACCATGGTTCAAAATTACGTGGTCCATCGCCAAAAGCCCTCGTGTAGCTGAACAGTGCGACGTTAATCTTCACTCACTCACCCTCCCTGGAAGTGACGTCATTCCTGTTCCTGCTCTTCCCTCCCCCCGCCTGTGGGGACAATTAACCGCGTCTCTTTTACAGAGCTGCACTTTTATTTTTTTCTCTTTTCAGATAATTTCCTTGCTCAAACGTGAATGGGATTTTAAGCGCTATTTTTTAAAAGTTAGCTTATTTTTATATACATAAGGAACTGAGGAAAAATATTTGAAATTATAGTATGATCATGGAATGTACATTAAGTTTTCAATAAACAACAAGTTTTATTATTAACTATAGTAATAAAAAAAATTTTTTTTTGGAGGGGTGGGTGAGTTTGTACGGAATTAATGTTTTCTAATATGCAATAACGATTGCTTTTTTGCTTGGATTATTTCAAATGCGAAAGTTATTTTTTGGCATTAAGTCATCTTAATACAACCTAATTGGAAAACAAAAGAGATGCTGACATTGAGTTTCAGTTCATCTAGCATCTCTCTCCCTCCCTGGAAGTGACGTCATTCCTGTTCCTGCTCTTCCCTCCCCTCTTCAGAGGGTAGCTCTCCCTCCCCCCGCCTGTGGGGACAATTAACCGCGGCTCTTTTACAGAGCTGCACTTTTATTTTTTTCTCTTTTCAGATAATTTCAAATGCGAAAGTTATTTTTTGGCATTAAGTCATCTTAATACAACCTAATTGGAAAACAAAAGAGATGCTGACATTGAGTTTCAGTTCATCAAGCATCTCTCTCCCTCCCCTGGAAGTGACGTCATTCCTGTTCCTGCTCTTCCCTCCCCTCTTCAGAGGGTAGCTCTCCCTCCCCCGCCTGTGGGGACAATTAACCGCGGCTCTTTTACAGAGCTGCACTTTTATTTTTTCTCTTTTCAGATAATTTCAAATGCGAAAGTTATTTTTTGGCATTAAGTCATCTTAATACAACCTAATTGGAAAACAAAAGAGATGCTGACATTGAGTTTCAGTTCATCAAGCATCTCTCTCCCTCCCTGGAAGTGACGTCATTCCTGTTCCTGCTCTTCCCTCCCCTCTTCAGAGGGTAGCTCTCCCTCCCCCCGCCTGTGGGGACAATTAACCGCGGCTCATTTACAGAGCTGCACTTTTATTTTTTTCTCTTTTCAGATAATTTCCTTGCTCAAACGTGAATGGGATTTTAAGCGCTATTTTTTAAAAATTAGCTTATTTTTATATACATAAGGAACTGAGGAAAACAAAAGAGATGCTGACATTGAGTTTCAGTTCATCAAGCATCTTTCTCCCTCCCTGGAAGTGACGTCATTCCTGTTCCTGCTCTTCCCTCCCCTCTTCAGAGGGTAGCTCTCCCTCCCCCCGCCTGTGGGGACAATTAACCGTGGCTCTTTTACAGAGCTGCACTTTTATTTTTTTCTCTTTTCAGATAATTTCCTTGCTCAAACGTGAATGGGATTTTAAGCGCTATTTTTTAAAAATTAGCTTATTTTATATACATAAGGAACTGAGGAAAAATATTTGAAATTATAGTATGATCATGGAATGTACATTAAGTTTTCAATAAACAACAAGCTTTATTATTAACTATAGTAATAAATTTTTTTTGTAATAAATTTTTTTTGCATCTTAATACAACCTAAGTGGAAAACAAAAGAGATGCTGACATTGAGTTTCAGGCTTTTAAAATTTAAAATTGTTGGATTTAGGGACATTTGTTTAAAGATGCAAAAATTACTTTATATGACAAAAAAAAAAGAAATTATAACTGATAATAAACACTTTACTTATTCTTAAGATTTTAAAGACAGTGTAAACATTTACCATTTTGTAATAGAAAAAGGTAATATTAAGAGAAATTTTTTATATAAGTACTAGCCGTTACCCACCCGCTTCACTGGGTATTTCACGATGTTGTATATATGTATACTGTTTACATATATATTAATTATTGATATCTAGCATTAAGAATTCGATTGTATTGAACAATATATTTATAGCTGTTACACTCTCGACCCTTGATATAAAAAGAACATAAATTATAATATCTAATTTCTATTTATATCTAAAATAGAAGTAGAAAGATTTTTTTCGCTCACTTAACCTAATAATCAAGTGGATTTCCACCAAAGCAACTTTCAGTGGATCTCTACTCCATAAAATAAACATGCGTGCTAAATTTCAAGTCTAAATCTAACAGAGCAAAAACGGAGTTTTTATCATCAATACCTCGTTGACAGCATTCTTAGCGGATTCCAATTCAACAAAAGAAGCTTGCAAACCAAATTTTATTATAGTCGTAGCAGTTCAAAAACGGGAATTTTGTCTATCAATACGCCCCAATAACTCTCCCCGCTTCCCCCTGGAGTTGATTTCCGTAAAATCCATTCTTAGTGGAACTCTATTCAACTAAAGAAAAGGGCTCAACAAATGTCAGGTAAATGAGTTAAAATCAAAAACAGGAATTTTTCTATAACACGCCTTAATCCCTCGCAACCCCACTCCTTTGGGGGTCCGTTTTCGCAAAAACCTTTGTAAAAGGAACTTTATTCCATGAACGGAACATACCTTCTAATTTTCAAGCAGGTGTTTCTATTAGTTGAAAAGCGGATATATTTATCTATTACGCCTCTTAATCCCTCTCAGTGACCCTTGGGGATCAATTTTCGCCAAAACTATTTTGTAGCGGATCTCTGCACCATGAAAGGAATTCGCTTACCAAATTTTAAGACTGTACGTCTAATAGTTAAAAATGGAAATAATTATCTATAACGCCCCTTAAGCCCCCGCAACGCCACTTAGGAAACTGTTAGACACTTAAAAAAATCGGATCCAAATTTTTATGATCTCCTTGTATTTTTCCAATCCCGTTCCATGATCTCAATGAAAGTAAGCACACCGATTCGAACCCGATCTTTTTGAGTTTCGTGATTTGAGGTTGGCAGCAACTGCCATGCAAATCGAGCTAGTATTTAAACTCGGCTCATGTTAGTTTTTCGAAAAAGGAAGGAGAAACGGAAATATAAGAAGTATGCGAGTGGTTTAACTCTTAGAGGGAGAGAAAGGCTGGTTGGCAATGCAACTGCAGGTTGCATCACCATTTTAGATTAGAAATTAATTTTACGATATTAGAAGACGGTTCGAATCGGATGTCTCTGGTAATGTTGCTTTTTGAACTTATTGTTTTTATCGCTCCAGTAACGAGCAGAGTGACTTTATGATTGATTATTAAAGGCCAATTTTAAGAAACTGTTTTTCGTCTTCATGCCTCCTCGACACATAAATTTCACTGCTAGCTTTGCAAAATTTAAATTAGCTTACCAATAAGTGTAACAAATTTGGTTATGGGCCCAGTCCATGTACTGTGTCGAGGCAGGCTAAGCAGTTGAACCAGGCCATGAACTTTGTCTATTTAAATACTGTTCCAGTCTAGAACTATTTTTTATCAACTCTGTTGCTAGTACGCTAAATCGAGTAGCAGGTATGGAGTTTAACAACCAGATATCAGTGTTGACTCCAAATAACTGGAACACGTGGAAGCATGATATGCAAGTACTCTTAATGCATTATGGTTGCTGGCAGTTTATAATACAGACCAAGCCAGAGCAACCTGATGAAGAGGCAACATACAAGGAAAAATTAGATCTACAACTTCGTAAGGATAGATGTTATACGTTGATCTATACTAACATCAGTTCAGATTTGAACAATCTGATAACGGAAACAACTGACGGAGTAGCGGCATGGAAGATATTAAAAGATCTTTTCGAACCAGTCACAAAAGCAAGAGTAATTCAACTATTAGATCAATTTTTTGGAACAAAATACCAACCAGGGGAAGATGTTGGAATCTTCATATCTCGTGTAAAGACAGCGGCAACCAGACTACAAGAAGCGGGTCATAAATTGGACGACCTGTACATAGGATTTCAATTAATAAGGTGGCTTCCTCAGGAATTCCAGTCTACCGTGCAACAAATCTACAGATGGAAAGAAGAGGACTTCAGAGTTGTCAAAATTGAAGCAGAGCTGATATTAGAAGCCAATCGTCTTCAGTTGATGAAACAAGATTTGGAGAAAGCGGAGAATGCTTACTTGAGCAGTTTCACTTCGAAGAAGTCGAAGACGTTACCTACGGCTGCAGCTCATGGAGATCCAAATGGCAAGAATGATTACCAAAAGAAAGATGGTAAGGTATTTAACTGTAAAACTATTAAAAATGTTAAAAAATCTATTAAGACTATAGGTCCGTGTTATGTATGTAATAAGTACGGGCATCTTCAAGTAAACTGTAAAGAGAAAAAGTCTCTACCAAAATCTCCTTCAACTGTAAATGAAACTTTTAACACAGAGTTTGATAAAGGTCTTTGGGTAATAGATACTGCTGCCACGAGTCATTTTTGTAATGACAAGAGTTTATTTTTAGATCTTAAGCCGATAACTAACATGAAAATGTCGTTAGCAACGGAGGATAAAAGTTGTCCCGTAGAAGGAATCGGTACACTTAGATTTCGGGTAAAATATAAGGGGAGTTTTCATGAAATAACTTTGACTGATGTATTATTTAATCCTAAGTTGAGGAGAAATTTATTATCCGGTTCCAGATTAGAAAGTAAAGGTGCGCATTTTGTGGGTACTGAAGGTAAAATTAATGTTTTTAATAAAGACTGGATAAAATTGTTCTCGGCGACACGCCATGAAAATTTGTATTTTTTAAGCCGGATCATTATATTATACCAAAGAGTAAAGAAATTAGTTTTGTTAGTGATGTAACCGCTAAAACAAAAACGGATCAATAGAAATATGGCATCAACGCTTTTGTCATGTTAATAACGATTACTTGGGAAAAACTAGTAAAAATGATAGTGTAAAAGGTCTCCCACGCTTAACTGATAATAGTAAGACTCATTGTATACCGTGTAAATTAGCAAAGTCCAAGAGAGTTTCATTCAAAAAGACGGGGGCCGTAAGATCAAAACGTCCATTGGAATTGTTGCATATGGACCTCTGTGGTCCAATGCCAACTGAAAGCCAAGGCGGTAATAAATATTTCTTGAGTATAATTGACGATTATTCAAGAAAGGTGACTGTATTTCCCATCCGAAATAAATCTGACGTATTTCATACGTTTATAAGATTTCAGAAACGAGCAGAACGTTTTCTAAGTAAAAAGGTAATAGCAGTTAGAACTGATGGCGGACTAGAATTTTGTAATAGAGATATGGATAATTTCTTGACAGAACTGGGTATAAAGCATGAGGTAACAAATTCATATACGCAAGAAATGAATTATGATGGGATACGCACAACGTACTAAGGGTTATAGAATATGATTGATAGATGAAAATAAATTAGTCGAGACTATTAATGTAAGATTCGATGAAAATAAGAGGGGAATTAATTTTAGACAAAAAGTTAATAGTAACCTTGGATATAATTTAAACCTTCCTGATTATTATGATGATGAGGATGATTTTGATAGAGTAAAAGATTCATTAGCGAGTCGTTTAGTTTCAAAGACAAGTACGGAAACGCCCTCAACATCTGAAAAACCAGATGTATCTTCCGATAATCATAGCTTGATCCCATGTACAGAGGTTAAGTGGATTCGAAATATAGGTAGGAAAGTAACTGGATCTAACGTATATTATAGTATAGAAGGGGAAGCAACCCGATTGAAATCTTTTAACGAAATAGAGAGATACTGTAAGAGGCGTAATATTGAGTATGATCCTAGTTTATTTAATTTTAGAAAAGATAATACCGAATCCCAGGGATTTTCAAATTTGTCAGAGCAACAAGAAGCTCTTATGGTTGAAGTAACTATTCCTAATTGTTACAAACAGGCGATAAGATCCAGAGACGCATCTAAATGGCATGATGCAATGGATAAAGAAATTAACGTAATGATGGAACGTAAAGTTTGGGATTTAGTTGATCATCCGGATAATATAAAAATTTTAGAAAACCGTTGGGTTTATACCATTAAATATGATGAAAATAATAAAATTGTTAGATACAAGGCCCGCTTAGTTGCGCGAGGTAACACACAATTACGAGGTGAGTCATTTGACGAGGTATTTCAAGAATACAAATTTCAACTTTCAAAAGTTAAATCATTAAAACTAAGATTTTATTCAGACTCAGATTTTGCTACAAATAGGGATGATCGAGTGTCAATGGGAGGGTTCATAACTTTTATAGACGAAACTCCAATTTCATCGCGAACTTTCAAACAAAAATCCGTTAGTCTGTCGACCATGGAAGCTGAGTATGTTAGTTTAATAGAAGCAGCTAAGGAATTCATTTGGCTAAAGAATGTAATTGATAATAAAAGTTTAAATTTGGAATTAAGTGAAAATGTAATGTTTTGTGATAATCAAGCTGCTATAAGTTTTTCAAAGTCACCGTTAGAAAATTATAGAACAAAACATATCGATGTTCGTTATCATTTTCTAAGGAATTTGATAAACGACAAGGTTTTCCAAATTAAATATATAGGTACCAAAAATAATTTGGTGGACATTTTTACCAAACCCATGGTAAAGGAAAAATTGTTAGAATTTTGTAGAAAATTATTTCTTTTTAGAGAATAAGACTTTGTTTCATTAAGATTAAAATATTAGTTTGTTTATTACAATAAAGATTGTGAATAAAATGTATTTTTTTGTGTTAAATTGTATAACATGTGATTAAAATTAATTTACTGATTTGTAAGAGATAATGGTGCGAGATTGGAAAAAGGGGGCCGATTATTAGACACTTAAAAAAATCGGATCCAAATTTTTATGATCTCCTTGTATTTTTCCAATCCCGTTCCATGATCTCAATGAAAGTAAGCACACCGATTCGAACCCGATCTTTTTGAGTTTCGTGATTTGAGGTTGGCAGCAACTGCCATGCAAATCGAGCTAGTATTTAAACTCGGCTCATGTTAGTTTTTCGAAAAAGGAAGGAGAAACGGAAATATAAGAAGTATGCGAGTGGTTTAACTCTTAGAGGGAAAGAAAGGCTGGTTGGCAATGCAACTGCAGGTTGCATCACCATTTTAGATTAGAAATTAATTTTACGATATTAGAAGACGGTTCGAATCGGATGTCTCTGGTAATGTTGCTTTTTGAACTTATTGTTTTTATCGCTCCAGTAACGAGCAGAGTGACTTTATGATTGATTATTAAAGGCCAATTTTAAGAAACTGTTTTTCGTCTTCATGCCTCCTCGACACATAAATTTCACTGCTAGCTTTGCAAAATTTAAATTAGCTTACCAATAAGTGTAACAAAACCCATTTTAGGGCAGATCTCTACTCAGTGAATGGAATCTGCTGACTTAGTTTCAAGATTTTACGTCTAATAGTTTAAAAAAGGAGTTAATTGCCTATAACGCCCCTTAATTCTCCACAACGCCACTTGGGGTTGATTTTCACAAAACCCATTTTGCAGGGGAACTGTATTCTATGAAAGGAATACGCTTACCAAATATCAAGACTGTACGTCTAATGGTTTAAAAATGGAAATAATTATCTATAACGCCTCTTAAGCCCCCACAACGCCACTTAGGAAACGATTTTCACAAAACCCATCTTATAGCGGATCTCTACTCAATTAATGGAATCAGTTTACTAAATTTCGAGATTTTACGCATAATAGTTTAAAAAAGGAGTTAATTGCCTATAACGCCACCTAATACTCTACAACGCCACTTGGGAGTCGATTTTGACAAAACTCATTTTGCAGCGGATCTATACTCTATTAAAGGAATCCGCTTACCAAATATCAAGAGTGTACGTCTAATAGTTTAAAAATGGAAATAATTATGTATAACTTCCCTTAAGCGCCCTCACAACGCTCCTTGGTGGTCGATTTTTGTAAAAATCATTATGTAGGGAATCTCTACTTTATGAAAGAAATCTGTATACCAAGTTTTTTTTTTCTCACGACTGTACATATAATAGTTTAGTAATGGAAATAATTATCTATAACGGCCCTTGGGGTTCGAACTTTGCAAAATCCGTTCTTAGCTGATGTCTACTCCATGAAGGGAACCTACCTACCAAATTTCAAGTCTGTAGGTTTAATAGTTCCGGAGATATCGTGATTAGTCAGTGAGTGAGTGAGTCGCTTTTCTCCTTTATATATATAGATTAACATTGATTTTGATGCTATAAAATGTAGTCAAAACTTTATAAATTTTTTAGATGACATACAGATTTTGAACAAAATGTTAGTTTTCAAACTCGTTGAATCTCACTCAAAGTAAAACATTTTAAAGATGTTAAATGTTGATAAAAAGTATAAGCTGATCACACAGAAAATATATTATTTTAGGAATAATATTGAAGCTGAGTAGTAGTGCATCACGCTTCCACGCCACAGGTGCGAGTTTCAAACCCCAGGCTGGGCATGGTTGACTCAGCCTTTCATCCTTGCAGTGGGTTGATAAATGAGTTCCATGCTTGCTTGGGAACTAAACACTGGCAGTTTCGCGTCATATTGACCACATGACCGAAGCATCTGCTTACACAACTCAGCGCCCAAGGTCACGTATACTGAGATGGGCACAACAGGTCTTGGCTCTCATGGGCTGTTGCGCTACTGAGTTAAGGAATAATATTTGATTACAAAATATAAATGATCAAATTAGAAAAAGCAGTTGAAAGTACACAATTTAATGTACAAAGAACACATATTAAGGAATAAACATTTTTTTCCCTTTAGTATTAGCAAATGATTATAATGCAAACACATACCATTATTATATAATAAATTATTAGCTTTACATAGAGATATTCTAAAATCGTTTATAGAATTGCAAATCGTTGAAAATCTCAATAACTGGAGAGAGAGAGTGACAATTAATGTCGCTCTGTTCAGCTTCACGAGTACTTTTGGCGACGAACCTCGTAATTTTGAACCATGATCAAGTGACGAGGACGACACCTGAGCTGGCACCCCTGTCTCAACTTCCTCACCACACCAATGAGAAGACGTTTGAGCCTCAATAGATTTAACGTGTATCAATACTTCTACATGACGGCTAATAACTAGATGATAAATATCGAATATTCTTTTATTTTTGGAATCTATTTCCAACTATAATCACATTTAGTTTCTATACCGGTTGAGAAAACTCTCTATTGAATTTTCAATAAATATAGTTCCATCTTTACAATTAGATTCAGCAATTAATTTTTAATTTTTTCATAATTACACGATAAATCATTTTTTTTAAAATATTTTTTGACACAAATACAAAATTATTCATTAAGAAAAAAAGTTTTTCAAAAACGTAATAGTCTTTGAGTATTTTGTTCTATACATTTCTTTAACCAGCCTATCCATTTAAATTCTAAAAAAATTAGTGTAATTGGGTAAAAAAAAAAGAAGCACTTATTTCATTTTAATTAAAGGTACAATAAACTTAGATCAAATTAATTAAATTTTGTTAAGTAAAACTTATTTATATTTTGATTTTCAGTAAATGCATTAAAATATGTAAATTATTATAAATTCATTTTTCATTCTATTAAATGCAGGAATTTGTTACACAAACTTAATTTACGCAGGTGTCAAAAATAATGTAATTTTTAATTAATTATAATAATGTATAATCAATAATATAAAAGAAAAGAAAATGGAGAATGTGTGCTTGCTTTATGTCATAATGTAAAATTTAGATTTTCTTAGATCGTTAAAGAATTATTCTAAAATAGTTTAAAAAACTTTGAAGCTCTATCTTTTTTTTAAATGAAAATATCTACTTTGAGACACTTGCATACAGCTTTTTTCAATCAAGAAGAAAATTACGTGAAATATGTGTTTGGTTTAAAAGTTGTACGTATTTGCAACATATGTATTCCAATGGACATCGTCAAAAATCAACTATGATTCTTAGAAAACTGCACTGTTAATGATTTTATATTTGTTTTTCTCTTTTAGAATATATTTGCAGAATACATGGTACTCTTAATCCATTCTGTTTTGATATATTAGAATTCATAATACTTAATGAATCCTTAGAATAAGTCTAAATTTTATTTACAAGTATTTTTCAAAAATTAAAATTATATTTTCCTTTGACCTAATTGTTCCTATATATACTGAAAATTATGATAAAACATTTACTGTGGCAAATAAATGAGATGAACAGCAGGTAGGTGTTTCGCATTATACTATAAAATGTGAATATTCTAAGGCTATAAATGTTGGCACATGTTAAATAGTGCCACATTGTAGTCCCTTCATGTTTTTTTATTGAAAAATAATCACGATTATCGGTTCCATCATGTAACAGAGCTGATACGCATTAGGTCAAAATCCTTACGTTGTCATGGTGTGGAAATAAGATGTGGGAGCTCTAGCTCGGCTATCGTTTGGAAACTTCATTATTACTCAATTTATAATTGTTTTTCTTTTTTAGAACATGCCAGAAAAATCTTAAAAATTTAAATCCTCTTAAGGATTTTCGTATATATCTTCCAAAAAGGAATGATACATTTGATGTATATAATTGTCATTTTTTATTTTTCCATAATCCATTATATTATGATACATTAGAATTCATAGTACTCAACGAATCCTAAGATTAAATCTACATTTTATTATAACAAGCATCTTTCAAAAATTAAAATCTTTTATTTTGATCTAATTCTTCTTATATATACAGAAAATTATGATAAAACATTTACTGTGGCAAATATATGAGATGAATAGCAGTTAAGTTTTCGCATTATGCTATAAAATATGAATATTCTAAGCCTATAAGTGTTGGCCCTTGTGGGATAGTGCGACATTGTAGTCACTACATGTTTTTATTGAAAAATGGTCACGATTAGAGGTTCCATTGTGTAGCAGAGCTGATACGCATAAAATCAAAGTCCTTACGTTGCGGTGGTGTGAAAATAAGAAGTGGGGGCTCTAGCTCGACTATTGTTCTCGTTACTTGACCGTCATTTAAATTACGAGGTCCGTCTTATTACTTTGTTCCTAATGGAACTCGTAAATAAATATTAATAATTTATCAATTTACCTACGTGTTCCTAAAAATAAATTCTTTAAATACACATAAGAAATTTAAGATTATATTTTTTTTCAACAGTAATAAATTGTTTTCATTTGTAAAAAAGAGGAAATGCTTTTGAATTTTAGAATACTTGATAGTAAAGTACAAACAATAAGCTGGTATCAAAGACAAAATATTATGACTACAAACATTTTTAATTTTCCAAGGAGATTCATGTATCTCGGTAAACTTGTTTACATAAAAGGATTATATTATTATTCTTTGTAATGAACTGTTTCTTTTGCGAGTAATGACAACATACTGGGCTTCTTAATTTTTTTCGACTTTTGTACAAAAAAAGTTATATTCTTAGCCTTTGGATAATCCTTGCTTTTTATTTAAAATTTCAAAAGAACTACATAATGCCTAAATTCTAAGATTACTGCTCTGATTTTGTGCGATGATGAACTGACTTTGAGGGTAAGGTAGAGCCAAAACATTTCTACTAAGACAACTCCTTCGATCAACATTCAAAACAATTACAAAAACATTTCCTTCTCAACGCACTGACTCCGCAATCGAGTTGCAGATAACTGTGACAACAATTTTTCTTTACTTTTTTCAAAACGAAGAGAAAGATTTTAGGTTCAAATAACACTCCCCCCCTCCTCTTCGTTTGAACAGTCCCCTAAAGTGACCGGGTAAGTAGAAGAGGGCCTTTTTGGAGGGCTTTTTTGGCATAGTTTCTATTTATTTTATGTCTGACAATTTAACAGAAAAGGAAATGCCTTTCCAAAGATTTATTACGGCAATAAGAGGAAGAATAGTTTTCCGTCTACTTGAAAGTAACCTTAGAAGATTTACATTTCTAGGTTTTCTTACACCAAATAGGCATATGATAATCAACAATGACCAAAAACTGAAGAATCAACAATAATCTACGGGGAGAAGCATTTTTTGTTGATATAAAAGATTTTACGACTTGCTTTCCATATTCATTTACAAGAACCATCTTATTCTGTATTCAGAGTTTTTCAAACGTTCAATAGCCTTAGAGCGCCCCCGAACACTCCTTTCTTTATACTATTGTACATAAAATGCGTGACTTACGAATAAATAGGCGAAAAAAAAGAGAACGAACATATTATTTTAATTTAAATGTAACTATCTGTTAGACTACGTTCTGATTATATTTATTTTTTCAGGTATTTTGGATTGGATAGTTTTTTTTATAAAAAAAATTATCCAATACTGTAGAACTTTCTAAGTTTGAAAGTCCCCATTTTCCTTTTCTTAGAGAAATTTGTGTTTGGAAATCGCGTGTGATAATTAATACTGATTTCAGTTCAAAAAATTTCTTTTCCTTTTAAAGGAGATATTTCCTACGAATTTAAACCACATTCCACCAAGATTTCTTTTTCAGTATTATTAAAGGCATTGAATGAAATAGTATAAAACATTGATTATTATATAAAACACTAATCACAATGTTAACTATTGCACAAAAAAGGGAACGCTTATTTCATTTCAGTCAAAGGTATAATAACCTAAAGCAAATTTAAATTAATTTATCAGGGTAAAATTTATTTATATTTTGATTTTCAGTAAATGTTTTAAAATGTTGAAAATGTTATAGATTTATTTTTATTTTGTGTTAAAACGCAGTAATTTCGTACATACAAACTCAAATTATCGTGTTAACTCTTCAATTAATTAGTTTTGAAAAACAAATAATAATATAATTATTTGAACATTTAGATACATACAATGAATTTAAAAAATGGAAAGAAAAAGCAAAATTTTTGCCTGTCTCTCTGTCATAATGTAAAATCTCAAATCACGATAAAATGCTATTTTATAATCATATAGTACTTTGAAACTCTCTATCTAACATCTGTGTACCAATAGACATGTAAATATTCAACTAAGCTATATTGTGGTTAATCAATTTATAATTGCTTCTCTGAGAATTGATTAGTTATTTATATTTTGTATACTGTCTGTCTTAAAAGAATAAAAACATTGATAAATGTTATTTTTTTATTGCCTCGATAATTCATTCTGTTTTGATGCATTAGATTTCATAATAATTGACTAGAGTCTCGTAAGTGAAACAAATGGACTATTCTATTTTAGAGATGGGTAGGGTAAGGTAAATGGTGGCAGTTTTTTGGAGGGAAAAGTTTGTCAGTTAAAGGGAAGAATTTCTCAGTAACAGATTTTTCCCTAACATTAAAAAGCGGTTTTCTAGAAAAACATTCCTTGCAACGTTTTTTTTTAAAGTAGGAATCTCGCCTTGAAGAAAGAGCAGTACATGCAATACAATTTTAAAAAAATGAATTCGCAATATTGTAGAAATTAAAACTTCGTTTTTTTAAAAGGAATTATGTAATTTGAAATAATGAGTTATTTCACATAAAAAAAATTCCATGGTAGGGAAAAATTCCACAGAAAGAAAATTTATTTGGAATAATTTCTCCATTATTTTTTAAAATTGCAGGTGTGTTAAAATGAATGGAGGGGGGGGAGTAATCGTACATTATATTTAAACTACTGTTTTAATGCAATAATGGTAAAATAATAAATTGCTCAATTGCATGTGTATTGTTTCTTAAGAATTTTAGCTGCATTCTCTTAATCATGTATCAAGTTCACATTAGGTCTGAGGATCAGAATAAAAGATTTGTATATGAAATTGTTTTGCAATTTGTTTGAAATATGTATTTAATTATAAAAATAAAATCGAATATGTACATACATTTGAATAGCAGTAGTTTTTAAAGAATAAAAGTATATTATTGTACATTTAAAAAGTAATAAAAGAATAAAAATGTGCTTAGATAATAATATGTAGCAGAAAAATGTTGTTTGTAAAAAATTTTATGTATGTAAATGGTTTATGTAAAAAAACACACTAACATCATCTGTTTAAATGTGACTAATTAAATATTCACATCATGTGCAAAAAGATGGTATGCAGCAGTCAAAAATAGATGTCAATTTATTGATAGAGTAACCTTGTAGAGAGATTTTTTCATGATTCAGTAAATACTGCTTTGCATAAAGGTTCAGAATTATGCAAAAAACAGTATTTATTGAATCATGAAAAAATCTCTGCAAGGTAACTTTATCAATAAATTGACATCTATTTTTGACTGCTGCATGTCATTTTCAGAGTGATTTAAGTGTTCGAAGAAAATTGCATGCACTCTGCTTTCCACTTTTGGTTCCATATATATATTTATATATGAAGACATTTATTTCTCTTATGAAATATATTTTGAGTCCATAAAGAAATTGTTTAATATTTGAACATTCAGAATGATGTGCGAGTCAGATTGAAAGTTACAAATTATTCCACTTATATTGCGATATTAAGTAGAGCTTTGCAGGTACAAGTTTCATATTTAAATTAAAATTTTTATTGAAGGTATACTAGTTATATTGCTGAAATACTTATATTTTGTTATTTTTTATTTTAATCAATGTTTTTACAAGATGCGTATTTATGTGTACAATTTGAATTTTTTTTTATCTACGTTGAAGGAATAGATATATACATTTTATATAGCTTATTTTTATGTTATTAATGTCTTTAAATCTATATGTATTGCCACCGGAATTGAATTGTTTCAAATATTCCCTATAGTGTGGCATGCTGAATCATTGGTGAATTTGTTTGGCGATCCATAGCTATAAGGTTCGCCACCCTTGATGTAGGAAATTTATTACATTCATCTTTCAATAATATACTTTATAAACTAGATCTAGAAAAAGTTTGTAAAATAGGAGTTCATTATATATACGGCTGAAAGACAGTAGTTAAATACTTAAAGAAAAACTCCTCCCTTTTCTTGTTATAAAAGCTTACTGCAGGTTTATGCTTGTAGATATGTATTGGTACTTTGTGATTATAGGGACTATGAAGCCAAACACAGTGAAGTTCTGTTCTGTTATAGTGCTTGTGTTGACTGTATCATTTTGGGTATTGCTAATGTCTGTGTTGTCAACAACTCAGAACAGTCGCAAATCCATTACTGGGATATATCCAATAAATAACTAAAACTATCCTTATTAATATTATAAATGCGAAAGTTTGGATGTCTACATGGATGGATGTTTGTTACTCTTTCACACAAAAACAACTGAATGGGTTTTAATGAAACTTTACAATAATATAGCTTATGCGTCAGAATAACACATAGGCTATAATTTATAAAGATATTGAGGGAAGTGTCTAAAATTTAACTATAATTGTCAAGTAGGAATATCCTGCCATGGTTTTACTTGCAAAATTGATAAATGTGCCAAATCTGGTAACCCACCTGAATTTTTTTATCAGGCAAGGAGAAGATTTAATGTTGTGGTAGGGTTGCTACTCCATTATGCAAAAACGTGCCAAATTTTCAATTTGTCAAAATTTGGCGACAGCATACATCTATCTTTTATGTGTGAAGCAAAACACTACCTTTTTTTGTCCTGGCCGTGCTCTTTTGCCAAAGTAGTGAACCATAAATACAGTAAAAATTGATAACTTATTTCTACGCCCTTTTTTATTTTGTTATACACATAAGGTAGTAATACATAAATTGATCCTTATATCAAAATAAATACTTTATCACTTCTTGTTTTTAAAGTAGATAAACTTTGTCTTTTTTTCCCCCACTACATCATTTTGACAAATATGCATAATTTTTAGTGTGGTTAGTAGTTAATTATAACACTATAATTTTAATTGAATTGGCAGGTATTGAATTTTTTAAGTATAAAAGTAATAGCTACCGTATATATTTTTTGTATGTGTAGAAAAAGTACCTACTAAGGATTGTGCTGCGAAAACGTAAGTCTAATCATTCCCAAAGCTCTAATAAAGCTCAAGCTATGAAAGTAGCTAGACCTAACGAAACATTTCCAGAATCAGAACTGCGAAGGCTTGAACAGGTGGAGCGTGAGGCAGATAACAATTTTAACATAAAATAAATACAACATAAAGTAATATTAACATATTACACTCCTAGATATAAATTATTTACAGTATTTTAAGCATTCATTAAACAAAAGTTGTAACAATGTTACTTTTGCTGAGCAGAGATCAGCTTAGGAAGGTGTTTTCAAAAACTGACCCACAAGAGTGTTACTGGGAGTTATACAGATAAAAAATGAAAATCTTTTTTGTCAGCTATTAGATCTACAGACTTAAAATTTAACAAAATGTGTTTTTTTGCTCAGATGAGATATACAAAAAGCTTTTTTTGTTTAATTTGCAATTCACGTAAAAATAACTCATTAAAAACTTCTTTGTCCTTCAATCTATATTGTTTAACTTTTAAATTCACACGTGCAAAGAACAGGTAAACCTGCTCTTATTTTATAATTTTTTAACTATTTAATTAGTCTTTATCAATAAACAATATTTTATCTCTTACTGCCACTTCTTAAGCAAGCTGTTTGTCACAATTAATTGCTAAATGAAGATTTTTAATCAATTTTATTATTTCAAAACCCAAGAAAGAAATTATTTTTAAAATAATGAAAATATGTTAGTTTAAATTATTTATTCAACACAGAGGAATGAAAAACTATAAAAATAAAATACTAAAATGTTTTTATCAGGTAGTAATATTTCCTTTTTGAATGTTTTTTTAGTTGATGTAAACATATCAGTAGGCTTTCCCCCATGGTTTTTTTTAACACTGACATATGTTAAATATTTAGTTGTAAACAAAATACATGTGTATGATGAAAAAAGTACTACCACTAGTATGTTGGATGGTAAAGCATGCATGATTTTTATGTTTTTCTTGTTAATAATGAATGTTTCAATACATCATTTTTTTTTTTTGCCATAAATGTTACTTGTTAAAACATAGCAATACAAAAAAATACAATTTGGTATAATAATCTGATTCTTAATAGTTTTTTTTTGTCTGGAATCACATTTACCATATTTTACACCATTTTAATGCAATGCAGAAATGTTCTCACTTATAATATAACTGAAAACAGTAACGATACAAATTTAAATTTTATAAAATTTTAGTTCAGTAACAAAATTTTTATATCAGTACCTCGATTTTTAAATAAATTCAAATAGAAAAAAGAATACAATTCTCTTTTTTTTTTAATTGGAAGGTACCAAGTTTTAATAATTTCTGAAATATAACCCTCTGAGTTACCCAATTTTCTAGATCAACGCTTAAAACTCAGTACATAAGTACACCAGGTGAAAAAACAAACTCCAATAACAGTCAAATTCTTTTTTTGTATTATTTTTTTTATGCTGAGGAATCAGCAAAATACAATACAAAAGAAAAAACTGACACATTTTGCATTTCTATAAGGAAACTGGCATCATGAGCTTTCATGTTTACTAAAGGTTTGGTCAACTTATTTACACAGGTAATTTCAAATTTTGTACATTTGAGTGAAAATCATAACATAAATCTTAATATATTTCGCTCTTAGAAAATTGTCCTCAGTTCAATAAAAGATTAAAATTCATAAACTGATGTATTTATGGGCTATTGTTTTTGCTGATAACTATCAAAAGACTAAGTCATGTATGTGCACTCTAAATGTGTTCCCTGAAAGTAAGTTTCTATCTACCTGATTTGTAACAGTTATAAATATTCAAAAGTAATGTTTTACTAATAAAAATTCTGTTGTGACACCTTATTCTGTTCACATGTCTTCTTAATCTAACTTCAAGCTCTCTCCAAATATGATCTATAGGTATTTAAATAAGTTGACTGAGGTGGTGTTCCCAATATTAATACTGCATACATGAGTTTGCAAATTGTGATAGGAGCAACATTCTTAGGGAGGGAGACACAACAAAGTAAACAAAATACACTTAAGATGAACAAAGAACTATCACTATTTTGAGTAGAGGATTGTATACAGCTTGTATACTTTTATTTTTCTTCTTTTATGTATGTATAATGAATGAATGTTTGGATATACAACTTTTTTGGTTGTACACTATTTTAACATATAATAATGACTATGCAGAAATGTTCTAAAATATAATGTAATAAAATGTAGCATATGACGTTGCATGACTTTAGTTTATTCGCACCAATTTCCACATTACCCAAGAGGTATGGTGTAGAGATGCATTATCCCTTTTATCCAAATAGGAAAGGCAGCTTCCCCAATAGGTATATTTCCTTACACGACATTAAATGTACCGTATTTTCCTGTATATATAATCCGTGGATTATGTGTTTAAAATTTCGTTGTGCGTATTATATGCCGCAGCAGATAATGTGATAAAAACATTCTCCATCCCAAAAGCTGACAAAGTTTTGAAAGAAATAGTACTGATTTTGAACTAAACGTATAAGAAAAGGCTACCGAAGAAGGAAACTGCAAGATTGTTCAACGTTGATGAACGAAATATTCAATTGTGGATAAAAAAACAAGGCTGATTTTGAAAAATTCAACCAAAATCTTTATAATTATGGACTCGATGAAGCACACCTTAGGCAGAATGTTACAAATGGCCTGAAGTCAGCACCTGAGACTAATGGACAAGTTCTACTTTTTAAACAACAAAATTGAGTGTAACCCACTAGAACTTCCGGTGTATTGTTAATCTATCGGAAAAAGCATCGAAATTCAACTCAGTTTTTCAAAGTTCTAATGCAAGATTTTGAAACTTTATTTTAACTATATGGATAGAAAATGATCTGTAGATTTCAGATTTAGGATCTTTATATTATATATTTCAGTATCTTTTCTAAAATACCTTGTTAAATTTTTAGCTCATTTAGAGCAAGGTTGATATAATTGCCTTTTAGGGCGACTAATGGAATGTTTAACAAGTGAAATGTAAATAGTACTAGCTTGCATGCGCAATATTGGATTTTTTTTATTGTTTATTATTTACGTTATCATATAAGATTGATTATAATAATTACATTAATATATATGTGATTTTTTTTGTTTCTTTCTTGGATATCAAATGAAAAGTAATTACAAATATTTAGGAAATTTTTTTTAATTGTTTGTGTTTGGTAAAAATTCTATCGCAGTAAAGTTAATGGCCTTAAATTCATTATATTATGGGAAAATTTTTGATAATAGAAAAAATAGCATAGTTTAATTGTTATTTTCCAATATTCATTTTTGCTGTTCTTGAAAATCGATTTCAAAAGTATTATTAGGATATCTGGGTTTTTAGCATTATACATTATATTTGTTTAGATTGTATGGAAATCTTTTTGAACAATGTTTCAACATATATTGTATGAATTAAAAATTTCCTAAAAAAATGTTTCCTAAATGAAAGTGTTGGTGCATGCGCGCCGTCATGCGCACAAATGCAAATATTCTTCCTTGCCGCGCTGTGCCGGCAGTTGAGAACTTTCTGTGGAACGAGATAGACGAGAAAATTTCTTTAATACTCAGACGTGAGCATTAATATAGGACTCTAATACTCGAAGCTCACAATAAAAATTGCTGCGCTTGTAAATAGCATATATATGTTGTGTGGTTAAATAAAAAAGAAATAAGCGTGGCTGGTCCGTCGATGAAACAAAAACAACAAACTAAAAATAAACAGAAAGTTACCTAAAAAAATGAGAATTAAATTATGAACTTATAGTCGATAACAATGTTACCATAATATACAAACACTTGTTAAGGAAAAATACACTTTTCACTAAAAGGGAATTCTCGTAATCAAAAGCTTTCATATTAACTAATATTCTATGTACACTGGCCATTTGTGAAAATACATTTCAATATTACCATTAGACGTATATCAACATTTTAATACGATAATCATTATTTTATTTATTTCAATTGTTTAGTTTACATGTGATGAATTTTCAATTTAAATAAATATCTTATGCAATGATATTTTTAAAGATATTTATTACTTATTTAAAAGCATGGCTTATCTTTATTCCTAAATTTATATAGTAGGAATTTCAAAGAGATTTAGGAGATTTTCTGTTTATATATATATTATTCTCAGAATAACACACTGTATATTTTAAAAATAATTCAATGTAACTAGGCATTTAAGCTGGTTGTTCTTTGAAATTGTCTAATTCTATTTGTTTGCATGTATCTGTTATACTTAAAATTAGCATTATTTTAGATTACAAGAAATTTGTTCTCATGTTGCAGCATTGAGGTGATTGTAGGATGCAAAGCAGACTGAGAAGTGTCAATAAAGCTACTCTCTTATACTGTTAAAATGTATCTGTAGTACACATAAATTTAAAGGCATTAATTTTGTAATGCTTGCACTAATCCTTTGAACTCTATCAATGACAAATCCTTTTTAAAATATCGAGATTTAATTTTGTTATTGTATGTATATATGAATAGATTTCTAAATATAAAATAAAAAAAAAGTTTCAGAACATCTCAACAAAATTTTATTTGGTCATCTTGGATAAAATAATGTAGACAGTAAACAATATAATATATATAATGTTAACAACCGTTTTAAACAGTAAAATGGCATTTGTACAATTTTTTTATTTGAGCTGCAAAAAGCTCCCATTTGTTGAGTCAAAACATCTATTAACAGATTCTGAGTTAAAATGCAGGTATGAATTAGATAATCTTGAGTTTTGAATAAAAATTTACATAAAATATCTTCAAACTTCAGCAAAAGCTGTAAAAGTTTCTCATTGCAACATTGTCTTTGGTATCCAGCTTCGAACTACATTGGACATCATTCCCAATTCCTTCAATTTATAGAAAAGATTTCTGCAAGAAAAAATTTTTTCAAAGTAAAATTTTTAAATATTAATCAGTCAAAAAATTCATAATGCAATTTAACCTTAGAATAAATCAATTGATATTCTTCAGTTTAACAAATATGCATGAATTAAATATGCAAAATAATACAATTACTTTACGATAAAGCAGTTTAATTCCTATAGTAATTGACAATGCTTAATTCACTAAGTAATTTGTAATAATCATACTTTACTCTTATGACTAATTAATTATGCTAATTATACTAATAAAGTAATTTTTAATAAGCCACATGCTTCAGTTATATTATTATATAAGATATATAGTTTTCTTGTATTTGATTTCTCTAAGAGAAAATGAAAAAAAAGGTGCAAGAATGATAGGATTTTTTTTTTACAACTCTTTAAAAAGGTTTAATATTTTTGTTTTTGTGGTTCATTCAGAAAGTTACGATAATCATTACCACAAAACACAATGGACACTTAAATAAAATACATACATAAAGTTCATTTTAAATATACTAAGATACTAATATTCCTAATGCTATCTCTACCACTAATGCTAAGAGCTATAATGTTGCAAGTGAATGTTGTGTTTATAAAAAGAATATTAATTACTTAGGTAACTAATGAATTGAGTAATTAGTTAATAACTAAATTTCTTCTATCTTCCTGATAAACTCTCAGTTTACCAACCTGCATTTCATGACCAGCATGCACAGATTGGTATTCAACAGTTTTTTTAATTGCCTCTTCTTTTTGTTCTCGGATAGCCGTCATACAGGGCATGTCTTTCCACATTTAACAGATCCTCCTATTTTCTCATGACGTTTTCTTTCCGATTTCAACTTTGCAATACCGCTCCTGTTACAAATATAATAAGAAAATTGCTTGTTCTTTGCCCTTTTCCTGACACCGCCATTTTTCACAAATAAGGACTTCCATTTCTTCTGTTCTTACTGTCGCGTGAATGATAAATGGACTTTGCTACATCGAACTTTCTGTGCAAAATGTGAAACCTTTTTTTCCTATTTACATTTTTTGAAACTTTCATCAGTATTAAACACATGTTCTTCTTGTTTCAGTTCTATTTCATCATGAGATACTTCGTAATGTTTCTTCAATTCTTTCAACGTTCTAAACATTTCATCACAAAACGCGCAGACATGTTTCCCAGCATTAACTACAATCTCTTTCTCCGATAGCCCTGAAAAGGGCTGTTGTTCCAGGCAATGGTTATCATCCATTTTTTAACAAAAGTAATATAAAAAAAATCCGGCTCAATTAGAGTAATTCTAAATCACCAGACCGGAAAATGGCGAGCGAAATTCATTATATATACCCGCTATGATTTTTCTAGAACATTCGATTTTGGCGGGATAAAAAATTTTCCCTAATCCCTACTTCACCAAGCCCTCCTACTCCTTCCACCCGCTCTTCAATAGACTAAGCCCATTTTAGGTGCATTTAAGAGACGCTACTTAATCATTGTTGAATCTTAAGATTAAGTTTAGATTTTTACACCAAGCATTTTTCAAGGATTAAAATTATATGATAATGTTCATCTTTGATCTAATTGTTCCTATGTATGCTGAAAATTATGATAATCGATTAACAATGACAGGTAAATGTGATAAATGGCAGGGATGTGGCATTAACTTAATACTATATCTCAAAATCATAAATAAATGTCACTTGTTAAACAGTATCACATTGTAGATTCTACATGTTTTTACAGCTGTGGTAGCCGAGTGATCACAATTGAGGATTCCATCATCTAGCAGGGCTCTAATACACGTTAACTTTCTAAAGGCTTAAAGTACTTTCATTGACGTCATAACATAATCGACTGGGTTCCAGGTCGGATATCGTCCTCGTTACTTGATTGTTATTCAAATAATGAGGTCCGTCTCATTGCGATATCCCTCATGTTTCCTCTGAATGAGACATTAATAAACTATCGATTTATTTGCATGTTCTTAAAAATAAATCCTTTAAATATACAAATGAATAAATGTAAAATTTATATTTTTTCCAACTGTAATATACTGCTTTCGTTAGCATAAAATATCAAATCCTTTGAATTTTTAGAAAAATTCTTGATTAGTAAAACGCAAACAATTAGTTGATATAAGACAAAATTATGACTACACATATCTTTAAGTCAGCAAGGAGCAAATCATTCATGTATCTTGGTAAACTTATCTATATAATAAAAAAACTATTCTTATTCGTATTTAATTGTTCTTTTATGACTAATTACAATACATTTATTTCTTACTTTTTCATCTTTCATACAAAAAGGTTATTTTATTAGTGTTATGGATAGAAGTTAAACTTGTTAGTTTCTTATTTTTAAGTTACAATAAATTAAATTCTTTTGATGTATCAGTCAGTATAACATTGCTGAAATTCTAAGATAAGTGCTCTGATCTCTGTGTGATAAAAATAAATAAACTTCAAAAATATTTTAAGAAATATAATGCACGCGTCATTCTAATTCTAAACACAATCTTCCTTTTTAGGACTATGGTAATACATTAGCTCCCAAATGTGCAGCTCAGAAAAAAAATTAGCCCCAGTCCAAAAATAAATCGAAAAATTCACAATAATCGAATATTCTTTATTAACATAGCAATAAAAACCATTACATTTGAAAATCAATGTAAGATCAATCCCCTCTTCCAATAATTTACACTCAAAACGTGTAAAAGGCCTCCACAGGTATCTGCCGTATGTAAAATCTAAATAAGTTTTGGGAAATTATAATTTAATTGCTAATTTTTACTTTTGCTCGAAAACGTATAATTTTATGTCATATTTTCGTATTAATTTTCGAGCAGTAGTTTTACAGGAGGAAACATACTTTAGGAAAGAAGAAAATTGATGTGCGTGCTTCGAGTGACACAACACCGATCAGCAGTGGCGCACACAAGGAGGGGGTCCAGGGGGTCCGGATCCCCCCCAAAGCCCTTGATATTTTTTCCGATTGATTATAATTATAAGCATATAGTACGTAAAATTTAATTAATTACGCGTTATTAATGATTAATTTTATTAATTAATGCTAATTATTTATTCAAAAATTAGTTTTTTAATGTGTTTTGTTCCCGAAAATCGACAAAATCAAAAGGAGCATGATACAAGAATGGTGAACTTTCGATGCCGATCAGTAAATACTTCTTAAGATGAATCCAAATTCCAATAATGATCATTTCTTATCAGACTTGCCTGTTATAAAAACAAACTATTCTCTATAACAAACCACTGACGAAGGGATTCAAGTGGTACTCTATTTCAGAACTTTTGATTTAAACCCTGAATGAAGATTTATATGTGTGAGCATGTTAGAAACCTCTAAAATAATTGCAAAAATTGAGAATATTATGTGAATAAATGTGTCGATGATAACTTGAACGAATAATATGGATGTGATGTGGAAGTTAGAACAGTGAGGTGTTTCTTATACAATAGCCACGAATAACTTTATAGTATTTTACTAAAGATAGAAAATAAAAATTTAAGTATGAGTTTATTTATATAGTTAAGTTTATAATAGCTAAAACTTTTGCAGTAAATTTAATTCTAAAATTTAAAAGGAAACAGAGTATTAGACGAATTTTTTTCATAAATGTGAATAAATGAGTTTTTCACACATACACAAAAAACAAATCACTATTTACAAAAATTAAATTAAGCTAATAATTTAAAATATCACTTGCCTGTACAAATTCATTCTGATATAAGAACGAATTCATTTACCTTTAAAATGAACATTAATATTACCCATAAATATATATTATAAAAAAAACATAAATTTTCTTTATTTATAAGTGACTTCTTTTTTTCTTACATAAGGATAAAACTCGAAACATGTAATTCATTTTCAAAGTATTATTAATCACAGTAAATGGATTATTAAAAACTTATATAACAAATTTTTTAATTGTGTAATTGAGTTCCTCATTTACTAAACTCAAATATATATTTCTTCTACAAAATTGAATCCATTAAAAATATTTTGATTTACGTGAATGAAAAAAAAGAATAGATTGTTATTTTTACAGTGAAAATTTCATACGCAAGGGAATTTAACTATTATACTCAAGACACAGAAGAAAAAACTGCCTGAAAAACAATCTCCCAAATGGGGACAAAACTTTTATGTTTCAATGAACCACTAGGGCATAGAAAAATGCTATAACGCCAAACCAAGCAATCCAGAATAATGACGTCATTGCACATCTACCAATGACAAGCAACCTCTTTTCCTTTGCCCGTGCGGAAGAGGAATGCCCGAGGTGTGAGGAACTCAAAAATTGCTCTATATTTAACGTTACGTTCCTCGTAGGAATCTAAAACTTTTAGAAATCTTTTTCGACACTTGGAAAATTAAAATTAACATTGACAAAACAATAGCAGTTCTCTTCACAAAAAGGAAAACAAAACCAACACCTCCTACTCTATACTCCACACAACTCCAATGGTCTCAGAATACAAAATACTTAGGATTGACTCTAGATAATAAACTCACTTGGAAACAACACATAATTCAAACGCGAGATAAATTCCGGAGAGCTCAAAGAGCCCTTTTCCCCCTAATTTGCCGGAATTCAGTATTAAATATGTACAATAAGTTACTTCTCTACACTGCCGTTCTGCGTCCAATTCTGACTTATGGTTCACCTGTGTGGGGTTACGCAGCAGACTCTAATATTAAAACACTCGAGGTTGCTCAGAACTCGATTATCAGAAATATAGTAAGAGCAGATAGATATACCAGAAATTCTAAAATTTATGAAGATACTAAAATTCCCCTTTTAAAAACTATATTCAAAAACTGGCTATTTCTTTCTTTAATAATTTACCTAATATTGATAACGACAATGTAAAAATGCTCAATAATTATATTCCTATGCCAGATCTCAAGAGACCTAGGAGAATCCTCCTAGACTCCTACAATCCCCCCTAACAATTAATTTAGTCACTTGCCGGGTGGCGAGTGACCACTATCCTTGCTAAATTCTTAATTTTTATTTTTTATTAAATTTTATTTTTTAATTCTTAATTTTTATTATCTTTTAAATTCCTTTTAAGTTTACTCAATTGCAACCCCACACAGGCTAGTTCTCTAGACCTCCCCTATGATATATTCCAATACTTCAGTGCAGCCAATAGAGTGCCTACTCTCGCAGTGCCATGGACCAATCACAGCAAAGCCTTTTAGACATCACATTGACTTTCCCGCCAAAACCGTATAGAAGAAAATCCTCGATCTCGTAGCCACGCCCCCTTGCCACCTTCGATCCACCAATAAGGACACACTCTCTCAAGCAGGCCAATTCACACAAGGACTCAACTACAAACTCGATATGGGATGGAGGAACGCTTCATTCCAGTTTAGTCACTCGAAGGAGTAAGACGCAATGGAAAATTTGTCCGATGATCAAAGCGTTATTATGGAGGAAACTGATCCTCAAAATATCACCGATGAGCAGAAATGCAACAACCTTAAAAGCATTGACAAGCAGATAAAAATCTTTACTGCACGAAAAGACTATATTCGTACAATGCTGAACATTGAAAAGAGCATTCCTGGCCCTACGAACGAGACCTCCCAGAAGCTGGAAGCTGAAGCAGCCGGTCTGGACGAGAAGATCAGAGCCCTTGAAGGTAATATGCTTGAGTTTTTACCTTGCCCAGTACCTTTATGTGCTCATAATTTTAAATACAATAAGAATAATAAAAAACGAACCGCCGAGCCTATACTTAGGCCTTCTAAATTAACGGCTAAAATTAATGAAAACAAATTGGATGTTGAAGACTTTAAAATTCCGCGGAAAACGGCGAAAAGTAATACCGTTCCCAAGGAGAATATTAAAATTAATTCTAAAAATAAATTTGCAGCCCTCAACACTGCAAATGATGACGTCGAGGATGTCACCCCTGCTGCCCCTAAAGTTAAACCCGTGATGATGAAACTCTTTCCCGAGTATAATCTCATACTTCAAGAAATTCATCGAACTCACCCTACTGCCACCAATACCCATATCGGTGGATATATTAAGATCCAAGCGGCATCTTCCGCCCCCCACAGAGACATTACCCAATTCCTCACTGACAAGGGGATGCCAGTACTATGTTACTGACCCCCTGCAAACCGACCACTCAAGCTGGTCATTAAAGGCCTTCTGGCCACCACCGAGCCCGAAGAAATTAAAAAAGACCTTATTGATCAAGGTATCAAAATTGAAAAAATCGCGCAGTTGCGCCAATTTAAAACAAAAAGTCCCCTTCCCATCTTCATGATAGAGATAACCCGGGACGAAAATGTCGACGACATTTTCAAAATCCGTAGTTGTCTCTACATGCAAGTAAAATTTGATCCTTTCCGCAAAAATTCAAGACCAACGCAGTGCTACAACTGCAATTTTTTCCACCATGCTAGCCAAAATTGCAGCATGAAAACGCGATGTCTGAAATGCGGCGGTGGCCACAGGACCGGTCAGTGCGAAATCAAAGAAAAATAATTAATCCGACGTGCATAAATTGCAACGCTCAAGGCCACATGGCCTCCTCCACCGAATGTCCCCTCTTCCCTAAGCCGAGAAAGGGTAAGGGTCAATCGCAAAAGAAAATAAAAACGGAACGAAAACACCCAGGAAAATTCCGCTTTTATTACCCCCGGCTTGAGCTTCGCTCAAGTTACTTCGGGCCAAAATTCTCAACAGAGGGCAGCACGAGGAAGTGACTCCTCGACGTCCAACTCAGATAATAAAAACAAAAATAAGAGTTTTAACTCGGAAACTCTTAATCATATCAATTGCCAGGGCGGAGATTTCTCCTTCCTCGAGGCAATGTTTGAAATGAAAAAAGATCTTTGATCTTTTTCCTAATCTTATCTCGGAGATGAAGAAATCTTCAAAATGCACTGACCCCACAGACAAACTCCAATGTCTGCTTAAAGGTATCTGTACCTCAATATCCTCAATAGATCTTAATAATGTCTAATTCTTTTTCGGCCTATCAATATTCTCCTGGAACGCTGACGGAGTGAGATCGCGCATTGTTGAGATGCGCGATTTCATTGATAAGCACTCCCTGATTTATTTTTGATACAAGAAACTCATCTGAGACCAGAATACTCTTTCAATATTCCGAACTATATTTGTTACAGGAACGACAGGACCGGCTCAACCAGAGGTTGGGGTGGTACTGCGATCCTCATTAAAAGATCGATTCCCCATTTTCATGTCCCCCTCCCCCTTACTGGTGTTGAAGCAACTCTCGTTACGCTCACCCCCTCAGATCAGGAACCTTTCTTGGTTGCCTCTATCTATGCCCCACCTAATCCAAATTACAGAAACTTGGGAGCCGACCTCGACGGTATTTTCAAAATTTTTAAATCGGCTTTTTAGCCGGTGACTACAATGCTAAGCACACCTCTTGGGGCTGTAATTACAGCGATCCCAGAGGTAATTATCTACTAAGATATATAACAAATAATAACTTAGATCTAATTGCTCCCCCCACCCCAACTAGATATGGAACGGACTCCGCTTCCACTCTAGACTATGCTCTGATTAAAAATTTAATTTGGCCCTGTACTGCTGATTCCATTCCGGAACTCAGTTCTGACCATAATCCGGTCAGATTTCACTTTCCAAGAACTTCCAATTTTGCTATCCCCCCTCCCCAACTAAATACTACCTGGAGCATCTTCACTAAAATACTCGCAAAGTCTGATAACTTTTTTCTCCCGACTGCAAATTCTACCCACGAGATCGACTCCCAAGTCAGCAACCTCACTGATGAGATCCTAAATGCGCACGCAAGTGCCTCTCGTCCTTTCTACCACACGGAACAACCGTACGTGCAGGGTGAGCTAAAAGAGCTATTCAAGGAACGAAACAAAGCCAGGAAAACCTGGCAACATACAAGACACCCACAACATAAAACAGAGTTAAACAGATTACAAAATGCTATTAAAAGGAAAATTTATCATTACGGACAACAGGCATGGGAGGATAATCTTTCTACCCTGAATGCTGAGGACAATTCCCTTTGGGGAATTGCGAAAGCTTTCAGGAAGAAAACCTCCCCGATTTCCGCCCTTAATGGCCCCACTGGTATTGCTCTCAGCGATACAAACAAAACTGAAGTAATTGCTCATTCGCTTGAGAAGCAATTTCACCTTAATGACATTCACAACCCACGCAAAGACGAGATCATCACCAGCGTTGTTGATGCATACATGGACTCGAATATTAACAATACTGATATCCTCCCCCCACTCCCATCTGAAATTATTCAGATCATTAAAAAAGATTAAAATCAAAAAGTGTCCGGGGAGAGATGGGATCACTAACAAAATGCTTAAAAATTACCGCGCCTCACTATTTTCAAGATTACTAACATCATTAATAATATGCTAACTTTAAGATACTTTCCTATGTCTTGGAAGACTGCGGTTGTTATTCCGATCCTAAAACCAGATAAAAATTCGGCTTTGGCCGAATCCTACAGACCAATAAGTCTACTTCCTGTCCTTAGTAAACTGGCTGAAAAAGTGATTTTAGCCAGACTCAACGACCATCTCGAAAGAGAAAATATCCTGATTCCGGAGCAGCACGGGTTCCGACCTCGTCTCTCCACCTCACATCAACTTCTCAGAGTCGTTGAATTTATTAAGGAAGGAAACAACAAAGATGAATGCACGGCCGCGGTCTTCCTTGATATTCAAAAAGCCTTTGATAGAGTATGGCATACTGGCCTACTCTTTAAATTAATCACCTATAAAATCCCGCCCCCTCTTATTTACCTGTTAAATTCCTATATCTCTGATCGCTCCTTCACTGTAAAAATTAATCGTACCTTCTCGCAACTTAAAAAGATTAACGCTGGGGTGGCCCAAGGGTCAATTCTGACACCAACTCTCTTTAACCTCTACGTTAATGATATTATTAAAAATTCTAATACCATAATATGCATGTATGCAGATGATACAGCCATACTCAGCAGACACAGAAACCTCGACACACTAGTCGAAAATATCAATGAACACCTAGCTCACCTGGAGACCTGGTTCTCCGTGTGGAAGATTGCTTTAAACTCTTCCAAAACGGAAGCGGTTTTCTTTTCAAAAAGGAAACCTCCCCCTGAAATTATTCTACAAAATCAAAGAATACCCTGGTCTCAACACACCAAGTATCTTGGTGTAATCGTTGATAAAAACCTCACTTTCCGACAACACATAACATATATTAGAGATAAATTTAAAAATACTACGCGTAAACTTTACTCCCTTATCTGCAGAAAGTCTAAATTGAATAGACATAACAAACTGCTTATCTACACTCTGATCATGAAACCATTACTTACCTATGCCTCCCCTGTTTGGGGACATGCAGCAAAAACTAATATAAATTTACTCGAAACTGCTCAAAATTTAATAATAAGACAAATTTGCAATGCTCATTGGTATATGCGAAATAAAGATCTAAGAATAGCTTGCAATATACCAACTATTCGACAGACCATACGAAAACTTGCTATCAACTTTTTCAATAATATAGACGAATCAGATAATGCTTCTATTAATGAAATCTCCCCCTACTTCTCTCACTTTTCTGTAAAAAGACCAAGAGACATCTTGGTCAATCCAGATTTCAATTAATTTATTTACTTTATTTATTTTATGCTTCCTATTTTATTCTTTAATTTTTCATTTTCTTTCTCACTGCAGTCCAACTTCGTTGAACTGCAGATGCTCTCTGATTGGCTATTCCCCCTATATCACATTAGCCGAACTTTTTGCTCGGCCAATCAGATCACCTCCTCTTTTATTTTCTGACTTGGATCAAAAACCACAAGATCACTTTCCCGCGCTTTCTGGTAGTCAGTTTTTGCTGCACTCGGATTGGCTAGGATAACTCCGCCCTCTTTTCTCGCATTTTTCAATGATTTTTTCACTGTTTTTAAAGTTAAATTTTTAATAGTTATTTTAATCTCACATCCAAGTAATTTATATTTTTAAAATCTACGGAACTTTCTTATTACTAAACTGATTTATTCCTAAAACTGGGCAATGGTAGAACTCGTCAAAGGCATATCAAAAATTACCTGATAGGAGGTTAGAGGCCGACAGGTCTAGGCACTCCATCCAGTTCATCAACGATCTTGGGAACGCTTCGCGTTCCATTTCCCAGTGACATCCAGCGTCATCGTAGGAATCATATAGCATGATCTGTGGAAGTCGTTAAATAAAGAGCACTTTTTTAGAAGAGGAGAGGGAAAGGAAACAGGGGGATGACAGTCTGCAGGGTTACAGAGCTTAGCAAATTTCTCGCCAATATCGGCGCTTGCTTTGAATACGATGCCAATCATTCATTTTCGCATTAGACGTGGACCTGTTCACACGGTGAAAGCAGTATTCTTATCGAAAGCATAAAAAA